>JANBVO010000038.1:0-365398 GCA_030052745.1 Pleurostoma richardsiae
GGCCGCGCGCGACGGCGACACCGCGCTGCTCAAGGACCTGTACTACCAGGACGACCGGCGGCTGGACGGGGCGGCGGTGTTCGTGAGCGAGGCGCTGCGGCAGCCGGACGCGCGCACCGCCTCGGACAAGCTGGCGCTCGCGGCGCGGCTGCTGGCCGACGGGGCGCGCGAGACGGCCGGCGAGCTGGCGGCCGTCAAGGAGGCGGCGGCGCTGCTGCGCGCGCAGGAGGCGCTGGGCCGGGACCTGGCGGGGGCGGCGGGCCTGGTGGGCCTGAGCGTCAACGAGACGCTGTTCGAGCTGGTGCGGCTGGGGTACCACGGGCGGGCCAAGAAGATCCAGGCGGAGTTCCGGGTGCCGGAGCGGGTGGCGTGGTGGGTGCGGCTGCGGGCGCTGGTGGCCAAGCGGGACTGGAACGAGATCGAGGAGATGGGCAAGCAGCGGAAGAGCCCCATCGGATGGGAGGTGCGTTATCCCTGTTCATTCTCTTCCATCCATCATCTCCCTATCTGGTCCCCCTGAGAATCCTATCAGAGGAGCTAACCCTCCCCTTTTTTCGCTCTGTCTAGCCCTTCTACAACCTGGTCCTCCAGGCCGGCAACCCCCGCCTGGCGTCCACCTTCGTCGCCAAGTGCACCAACCTCGAGCACGGCGCCACCGTCACCATGTACGAGAAGTGCGGCATGCGCGTGCGCGCCGCCGAGGAGGCCGTCCGCCTGCGGGACGCGGACGCGTGGGCGCGGCTGCTGGACGCCGCGGGCAAGGGCACGCCCGAGGGGCGCGAGATCGAGAAGCTGGGGCAGGTCGTGTTCAAGAGGTGAGGGATGGATGAGTTGGCTCGTCCGAGTCGGGAGCATGTTGATGCCGTGTTGCTTATCTATTCCGGTCTGCGTTGGAGCGTTCGTTCGGATGTGCCTGGGCGATGGGCAGCAGGTGCGCGGTCACAAGGCAGTGGTTGAGAGAGAGGACCATAAGGTTCATAATGGGGTGATGTGTGCCCCTGGGCAGAGGCAAGCAAGCAATTTATATATCCCTAAGAGTTTGCTTCAACACTTCTTTCCCTCCTGTCACTCAAATATTCAGAGACGACTACGTGCCTCACTGGCTCCAATACCCAAGGCGAGTAAGTGAGTGTTGGCAATCTCTCAGGTATTGCAGAAAGAGTTCAATATCAGGCAGGTCGATGAATTACACCTGCATCCATTACACATTGTTCCTCCAACATGCGCACGATCCCTTCCCCAGGTGTGGAGGAATGCAGAGAGAGATAAGAAGAGGGAAAGACGAGTGCCAGCGAGCCCACGGACGGCCCCAATGACCCGTTTTCTCCCTCTCATGCTGTGGGTTTCCTTCCCTTTAACGCCTCCGGTCCCCGGCGCTCATGCGGAGAGGCAACACTGGCTAGGAGTGCCTCGCAGAGGTGACCTCATCTCGCCCCGTGGGCGGTGGAGGCAACAAACCGAACCGAATTTCCTCCGACGCCTATTCCACAGTCCTGGCCTGATCCTTGCTGGATGCAATGAATGAGAACAACCTCGAGACAAATATAAGAATGACATGAGAATGCTGATGCATAAACTGTATAGAAAGCGACACGGTCTCCCCTCCCCTTCCCTTGGCCCTGTCTGGCTCAGGGGGGGTTGGACGTGATAAGACCGACCTGCCGAATGCTGCGGCAGTATCAAAGATAACGGTCGCTCGCATGCTTGCTTGCTTGCTTTGCCTTCTCTGGGCTCTTCCACTCCCCGGTCCGTACATTCTTTCAAAGGTGACATGCCTCAAATATGACCATCTACAATCTTTCAAACCTGGATGCTAAGTCGGTTCAATGGCTCGTCAACTCTCTGCGACGCCATCTAAACTCTCCATCATGACTTGGTCCACACCGCCTGACACTCCGTTCCGAACCCTCAGCCCGCTCCCGTCGAAGACCCATGGGCCTGCGTCATTCCGCGGCGTGATGGGTCCCTCGGCAGGGTTGAGAAGGGCGGGATGCATCCCGTTTGGGCTGGGAGTCCTGGTTCCGCGTCCGCTGTTGTTTATTGCTGAGCTGCTCGCAACAGCGGTAGCAGCTGCCACGGGGATTGGGACGGGGTCGCTCGTAGCGTGGGATGCTGCAGGGCGACTTTGTTGCACCAGGGGCGTGTCGGCGGCAGAGCCGTTGGAGCTGGCAGTATCCGCTGCTGGCACGTCCATCATCGTGACGTCCACTATATCATCGTCCTGTACGCGGGCGCTCTGTCTTGGCCTTGGCCTCTCGGCGGATGTTCTAGAGGTCGCCTGGCCGGTCGCTGGCGTGGCCAAGCCTTCCTGGGATTGGATATTCGAGTCCTCTTCACTGGCCTGCTTATGCGAGTCTGCGCCCTCCGGCTCGCTTTCGAGCTGCTCCCACTCCTCCGGGTCATCCACCTCAGCCTCCAGGTCGGCGGCGGCACGGCAGTTGGGACAGATGAAGATGGGGTATTGGGGTGACGAGAGGAGGGCTCGGATGCACTTGTAGTGCCAGGTGTGGGAGCACGGTGCCACGAACAAACATTGGCAAGGCTGAGACAATTGTACATTAGCTGAAGCTGACCAAGGAGATTAAGGAAATGGCTCAGACGGTTACGTACAGCAATCGAGCTCAGGCATATCGAGCAGTCCTGCGAGTACTGCGAAGCACCGCTGTCGGTGGGCTTGACCATATTCCGTAACCGCTTATGTGTTGTCATGCTGTTGAGGGGCCCGGTTAGTTGTCTCCAGATTCAATGCCCGCTAGGATCCGCAGAGATTCCAGGAGAGCAGAATGGACTCACTTGAAGGTATTCAACTTGTTCTGCCAGCCACGGTTGAGCTCGAGTCTCATCTTGACGCATCGGAAGATCATCTCCTCTCCGCCCTTGAAGTCGATGCCCAGCTGCACAATGTCGCCGTCGTTGACAGGAAAGGGCTTAGATTCCGTGCCGGGCGGACTCAGCCTGATGTGGTTCAAGAAAGTGCCGCTACTGCTCTTGACATCCTTGATGTACCACTTTCCGCCTTCGTACCAGAACTCGCAATGTCGCCGGCTAACCACTTTAGATTTGAACCCGACTGGCGCCGCCGAGGGCGTATTGACAGGCACGGGCGGCTGGCTGTCACGCTCAGAGTACCGCCCGACGCGAATGACCTCGCTGCCGGTGGGGAGGGTTCGTGAGACAGGTGGGAAGGTCAGGGAGGGACGGGTCGCTCGCGGATCGTAGAAGGCGGAGAAGCGGATGGAAGGTAGGATGTCGAGGTTGACAGAGCCATTGGTGGCGGCGCCAGTGTTGGCGGAAATGCTGCTGCTACCACTGCCATTGCCGCTGGCAGCGACGTCTGCCACCGTGGCTGACCGAGTGCGGACCATGTTGGTGCTGCCGACGGCCGAATCGGTGGTGTTTTGTGAGATGCTGGTCTGGGCTGTTGAGCCGGTTGCGGATGCTATTGACGGCGCGGTGTCGGTCGAAGCCGCAGAGGAGGTGTTCGCACTGGAAGCCGCCTGTGCAGCAGATCCAGATCCAGAAGCAGCCGATGGAGCGTCCTCAGCGGAGGAGGACGATGAGGCAAGAGGATGGGAGGTGTGTGCGGGTAGCAGTGAGTAGCGGTGATTCGTGCCGGCGGCAGAGCGTGCGGCGGTTTTGGAGGATGGCGAGTCGGGCGTGGAGATTGATCGCGTGAGGCTGCCGGTGGGTCGGGCTGCAGTGGTGGTGGTGGGCGATGTCGCAGAGCTGCCGCTGCCGCTGTGTTCCCTGGACAGCAGGTGATGCTGGGTATACGTCCTCAGGTAGCTTAGGCCTCGCAGACGGCTGGTTCTCGCGGTGGGTGATGCGGGCGAGATGGCGGATGGTGAAGAGGCAGACACGACCACAGGGGTTGTGAGGCCCGGTGGGGAGGGCGCAGGAGCGGGCTGAGTGAACATTTAAGATCAAGGTGAGACAGCGCTGGGACCGTCCCTCTGCAGCTCTTTTTTTGGCCGGGGGGGAACAAATGCCCTTTGTTGCTTCGCCGGCTGGAAACAGGCGCGAAACGGGGCGAGCAGAAGGGAGGATTCGCAGCAAAAAGAGCACTAAACAGTAAGCAGTGCAGCAGGCCTGGCGCGCATCCTCTTGCTGGCCCTCGCTGTAATCTGAGGCAATACTCGGGTATTAAACGTTATGTCGAGGGCTGCCAACGAGAGGGAGAGTCAGCCCGGTCACTCGGTGGACAGTCAGACAGTCAGTCAGTCAGACGAGGTTCCTCCAAGCAGCGAATTAGGGAGAGAAACCCAAGAAAGCCCGAAGAGACAGTAAATAACAGAGAGGCAGGATGTACGGAGTAAAGAAAGGTCGCTAGGCAAGGTAGGCACTCACTGTACCCTGTCGTGAGTAGTAAGCAGGCCGCCGGGAAAAAGAAGGGTCCGCCGATTAGATTATTAACGTCAGTGTTGCCGCCACGGCGATGGGAAATGTCATGAAAGGAGGTCCTCCTAATGTGTTAGTGTCTGTGTGCCTTGGTTAGCTCTGCTGCTAACGACTCTCGCAAACTCGATCTAAGCCGGCGGAGAGCAGCACCTCTGGGCTTGCGTAGCGGCAAGGCTAATAATAACCCGGGCGGGTATCGCGGGCGTCCCGGTGCCCCCTGGGAGGAGGAGGTGGAGGTGTTGATTGTCCGGTTCTTTCTTTGTGCTCGACGGCACGCACAGAGACAGAGGCACGCAAATGCAGGACGTCCACTTCTGTGGGAGCTGACTTGAACAGACGGTAAATTTGAGTATAGGAAGACCAAGTGCCTGACTGCCGCCGTCTTGACGTCCTGATGCACGGGATAAGTATCTCTTCTGGAGGCGCAGGGGCACGGACAGGTCCCCGGAGGGGTGGCCGAGGCTGACAGGGAGGGCGATGAGGGCCGATGGCTGGTGAACGTGACGTGACCACGTTGACCGCACGAGGTGAAATTGTGTGAAGAAGGGCTGAGAGGTTTTGCCAGGAAGTGACAGGGCCAAGATTTGCAAAAAGGTGACAAGATAGACTCGATGTCCATCATGAGATTCAAGGGACTTCACCCTCAGGTCACGAGCCAACACCAATACTTAAAGGTGGACAACCCAAGTACTGTACATTTGGGCCCTGCCCTGGAGGTATCGAAATTGCACTGCATGGGGGTACAGATACGCTAAATGGCGTGAACCAACACGACAATATGATGCAGACGCCATCGACTCAACCCCAAACTTTGTACTGTACACCTACCTACTCTGCAGCAACGCAGGATACGGTGGCAGCAGCGTGGGTTCTCACGTCAAGAGACATGATTAAGGTGGCAGCAGAAGCCCGGTCTCGCCGCCACCACCTCCCATCCCGTCCTGCCCGTCCCGCACGTCTCCAATCCTCGATCAGCACCATCCTGCTGAGCCTAGACCGCCTTGACCGCATGTACCATCGCCACATGGAATCCCAGAGCAGGGGGAGGAGGAGGATGAGAGACACAGACACAGAGGCGGAGGGAATACAGCTGCCATGGGCTGCGTGGCTGCTAAGACCTCCAAGGCGGAAAACCGTAGGAATGCAAGCGGCTGTCTTTCAGGGAAAGCGTGGACTTGGCAGATATCACATGGCGGCACGCTGGCTCTGTCTCAGGCCCTCCGCCATCCCTTGCTGCTGCTGCTTTGCCCACTTCTCTCGTGGCTCTTCCATTTGCGTGCAAGCTTCCAGGGCTCCCAACCACCTGCCTATGCTAGATCGGTTCTCAGATGGATCACGGAGTGCATGAAGGGAAATGCTCTAGAAAAAGCAACGCGTCAAAATCCGGGGAATGGCAGGAATTTGAGGCTTTAAAAGACACCCGGAGCGCCTGTCTCACCGATGAGGTCATATCGCTCCATCTTCCCTGGTTCCAGACCCTTGATTTCCCGTAGATCCGCCCTCTTCAGATTAAATAATCACTGTAGGTGCTCCAAGCGGCGGCCTTCCCCGCGTCCTACAATACATACGAACAGCTACAGCCAAAGTCCGAGCGAGGCACCCCCTTCATCCTCCGCTCCGACCGTCCGACCCTCCGCCCGTGTCTTACTGACGCTCGGGATGCCTCTCGATGTCTCTGCTAGCGACGGTCTCACCGAAGAGCAGGCTGACGTGACGCTAGAACTCACTGTAGTTCGTGTGCCGTAGCTGATTGCACGCTGTGCTCCCCGGCCTGCCGCTCTCAGCGGCTATCCCAGAGTTTCAGGTGGCATCTGTGCCTCCTGCACCCCTTGTACAACGGTTGAGTAGCAGCAATAACAGCAGCAGCAGCAGGAGGTCTTTGAATGCATGTTTGCTGGTGCCTCCTGTAAGGCACTTCACTCGTTTACATATCGCGAGCAGACAGCTTTGCTTGACTTCTCTGTTTCAAGGAGAATGTATGGAGTACAGAGAGACGTGCAGCGACAGTGCCTAGTAGGCGGTATCTTGATATCCTACAGACATACAGTCCATGCAAGAATGGCAAACCAACCAGGTGTGCAACGTCCACCGCATGCCATCTAGCCCAGCGCTGCAGATGCTTCTCTGCCTACGTACTTTATGTTGGCTGTTATGTTGGCTGGTTCATGTTCCCTTTCAATATCCTCTTAGACGGTGGACTCTGGGCGCAGCCAAGGTTAGCACCAGCTCGTCGAGCAACAGCTATCTGCCCATCATCATCCCAAGATCAAGGACTCACTTCTCAAGATCCCGCGTCTTGGCTCAGCGTCCTTTTCTCTCTCGTCGTCCCCTGGTTCTCCCCACGCCTGAGCTTTAACCTCCGTGTCCTTGTTGCTTGCCCGCTCACGACTCTCGACCCGCTCCTCCAGCCCCCTGCCGATGCGCCCGCTGTCGCTCCGCTGCAGAGGGCCGTCCTTCTGCCGCCTCTCGCTCCGGCGTCTCCCCCGCTCCGGCCGGGGCTGCTCCTCGCGCGCTAGCTCCCCCGCCTTCTCGTCTTGCGGGTGGACTTCCGGCTGCTGGGCCTCGGACTCCTTGGGGCGTATCCTGATCCCGTCGTGGTCTAGCGCAGCTGCCGCGGGCGCAGATCTGGCCGGGGATATCTGCGCAGGGGAGGCGGTGGGCTGCTGCGAGGTAGCCCTGACTGCCTGCCTGCGCATGTCCTGGCCCTGGCCGTCACCGGTACTGACTTCAACCCGGATTCCGCGGGTTCTCGATCTCCGAGGGCTAGCATGGCCCCCTGAGCGAGTACTGTCGGGAGCTTGACTGTGCGGTGCTGGCTGCTTGCGGACCTCCTGCTCCTTCGAAGTATCTCGCGCAGTTGTAGGAGCCGCTGGCGGCTTGACGGATGGACGTCGTCTCCGGGGCTGCTTCTTGGCGTTCTTCGACTTGGCGAGCTCCTCCTCGAAGCCTTCCCAGACGCCCGTGGACTCCACGGGCTCGTATGGAGTCCCATCACGGCCGGTGCCTGGTCTTGCCGCCGATCGCTTATCTTCTTGCGGGAAGACGCCGTACCAGTCAGTTTCCTTCGCCAACTTCTCCAGGGGGGCCGATGTGCCGGATCGCCGCTCCGAGAACTGGTCGTTCTGCTCGACATTGCTCTGATGCCCGTCGTCTTTTGGGGTATCCGTCGCTTCGGGAGTTTTTGAGCTCTCTGGTTCCTCCCCCTTAGGAGAATCATCTCTGTACGAGACCGACTTGCCTTTGCCCTTGATGTCGCCCACGTCCCTCACTTCTCTCCTCAACCTCCCTATCCGAGAACCCTCATGTTGAATGTTATCTTGAACTCTCTCATTTTCGTCTACGGCTGGAGGCATCATATAGTCATCACCACTCATACTGCCCTCGTGCGAGCCAGGTCCCTCAGTCGTGTTCCCTTCAGAGTCTAAATCGGCACTGGTTCGTCGGTGGCCAAGTCTTTCGGTATCTGAATCATGAGAGCCCTCACCGGATGTTCCTGCGGAAAGATCAGAGCGGCCGTCTGCATTATCTGCTTCCTCCCGCACACTCCTGTCATCGTCCAGCCACGATTGCCTGGATGAACCCAGAATATCCCACCTGTAGTCTTCCTGTCGCTCCTTATACGGAACGAGAGCAGTGTTGGGACTCTTTGTAGACTTGACATGCTCATTAGAGTCGACATGCTCCTCGATGACATCAATGTAAAAGTCTTCATTTGTCGTAGTGATGCCAGCCTCATGGCCTTCGGTACCGTTGTTCCCCCGAGCAGTTTGCAGACCGGCATCCGCGTCCCGAACATTGTCGATGCGCTCGCTATAGGTGACGCCGCCGTCTTCCACCTTCCAGCTGACAGTCGTCGGCGCCTGAGGCTCCTTGGGATCCTTTACAGTCAGTGTGACCGAAGTGATGGTCTTGTTTCCGTCCATATCCTTGCCCCCCCATACTCTACCGTTCGGAAGCTTGACATAAATACCGTTGGCATCCGACTTATCAGGAGCAGCTGCCACAGAAGCAGCCGCCACGGGGGGAGCCGTCGCAGGAGGAGCCGTCACAGGAACAACATTCACCTCGGCCTTCTTGTAGTCCTCACTGAGCTTGAGCAGGTCATCAATGTTTTCCTGCCCCAGGGCCTTTAAGACAATGATAGTGGAACCCTAGGCTCAATATCAGCAAGCATGTTAACGTAAAAGAAGACTCAGGGCGGCGGAGCTTACCTCCTGGACGAAAGGGTAACCCAAGTCTATGAGCGCCCGCTTCGAGACAAGCTTCTCAGGGATGCGGGTCTTTCCTTTCTTGGGATACTCATCCTTAGACTCATCGGGCTCGCTCGAAGCGCTGCCACTCGACGACGACGCGCTCGTCATGCTTCGTGCTCTGCTGTGGCCTCTATTGTTATGCATCTCTGGCGAGCGAGACCGTGAAGAATAGCCCCGTGCTGAAGTATATGGGGCCCAATCGCGAGCGTAGAGCGGATCCTGCGAGTGCCTGCCGGAGGTCCCAGGAGGGGCCGGCGGATGGTTTATAGGGGCAGTTCCGGCATATTGTCTGATGAAACCCTGAAAATTCGCAGGAAGGAACCGATAATAGGTCATATTGGGATCCCTCAACCGCGGCAAGTTTGGTAGCCCTTTAACCTTCCTTGTCAAAGCTCGTTCGATGAAGTCCCGAGCCCAGTAGATCCGGGCGTCGCGCAGTTCCCGCGGATCAGACCAATCCTCTGTGTCTCTTAACTCCTCGAGCAGGCGCTTTTCGGACGGAGGATCTTTGCAGGAGAGATATCTCGCCAGGCAACTCCATAGGTGGCCAATATTGTCGCCCTGCACATCTTTCTGGACGCGGGCGAGCTCGTCGAAGTAGTCCCCCGGATCTCGAGATCTTAGTATGAGCATTGAGTAGCAGCTCACCTGAGTCGGATAATCCTCAAGGCCTTTAGCGACCTGCAGTATTGCATGTATGGGTTCCGCAGCCCCCGGAGGTTGTTCTGGGACCTGCCATCCCGGGTTCTCAGATCCCCGTGGGACATAGACAGGAAGCTTGATCATACCACTCTGGCAGAAGCCGCCCCCAGGATGGTCACCAAGATGCTCAACGAAGGAATCGAAGGAGTCTGTCAAGCCGTTGATCTGCTTGAACTCGGCTTCCGCTGCCTTTGCCAGAATCCATCGACAGAACGGCCGACTTCTCATGGCTTCTGGCTGGTGCTTGGTGATTCTTTCCGCAAGGGTCTGACCAGCGGCGAAGTACTCCTGCAAGTCAGCCTTCTTGAAGTGACTCAGCGCGCGACTGTGGATTATGGATGTCATAATATCGAGTAGCGCAAGATTCGTCGAAGCATCTTGTTCGTCTGAGGCCCAGTCCTTCATGATCCTGCTCCAACCCTCATCGTCCTCACCCTCAACACCAAGAGTCTCTTCAATACCGAAGAGTGTTGTGGCGGCAACGAATACATCTCGGAAATCCCAGATACGCCCCTCAAGGAGCAACACTTTGTACATTCCTGGCCAACTCATGATGCCCCAGATATAGTCCTTGACTTCGTACCAAAAATTGTGAGGCACCAAAGTCCTAACATGTGCAAATATCTGCAGTGCAAGCGATATGATTCGCATCTAGTCCAGTCAGCGAGATCCAGGCCAATTTTGAACACCTTGTCGCTTACCTCCGTGGAACCAAGGCGCATGATCCTTACTTCCTCGTCGTCTCCAAGCTCGACGGACTCGAGATTCTCCAGTGCGCGCCAGGCTGCATCCCGGGCTTCATTCAAGGTTCCTTTGCGTCTGATTGTGACGAGACTCTTCAAAAGACTCCAGTTGCGCTGAAGAAGTTGCAGGTCTTCGTCAGTGGATCCTTCCACAGTTCTCCTTGCCAGCCCACTCGGTTTTGATTCTTCGTGGTCTGCTGGTGTGTATTGCCGTTCTGTGTGATGGCCTGCTGATGAGAACTGTCGTTCTCCCTTGAAGGGGTTCGAAGGGGACACATGGTCCCAGAATGACTGTGAAGAGGACGTCGAGGAGGGTGATTCATCCCTCGTGTATGAGGTGGTCCCTGCAGATTCCCTTGTCTGCACTTGGCCAGGAGTCACTCGTGCGTGCGAAGGTTGACTCTCTACATCACGCCCATCGGCCCCAAAGACAGCTCCAGGGTCCAGGAGATCAAAGGCCGCATAATCTCCCATATCCAGGAGTACTTCGGCATACTGAACAAAAACGTATGGATGGCTCAGATAATCTCCCAGATGTTCGTCAAAATAGTCCTTCGCTTCTTTGAAGTTGCCCATCCTTCTCAAGATAGAGAATTCTTCCAGCTCCGCTTCAAAATCATCGTATATTGGAAGTTCCAGATGTATGGTGACGTCCTGAGGATTATCTACGTTGGCGATAGTATGGAATAGGCTAGAAGATAGTTCTGCTTCTCTCTCGGCTGCCTGCTGTTCTGTGGAGAGCGGCTGCGCTCCAGATGCACTGGTCTCCGTTTTCCCTCCAGACGTGGAATGAAGGTAGGAGCTCGTCGGCCGGCGTTGCACAGGAAACCTAAGCCCATCATCTTGATACGGTTTGTGAACGACTACCGGAGCTTGGGCCGGATTGCGAATAACGATTGGAGCTGGTGGCGGCTGCCTGTCAAGGCTAATCGAAGCATTATCCGGGTGAGGCGGTGGGAAAGCGTATGCGGAGGGATAGTAGTACTTTTCCTTGGCTCTTGACCGCGAAGAACTGCCGGTCCGACGGTCCTCTAACGGCCTCTCGAACTCAACAACGCGACGAGAACGACGGCGGGGAGGCTGCTTTTCCGGTTCCCTCTCGAGGTAGCCGTACCGGTCTCGCCGCCGTTGAGCTTGCCGCTGTCGCTCGAGATCGCGTTGCAGGCGAAGTTCTTCCTGCGCAACTCGCAAGTCCAAGTCCAGTTTCTCATCGTACCGCCGCCTTTCTAGCTCCAGCTGCCGTCGGCGTTCTTCCTCTCTCCTTCGCAACTCGACCTCCGCTTCGAACGCCGCCTGCTTTCGCTTCCTTTCCCGCTCCTCGAGCAATCGGCGCTCTTCAAGTTCGCGGCGCTCTCGCTCCCGCTCCTCGCGTATCTCTCGCTCAAGTGCTTCCAGCCTGCGACGACGCATGAAGTCCTCCTCCTCGAAGCGCCGGCGGTCGAATTCCTCGTCAAGCGGCATATTACGATAACGGTCGTAAGAGTCCATCGGTACGAACCGGTTTTGGCGCAGTGCCTGTCTCTGCGCCATGTTTGGTGAATCAGAGCTCTCCTTAAGAGAACTGCGCCGCTTGACGATGTTTGCTCAGGCTGCTCAGTTACTCGAGTGTTACCATCGGATGAGGCAAACTTTTATAGCGCTATGAGCATAGAGAATGGATAGATCGAAAACTACAGTAATTGACAGACGAACCAAAGAAGGAACAATCAGAGCAAGTGCTCATGGACAGGCATCCATCGCCGAGGCTGCGACGGCGGCTGCAGTGCGCTAGAAATACATTGTCTTTCCATGCGAGTCACCGAGCGAGGAGCATGGCGCAGCCACTGCCCTCTCGACTCTCAGCTCCTTGGTTCACGAGCCCTCATTGGCGAGTTGCGACGATGTGGTTGCACCAGTAAAGCGCGCCAGTGCAGGCTTGGGGGCGATGCACCCATGTCAGTCTGCAGCTTGCGTGCATGGTGCATCTCACAGCCCCGCGGAAAATGGCGAGTATGGTTGGAATGTTCTAATAAGCAGAGGGGAACCCCGGTCCCCGCCATTCCGGGCGAAGCTCTTAAAAGAATCACGGGAGGATGCTGATACCATTGTCCTCGTTGAGAGTCGATTGGTGTTCGCACAGCCGTCGCGATGGCGGCCACATCGTCTTATCCAACTTTGATGAGCGCGAGATGGGATCGGAAAGCTGGCCGATATGACTTCAATCGCTTCGACCACCTGTCCGCCAGCGCTGCCTGCATCGGCTACAAGTCTATAGGAAAGGTCAACATTGACTGCCGATTTCTTTTCAAGAAGTCGCGATGGGGTGTTCTTGGGCTGGAACAAAACCCTGCAGGTATCATTTACATGGACATCAACTTTGACCAGCCGAGAAACTGCAAGCTCGTATCCGCAACAGTCGAGGTCATGCTGAACGAGGATGACCAAGGCCTGGAGCCGTACCGCAACTCGAACACGGACTCTTCTGGGAGAGACCACGACCGTCCCGTCCAGATCACTGACTGGTACGGTCCGAAGCAGATAAGCGGAACGCCGCATAAGATGAACAAGAAGAGGACGGACCACTTCACCCCGAATGTCAACATCCTCGGAAACGGCGTTGGCGGGCTAGGCATTGACCGAGAGAAGGAGTTTGAATATACCAGTAAATGGACCTTCAATGGCAGCCTGCACCCAGACTTCGGCAGCACGACTTATCGAACCCTGAAGTGGGTAATGGAGGAGAATGATCTCGTGAAGTTTCCAGTGCATAGCAACAGGATCCACACGGCCTTTGCTTTCGAGAGCGACGGGCAGCCTTTCCTAATGGAAGTCCGTATAAGCGGCAACTTGGAGAAGATCAGTGACAAGATGAAGGATAAGTTTAGGAAAAAGTTCAAGCCTGGCCCGAAAGATACACCCACGACCCTGGTTTGCGCGTATCAGGGACGCACACGACAGCTGGACGAGCTCGCGATGGGTCTGGAAAGGGCCATGGAGATGGAGAATTATGCATCTGTGCCCGTGGAGCTTCCAGATGCACAGGCGGCGACTTACCACCCTGTTCCTGCCCAGGGTCAGCAGGTAAATGCCAACCCTGCGGTCGAAGCATCGAACGCCTCTGGAGAAGCCATCCTAGACTCAGCAGGAGGAGCGCCAATTCAGTCGCAGATCCGGATTGAAGATACCCAACCCATTGGCTTGCTTGGGGCAAGATCAGTGGGGATATTAGACAATACGGCAGAGCCAAGCTTAGAAGCCCTGGCAAGATTTGGAGACGGGAGCTACTTCGCGCCGCCGGTGAGGCGCTCTCCTCCACCCAGGCGAGAAGATATTAGCGAAGATGTGTCGGAGGTATCCGAGCACACAGTAACGACTCTTGTCAACAGCCATGTCGAGGAAGAGAGCCAGGAATTGATGCCCAAGGGAACCGGAGGCGACACGAGCAGGCCGGCTGACGTGGCGGTCGACAAAGATACGATGGCAATGGCTATGGAGTTTGTCGTGGTGCGGATGCTCATACAGTTGATGATTATACTGGGCCTTCTCGAGTCAAAGCCGGGGCGCAATGACAGGAGCGATAGTGAAGATGACGGGATTAAACAGGAGGAAGTCAAGGCAATCCAGGGTGAACGGAAGACGCCTTCGAAGGCGCCGAGGCCACAAGGTCGGCAAAGACTGTCCAAGAGCAGATATAAGTAATAGGCTCCCAGGCAATGTGTAAGATATCGGGGATCTATGACTCGAGGATAGTATGAAGCCTTGAGGCGATAATCATTCATGACTTGTGCATTACTTGGGTACTAAAGTCGATAGGAGAAGGGGGTCACATTGAGGAGGCCCCAAGTTACAGGATGTATCGAAATCTGAAGACAGAGAAAGCATCCTCACCACCAGTAAAGAGCGAAGGATCATTTGAAACTGCTCAGCAAGATAAAGTCTTGCTTTGAACAGAGAGTGCCCTCTCGAAAGCGCCCGCGAGTAGGAGAGAGAACCAAGGCATTGACATCGCTATATCGATGCCTCCCTTCTATGGAAGTCACGTGAGTAAATATTCAGTTATCGGAGTATCGGCATAGTTTGTCCGGAGTCCGACGGACGCCCGACCTAGAGCGAAACGGGCAGTGGCGGAATACGGGAGACGCCGGCCGGCAACTCAAAAGTCGTTTTCAATGCTGCAGTTCCCAAGCCATTCTATTCTGGTGGTCGTCGCGCATAGCAAGTCCACTGCGAACGCCCAGCAAACATAGGATGCTTCGCTCAAGTACCTCCCGGCTAATACGCCGGGCACGGCCTACGCTGCAACTCCTCAACAGAGGCGTTAGCCCTCAGTGTCGCTCGAGGGCACTTGCGACCGTTGCTCCGCCTGCACCCAAGGTGAGCCTTCCGAGCGCAACCGAAGAGAGTGCCATAAGGCTGACGAGTGGATAGGAACCTACGGAACTCGATGAGATAACGACCCTCCCGAATGGGATCCGAGTCGCAACAGAAGCCCTCCCAGACGCCTTCTCCGGTGTTGGTGTCTACATCGATGCAGGGTCGCGGTACGAGAACGACTACTTGCGCGGCGCCAGCCACATAATGGACCGACTAGCCTTCAAATCGACGTCGAAGCATAGCGCAGACGAGATCCTCGAGACAGTCGAGGGCCTGGGAGGCAATATTCAGTGCGCATCCTCACGAGAATCTATGATGTACCAGGCGGCTACCTTCAATGCTGCCATCCCTACGACCGTCGGACTTCTTGCCGAGACAATACGAGACCCTCAACTTACGGAGGAGGAGATACAACAACAGCTGCTAACAGCTGAATATGAGATCAAAGAAATATGGTCTAAGCCGGATTTGATTTTACCAGAGCTGGTTCACATGGCGGCCTTTAAAGATAATACGCTCGGGAACCCCTTACTCTGCCCACAGGAGAGGCTGGGCCTGATAGACAGGAACGTCATCCAGGCCTACAGAAAGGCTTTCTACAGACCGGAGAGAATAGTGGTGGCGTTTGCAGGGATACCCCATGCCGACGCCGTTCAGCTAACCGAACAATACTTTGGCGATATGAAGGCTGCTGACGAGCCTCTACTATCTCGTACCGGCTCGGAGACGTCATTCAGCTCGCACGAGTCGGAGAGCAGCGACAATGCGCCATCGTCGCCTTCCTCCAGCATCTCGAGCGCTATGCCGACCCCTCCGCAGCAGCCCTCCAAACTGCTATCCAAGATACCCTTTTTTAAGAACATCTCCACCTCAGCGCCCAACAACGCCTCCGTCCTCTCCACGACGCCAACCCCCCTCACAGACTCCGACCTCACCCGCCCGTCTCACTACACCGGCGGCTTCCTCGCCCTTCCGCCGCAGCCACCCTCGCCAAACCCTAACCTCCCAACCTTCACTCACATCCACCTCGCCTTCGAGGGCCTCCCCATCTCCTCCGACGACATCTACGCTCTCGCCACCCTCCAGACGCTCCTTGGCGGCGGAGGTTCTTTCTCCGCCGGCGGCCCCGGCAAGGGTATGTACTCGCGGCTGTACACCAACGTACTCAACCAGCACGGCTGGGTGGAGTCCTGCATCGCCTTCAACCACTCGTACACCGACTCAGGCCTCTTCGGCATCGCCGCCTCGTGCTTCCCCGGCCGCACCGCCAAGATGCTCGACGTCATGTGCCGCGAGCTGCGCGCCCTGACCCTCGAGAGCGGCTTCTCCGCCCTCGGCGAGATCGAGGTCAACCGCGCCAAGAACCAGCTGCGCAGCTCCCTGCTCATGAACCTGGAGAGCCGCATGGTCGAGCTCGAGGACCTGGGCCGCCAGGTCCAGGTCCACGGCCGCAAGATCCCCGTCCACGAGATGACCCGCAAGATCAGCGCGCTGACAGTCGAGGACCTGCGCCGCGTGGCCAAGATGGTGGTCGGGGGCATGGTGGAGAATCCCGGCGGCGGGAGCGGCGCCCCCACGGTGGTGCTGCAGGAGGCGGAGGCGGCGGGTGTGACGAGCAAGAGGCTCGGTTGGGATGAGATCCAGGATATGATCTACCGGTGGCAGCTGGGGCGGAGGTAGGAGAAGGGCCTAGTTTGCATGTACGCACGTCAGAGTCGAGGGCAAGTTACGTGCGTGCCTGGCTTGAGCAGATGGGTAACCTAGGATGGTCTGGAAAGACCAGAGGCAGTCATTGTACAATATTTCTACTCTGTATAAAACTGACAAACCATAGGATGGGATTCACGGCCGGTCTGGTATGGCCTGTGGCGGGATGTAGTTCCATGTACCCCGGGGAATATAAGAATGCATATCCAAGGAAACTGATTAGAACTCCATACAGCGAAGCTTGCCTGTGGTTTCTTTAGCGGTAAAAGTCTAGTATTCCTCGGGTATCGCTAATCATACACATATGTGTAAACATTCCAGGCGTGTCTAACCATGCCGTTCCCTTCGTTACGCCAAAACCAGTAGTAGCAATGCATCAAGGCCGAAGACACCTCAGGAAGAAGCTCAGAGCTTCGATCTAACGACCTCTAGTCTATACTTGACATCCTTCAACGCCTTGGTGGCCGGTTTCCAGTCGTCGAACTGCTTCAGCAGCTCCGCCGTCTCTGAGGAGAGTTCCGTCTTGACGAATTCCTCCTCCAACAGACCGCGCATAATCCATGGTAGGTGGTAAGGGTTGGGGCTAGTAAGGCCCTCATACTTTTTGATGTCGCAAGGCACGTCACCAACGTCTGATGTCTCGAGGGTGTGAGCTATTGCTAGGCTGCAAAAATGTTAGCTGTAATACACTGAAGTAAGGAGGCAAGCTTTTGCATAGACTTACTCGTACACATGAGGGTCATCATACAAGCGAGAATGCCCCTCTCCACCGTAGAGACTGCCTGCTAGAGGCACAGAGAGTTCTCTTATGAGTCCGTGGTCTGATATGCCTAGGTTCCGTAACTTTAAGGCGAAGCCAACGAGATGTGCAATGCTGTGACACGTCAGCGCGTTGCCTTCAAGAGAGGGATTGGCACATACAAATCCGGCGCATGTAGTCGGCCGTCGATAAACACTGCACGGTAGATATATGGGTGGTGAGCGGGTGAGTAGACGGATGACTATCGTGCTGTTAGCTTGGCACGACGTACGTGAATGACAGCGCTTCACTGACTTCCATAGGGACCAGCTGATCATCGATACTCCCGATGTAAGTCACCCGGACGCCATACTTGAGAATTGCCGCCAGAGAAGTTTCGTATCTCTTGAATATCTCGCTCTCGGAATTCGCAAATTCCCACAGCTCGGCAGCTGAGCCCATGAGGATCCCCATGCCCGACTTGTAGTCCGGAAACGGGCCAAGAGAGACGCCGGCTGGCACTAGAATTAGCGACATGCAAGTTCATGAAGACTATAGGGGGCATACCCATTGCACAGACACCGATTCTAGCGGTGGTGATGATGCCCAGCTCAATAAGCTTGGCCACCAGCATGACGCTGACTGGTACTCCTTGCGAATGGCAAGCCACAACGATCAGATCTGCGCTGCGAATGTGGTCCATCCAGTTGAGGAGCAATTTCCACAGATTCTCGACCCGCTCGCCGATCTTGCCCTCTCCTTCCAAAGCCACCTTCTCGATCTCGCAGTCCTCGCAGCCGTGGCTGTCTGCCCACCGTCGGATCCCTTCTGCGCAGTGATTAGCGAACTTGATTGACGTGCCAGTAGGCTGGCCTATCATAGGCCGGAGGTATGTTGCCGGGAAGAGCCCATGGACGCCGATTGCAAGAGCTTTCTTGATTTTTGGCGGCTCTTTTGACAAGAACACGTGGTTTACCGGTGGTTGTTGCGTCCGCAAGAGCAGCTGGGCAATCTGTTTGAGAATCGACGGGTTGTCCTTCAAGCGGTAGGTACCCCTGAAAGTTGGCAACAGTAAGTTAGCTGGTGTCGTCTTGGTAGCTGCCAGTGTCTTTGACGATCCTGCTTTTGTGATAGAGTCACCCTTTAGTGACGAGGTATCTGACTTGGGCGTATCTGGACGGTCCAAAATCGAGTCGTCAAGATCCATGGACTGTGGTCGGATCCTCTTAGATTTCTTGGTTGTTTTGTCCCTAGCCTTCGAGTCTTTTGCCCGACCTTCCGTCACTGTCGGTGTCTTTATGGAATCCCGATCATCTATATCCATTGACTTCGCTCTTTTCGGATGGGTTTCGGATCCTTCGCCCATGATGGCCAGCTCGCCAGATTCTGGCTGAGGTGCCTGTGACCCGGCGGGCTTTTCGTCGGTCTCTATTCGCGAATCCCTCGACCAGAAAGCCCAAGTAGATCCTCTCGGCGGTGGAGCCTGCTCGGGTTCGGGCGGCGGAGCCTCTTGCATCACCACATCCTCAGGTTCCTTAGAAGGAGGTTCGCTGGCGGATTCAACGGGCTTTCCGGCATCTGTCGGCTTGGCCGGAGCTGCATCGCTTGACCAGAAACTAAACCACGATGTCGTTGATTGTGCAGTCGGTTGGATCGGAGGCGGCCTGACTGGAAGGTTCTCGGTTTCTTCCACAGATACCTGCGGCGGCGATTGCTGCTGTTGATGCTCCTGGTCATGTTCAGGTTGCTCCGTCTCCTTCTGATGCTCGAGAGGCGCAGATCCGTTCTCCAGTGACTTTATGGCTGGCCCAGACGGCCGAGCAAACCAACTGAGCCATGTAGAAGATGCCTGTTGCTGCTCGGAAGCAGGCAGTGTATCGGATGTTGTCGGTGGTTCTTGTGCAGGTGGCGATGAATCAGACGCCGCATTGTCCTTGCTTCCCTCATCGACACTCCCAGCCGTTGGATGTTTATTAGCTGTCTCGGATGCAGCAGTCTTCCCGGCCTCTGAGCTGCTGTTATTATTGTCTATCTGTACATCTCCAGCCCCTTCTTGAATATTCGGTAGGGTTGTAGTAGAAGAGTTCGGCGCGGCAATGCTAGCGTTGTCGCTGCCAGTCTTCTTCGTGTCAAAGCGGCTGAAGTCCGGTGTAGAGCTGGGCTTCAGAGTCCCTCCGTGGATGTTTTCCCTTGCGACCTGCGTTGATGCGGCCGACTTCGGTGCTCGTGGCCAAGATCCGTACCAACTTCGCGTCTTGTGGACCTATGTAAGCGCGGCTGTCAGTCACCAACGATCCTCCTGTACTTGTGTGACGTGCAAGCTAACACTGACCTGCTTGTGATCCTTCTTTGGTGTAACGGGGCTCGTCTCGCTCTTCTCCATCTTCCAGGGTGCTGTTGGTGTGTTTTGACCCTCTGTGGTGGCCGATGGTGGTTGTCCCGACTTGTTGCTGGCTTCGGAGGTCTGTGACGTCGTGCTTGGCTGCGAGGGCGCACCCGAGGATGGGACGGACGCCGAGCTTCCTTGTCCAGGGTTCGGCTTGGCTCTTTTTCTGGGACTCATCTTGGGAGGTTCTGCAGGACAGATGGCGGTTCTAGGAGACCGGCTCAGCCGACCTGATGCATTGTCGCTCTCTGCTTGGGTTGCTGTTGTTGGGAGTCCCGGGTGCCTTGCGTGAATGCGTGGCGGCTGGCTGTGGTACCTACAGGCAGCCGGTACCTGCCCGTAGGTACCTGCCACCCCCACCAAATCACAAGCCGCACGGCAGGGATAGCAGGGGCTCGTGGGGCTCGTTACTCGCTCGATTGGCTCTCACCGCCTTCGCTCGCCAGCCAACCAGCGCTGTTCGCTTGCCCGTCTAAGAGTCGGCTAAACCAGACCCTCTTCCTTATCGTTATCGGTGCTGCAAAAAATTTGGCGGGTAGGAAAAAAAGTGAGGACGACGATTCTGCAGTGCTCGGGGTGCATATCTCAAGCAGCCCATTCAAGTCAAGGATGGCGAACTGAACAAGCAGCCTTCGCCAACAACAACTGGAGAAAGATGAGCTCGCTCAAGCGAAAGGATGGTCCTGGCACCGGTGCCACCAACAAGGGCGCAAAGGCAACCTCAGACAACCGTCCGAACAAGCGAGCGAAGTCCGACAAACCGGGCAATAATGTGAAGACGAAACCCAAGGCGAAGACGGAATCCACCAAGTCCTCAAACGAGCCGAAATCTGCGCCGGCTATCATCCCTGATACCGCTCCCGTAATCTCGAAGCTGAAGGAGGAGGAGCCGCTCTTCCCCCGAGGAGGCGGAAGTGTTCTCTCCCCGCTGGAGCAGAAGCAGATCACCATCCAGGCGAAGCAGGACGCCCTTTTCGAAGAGTCCCATCCTGGGTCCAAGGGATCAGACGCCGCAGCCAAAAAGAAGCGCCGGAAGTCATCAGGCAAAGAGGATCAAGATTCGATCAAGCTTGTCCGGGATGAAGATGCTGTCAGGATTGAGAGTCTCAACTACAAGCGACTAGTCAAGGGGTCTCTTGTTCTGGGCCAAGTGTCTGAGATCAACGACCTCGACGTCGCGATCGCCTTGCCCAACAATCTCGTTGGTCATGTCTCCATTACTGCTATCTCGGACAGTCTCACGAAGCGTGTCGAGGCCGTTGCTGCAGCAGATGAATCTAGCGAGGACGACGAATCTGTTGATAGCGACGATGACGTTGATCTCAAGACTCTCTTCTCAATTGGGCAATATGTTCGAGCCTATGTTGTGTCCACGATAGAAGACTCGGAAGGAACCGTCGGAAAACCAAAGAAACACATCGAACTGTCACTACGGCCCGAGGATGCCAATTCAGGTCTATCGGCTGGGGATATTGTCGAGGACGTCACCGTTATGGCGGCAGTCTCCAGCGTTGAGGATCATGGATATGTCATGGATGTTGGGATCGCCGGCTCCAGCAGCCGAGGATTCCTTGCTAAAAAAGAGGTCGACGCCGAGGTACACGAGGGAACGCTCCAGCCTGGCGCCGTGCTGCTGTGCCTTGTTAGTGGAAAGAGCGCAAATGGGAAGATCGTCCAGTTGACGGCCTCGAGGAAGAAGCTGGCAAGCCTCAAACACCATGCTGCCACGGCTACGACCATCAACGCCTTCCTTCCCGGCACCGCGGTTGAAGTGCTGGTGACGGAAGTTTCCAAGCGGGGCATTGTTGGCAAAGTCTTGGGCCATCTCGATGTCACAGCCGACTTAGTCCATTCCGGGCTTGGACCTGACGGCACTGATCTGGAGGAGACGTACAAAGTAGGCTCAAAGTTCAAGGCTCGGGTAATCTGCACGTTTCCAGAAGCCGAAAAGCCCAAACTGGGTATCTCCGTGCTGCCTCATATCACGTCCTTGAGCCCAAAAAGCATATACCGGGATGGAGAGAACCGATCACCGCTGGAAGTACTACCTATCTCCTCGATTGTGGATCGCTGCACCGTTCGAAAGGTGCAAGATGACGTTGGTCTTTTCGTCGACCTAGGTAGCGAGGGGATTTCGGGCTTTGTGCACATTTCTCGCGTCAAGGACGGCAAGATCGAGGCACTCTACGAGGATAGCGGTCCATACAAGGTGGGATCCGTCCACCGCGGTCGTGTTGTCGGGTATAATGCGGTGGACGGCGTCTTCCTGCTCTCTTTCGAGCAGCACGTCCTTGAACAGCCATTCTTGCGCGTGGAAGATGTTCCCGTGGGTGAGGTCGTGAATGGAACTGTGGAAAAGCTCCTCGTCGGCGAGCACGGCGTCAGTGGGCTCATCATAAGGCTGGCAGAACACGTTTCCGGTCTTGTTCCCGAAACACACATGTCAGATGTTCGCTTACAGCATCCCGAGAAGAAATTCAAGGAAGGACTCAAGATCAAAGCTCGAGTGCTTTCAACGGATCCTGTGAAGCGGCAGATCCGGCTAACGTTGAAGAAGACTCTAGTCAACTCCGACGCCCCAACTATCAAATCATTCGATGACGTGTCCACTGGGATGCAAGTACCCGGTACTATCGTCAACATCATGCAAACTGGCGCGATCATCCAATTCTACGGCTCCCTACGAGGCTTTCTGCCCATCTCCGAGATGAGCGAGGCTTATATCAAGGACCCCAACGAGCACTTCCGCCTGGGGCAGGTCGTTAATGTCCACATTCTGGACGTTGATGCTGAAGCCAATCGCCTGATCGTCTCCTGTAAGGATCCATCTGCCTTCGGCATGGACAAGCAGGTAGCCCTCAAGAACATCAAGCTCGGAGACATTGTCTCAGCGAAAGTCACCCAGAAGACTGAAGACGACGTGTTCCTGGAACTGGAAGGCAGTTCGTTGAAGGCCATGCTTCCTGTGGGCCACCTGACAGACAAGTCCACCAGCAAGAATCAGTCCGCATGGAAGAGAATCCATGTCGGACAGGCCCTTAACGAGCTTGTCGTCCTGGATAAGCACGATGCGAAACGCTCCATCGTCCTCAGCCAGAAACCGAGTCTCGTGAAAGCTGCCCAGGAAGGTAAACTGCTTACAAGCTTGGATTCGGCCGCAATTGGCGACTTGGTCCAGGGGTTCGTGCGAAACATTACTCCGACTGCTGTCTTTGTTCAGTTTACGGGCCGTGTTACCGCTCTCCTGCCCAAGAGCATGATGTCCCAAGAGCAGCAGAGTCAGGAGAACTTTGGGCTGCAGAAGCTGCGACCATTGCAAGTCAAGGTTGTATCGGTGGACACAGAGCAAGGCAGGCTTGTTGTTGCCATGCCCTCGGTTGAGCGTAAGCCGAGTGCGGCCGCAAAGCCTGCGGAGAATCCCATTGATGGCTCCATCTCCTCCTTGGAAGACATCACAATTGGCAGGATCACCAAGGCCAAGATCACAGCGGTTAAGGAGACACAACTCAATGTTGCTCTAGCCGATAATGTGCAGGGCCGCATCGATGTCTCGGCAGTCTTCGACAGCTGGGATGAGATCGCTGACCCGAAGAAACCACTCAAGCAATTCCGCCAAAACCAGATCGTGGACGTGCGCATTCTGGGTGGCCATGATGCGAAGAATCACCGCTTCTTGCCGATATCACACAGGTCAACTCACACACTGCTTGAGCTGTCGGCAAAGCCTAGTGACCTGAGAGCGGATGTCCTCCCTGAACCTCTGTCACTGGAAGCAGTCAAGGTCGGTTCGACTTATGTAGGTTTTGTCAACAACGTCAAGTCGAATTGCCTTTGGGTCAATCTGTCGCCTACGGTTCGTGGACGAATCAATGCCATGGAGGCGTCGGATGACCTGTCGTTGCTTGGTAACTTGGCAGCAAGCTTCCCCGTTGGCTCAGCTCTGCGCCTCCGTGTACTTGCTGTGGATGCTTCGCAGGGCCACCTCGATCTATCAGCCAGGTCCTCCAGCTCTTCGCACCAGCTGACGTGGGACGATATTAAGGAGGGTCTCGTCCTTCCAGGGAAGGTTACGAAGGTCAATGACAGGCAGGTCATGATCAAGCTTGGCGATACAGTAGCTGGGCCGGTCCACTTGGTTGACATCAGCGACGATTTTGACACAGCCAGCACTAAGAAATACTCTAAGAACGATATTGTCCGCGTGTCAGTTGTCGCAGTTGACAAGAGCAACAAGAAGGTCCGGTTGTCGACTCGCCCATCGCGAGTTCTGAACTCCGCCTTGCCTGTCAAAGATCGCGAAATCACAGCGGTGTCTTCAGTCAAGGCTGGCGACATCGTTAGAGGCTTCGTCAAGAACGTCGCAGACTCAGGTCTCTTCATCAACCTCGGCGGTGACGTTACTGGCTATGTCAAGATCTCGGATCTCTCTGACACCTACCTCAAAGACTGGAAGAGCCATTTCCAAATTGACCAACTTGTCAAGGGACGAGTTACACAGGTGGACCCTACAGTTAATCACATCCAGATGAGTCTCAGACCCTCCGTGGTCGACAAGGAGTACGTCCCTCTTCTGACCATTGCCGACTTCAAAGAAGGGCAGGTTGTTACCGGAAAGATCCGGTCGGTCATGGAGTTCGGTGCTTTCATCGTCATTGACAAGTCTGCGAACGTCAGTGGTCTTTGCCATCGCAGCGAGATGGCTGACAAGCCGGTGTCTGATGCACGCAAGCTCTACGATGAGGGCGACGTTGTCAAGGCCCGCATCTTGAAGATCGAGAAGGATAAGAAAAAGATCAGCTTCGGTCTGAAGGCATCCTACTTTGATGACAACGACGACGAAATGGATGTCGATGATGAGGATGCTGGGGCCGCTCTTCTCTCTGATTCGGACGACGAGAGCATCGGCGATGAAGATGTGGAGGATGCTGATGATGACATTGTCATTACCGGCACAGACAACTTCCAGGACGATGAGTCGGACGAAGATGACGATGAGGACGTGGCTATGGCCAATCAGCCTACTGCAGCTTCCGGTGGGCTCGAGGCAGGCGGCTTTGATTGGTCTGCGGGTGCTCTAGATGACGGCGATAACCTCTCTCAGAATGGAGATGCCGTGGTCGACTCAGCAGAGAAGAGGAAGAAAAAGAAGAGGAAGCCCGAGATCCAAGTTGACCGGACCGGTGAGCTGGACGCCCACGGACCGCAGACTGCCAGCGACTATGAGAGGCTCTTGCTTGGAGAGCCCGACTCTTCAGCCCTCTGGATCGCCTACATGGCCTTCCAGATGCAGGTCAGTGAGCTGTCCAAGGCCAGGGAGACTGCTGAGCGCGCCATAAAGACCATCAACATCCGCGAGGAGACAGAGAAGCTCAACATGTGGATCGCGTATCTCAACCTAGAGAACGCGTACGGCACGGATGAGACTACTGAGGAGGTGTTCAAGCGCGCTTGCCAGTACAACGACGAGCAGGAGGTGTACGAGCGGCTCACCAGCATCTACATCCAGAGCGGCAAGCATCAGGTACGGTTTACTCGCACAATAAGTCGTCAATCGGCATTGCACATGCTAACCAAACTCACAGAAAGCCGATGAGCTCTTCCAAGCCCTGGTCAAGAAGTTCGGCGCCAAATCCCCCCAGGTCTGGACCAACTACGCGCACTTCCTGCACAACACGCTCGCGGCGCCCGAGCGCGCGCGCGCCCTCCTGCCCCGCGCAATGCAGATGCTCGACCAGCACACGCACGTGCCGCTGACGACCAAGTTCGCAGCGCTCGAGTTCCGCTCGCCCAACGGCAGCCCGGAGCGGGGGCGCACGCTCTTCGAGGGCCTGCTCGACACGTTTCCCAAGAAGTTCGACCTGTGGAACCAGCTCCTGGACCTGGAGATCGCGGTGCACAAGGCGGCGAGGAAGGAGGCCGGTGGCGCGGCGGACCCGGCGGCCGTGCGCGACGTGTTCGAGCGGGGCACCAAGGTCAAGGGGCTCAAGCCCCGCCGGGCCAAGGCGTGGTTCCAGCGGTGGGCCAAGTGGGAGGAGGAGAATGGTGACGCGAAGACCAGGGAGAGGGTCTCTATCAGGGCGCGGGAGTGGGCCAGCCAGGCGGAGGCGAGGAAGAAGGCTGCGGAGGCGGGCGAGGACGATGAGGAGTGAGTGGACAGATGGGGCGGGGGAGTACACCGATACCCGGTCACGAAGAGATGCCTGTGTCTGTGTGTTCGTGTCATGATGAGGTAGCTGTTCGATTGCTTCGGCGCATGTAAAATTGGAAAGGCAAGGAATGGAAAAGCAACAGTCGATCAAATCTCGCTTGCCTACCTATGATACTCAAGGGCCCGGGTCTCCTCGCCGGAACTTACTCTCCTCTCCACTCTGTCAAGGCTATCGGCCATGCCGAAGCCGGTAAAGGTTGAGGTGCGGTCCATCCATCTGATTTTAGAAAAGAAGATCCGAGTCTGAAGACGGATGCTCGGGTTCACCACTGAAGGTCCATATGGCTGGACAAGGTGAAGACTTCCAGACGGACTTGGGGAACGAAGCGAGTCCGCCTCCCCAGAAAGAGGCGTACCATGAAATTTATGGTCTGGGGATGGGTAAATACATCGTGACACCGACCCAGCAGACGGAGCGACGGCGAGTCTTCATGCCACATCGCCGGCATGCAACGACGCGATAGGGATACGAAGCGCACAGACTCTGGGGTCGCACGGAAGTTGCGGGGAAGAGGCTACAAGCAGTCAGTCGATCGGCTTGGGAGTCTGGGGTTCTTCTCACCCATTCTCTCAATTCTACGGATCCGCGATGTCGACAACACACGTGGGTGCGTATCTGTATCTGAAGAGCGGCACGTTGCTCAGCAGATCCGTCACTGGGGTCTGGACATCCAGAAGGCTTCTCGACTAGCCGTCCCTCTCCTGGCTCCTGTTTGGTTCGCTTTCTCCCGATGTCAATGCCAGGAGGTCTGTGTGCTTGCAGCTGTGCAGTCTCGTGTCGGCAATGCCTTCTGCCTTGTCGCAGGACGTTGCTTGTCTTCCGGACAACAAGAGAGGAGAGACTCTCGTAATAGCATTATGCATAAGCTCAGTTGTGGATGGTTGGGTCGTCCAACCACGTCAAAAGGAGCAACAAGCCAGCATTGTAGCCGCGTCCCCTTTGGGGCGCCTCAAACAGGGTGTCTGCCACCTCCATTGGCCATCCCACCTATCATGGCCACCCTTCAGTGCACCTGGAGTCGGCTTCCGGCTTGGCATCATAGGCTTCTGAGGTCGACAAGACTTTGAGGTTGCCTTTCGCCCCGCCTCGCTCTTCTCTGTTGTAGGTCATTTGGTTTTCTGGCGACGAACCGTGTGCAGGCAATACACGGCAAGCAAGCCGCTGCCATGGATGCTGTGGTGTCTGTCATCTGAACTTCTCCAGATCGACGAGGCAACTCCTCGCATTCGCATGATGAGCTGCGACGAGCATCAATGGCTGAAGTGCAGTCTGATTCTCACCACACCTCCCGTTGACACGAGATCATTCTTCTTTGCCCATTCCATGGGCTTCAACGGTACAGCGAACGTGTCGTCCCATCAAATCCTTGATCATTGATGCGCCTGATGCTCGTGGCTGTCCCAAGGATCTTGTCGACCTAGACGGTGTTGAACGCTCATAGAGACTTCTTATCTCTCCTCTGGCAGCCTCTCGCCATGACACAAACCATCGATTTAACCGGGCCGCTTCCCTTTGGGTGGCGAGACTCTTCCCGAGGGCAGTCAAGCAGTGCAGAGGGTCGTTCCAGCCCCCTACGAGACGTAGAGATTTGAAAGCGTAGAGTACGGCCAAACTATACTCTACCTCCAACAGCTGCGTGGCGACTGAAGGTCTTTTCTTCTCCAATTATGCATGCCTGGTGAACATCCAACGGTAACGACGAGCCAAAGTAGTCTCCTCTTGGGACTGCCGGCCCCGAGCACTCCCGTTCGAGGATCAACCACAGCGTCTCTCGCTGCACTGCTCCTTCACAGAAGATCGACTGAAGAGCATCATGACACACGAGGCAGATTTATCCGTGCCGGAGGAGGTCTGTATGCAGAGCTTCGTCCAGACTGAGACACCGGTCACCTACGATGGTCCATTCTCCACTCGTCCTCGGCTCAGATGGCAAGTATTTCTCGAGACAGCGATGAGGTGGGACGGGATCGAGTGTCTCCCGTTCTCCATGCTGTCCTCCCGTCTGGAAGAGAGTCAGAGGCGTTCTATATCTTGAAGATGTTATTCCCTTCCCTTGTGTCTCCTCGAGCCTTCCTTCCTGCTCCTCTTTTCTGCTTTTCCCGGATCCAGCTCAGTTACGGCTTTGCCATTGCTCTGCTTAGAGCTTTCCATCGCTCAATGACTTTCCTGGACGACACTGTCCGTGTCTGGTGAACGCGAATGGATGACGACTCGTCATCGTGCCCGGTCATAGCACCGGTAGCTAGTGTCCTCGACATACCGGCAGAGCCCACTTCAGGCCTCCAGACCTTCGCTATCTTCATCACACTCTTCTTCCCAGCTTTGGCACTGGTAATTGTGGTCATCCGCAATGCCGGAAGATTCGCCTCACATACATTCGGATGGGGTAAGTGAAGACGTGATTCACCGGTGATGGGACGTGAGGACATGACGCTGACCGGAGAATGCAGACGACGGCTTAATAAGTATAGCAATGGTATGGAGGAGCTGCTTTCCACCATCTATCACCTTACTGACTCACGAAATAGCTCCTGTCAGTTGCAGAGACAATCGTCAGCTACTTTTGTAAGCCATTGACATCGACCTAGGGGCTCATGTTCAGTCCAGTCGCATAGACCTACTAACAGGCTCACCAAGTCATAAAAACCAACTTCATCGGCATCCACCTTGCCGATGTGCCTCCCCACGACCCAACAGACGGCATGATCTGGAACTACGCCGTAGAAATCCTCTACAACCCAATCCTCGCCCTGGTCAAGTCCTCCGTGCTTCTGTTCCTGCTGCGGCTCTTCGGGCAGAAGGACGGCGTACGGCGCTTCATTGTCATACTCAACACCCTCAACATCGTGCAGATGGTGGCCTTCTTCTTCGTCATCGTCTTCCAATGCCGCCCCATCGCCTTCAACTGGGATAAGACCATCGAGGGCGGCCGCTGCGTCGACACCCGCGTTGTCTTCACCACCACCGCCACTCTCAACATTATCACCGACTTTCTCGTCCTGGGCCTGCCGCTGTACATCTTCGTCGACCTCAACATCCCCAAGAGGACGAAGCTCGCGCTGCTCTTCGTCTTTCTGCTCGGTTTCCTGTACGTTCTCCCCTGATGTCTTCCATAACTTCCCCTGAGCCATTCTCTCTTCCTTTAGTGGTCCTGTAGCATCACTGAGACGCAGAACAGTGTCACAATCACCAGTATAGTCCGGATGGTCATCTTCGTCCAGGGCCTCTTCCGCCTCGTCCGCGACCCGGACCCCACCTTCAACATCGGCTTCGTCACCTCGGGTATCGAGACCAACCTCGCGCTCATCACAGCCTCCGCCCCAGCTCTCCGCCCCATCTTCCGCTCCCGCCGCCGAGGCGGCTGGTTCCCCGTCAGCTTCTACCCCAAGTCCCAGCAGCAGCCACCGCCGCCTGCCGACCCGGAGATGGGTACCACCATCACCTCCGCGGCAACTAGGCCCGGCACCTCGTCGTCCTCCGGTCGCGGCGGTGGCAGCAGCAGTGGCAACGGCAAGTTCGGCAGCGGCACGCGCGGAGGGCGGCGCCCCGCCGGGGCCGGGCGCGGCAGGGCCGGGAGCAGCAGGCGCAAGCCGGTCAACCTGCGGGACATCCGCATCCGGCCCATCGTCGCCGGCTGCGGCGGGTCCTCCTCCGGCGGTCCGGGCGGGAACGAGGCGTTGCTGCTGCGCAGCCAGAGCCCGCGGGGCAGCGAGGAGGAAACGATGACGGCCAACGGCATCATGCGCGTCAGTGACGTCCAGAGGGAGATCGACGGCATAGTCAAGGACATGGCGGTCGGACCGGGCAGCTACGGCAGCGGCCGCGGCGCGGCGGCGCCGCAGCAGCCGAGGCCGCCAACACGACGAGGGGAGGACAAGGAGATGAATGGAGACAGTGCGAAGGATGAAGATCCCGGGCGGATGAGGTATCCGCCGGAGAGATACTATTCTGAGAGTGTATACCCAGACGACAACTATCACGATCGCGGGGGCCGGGACTACAATGAAGAGCGGATGAGCAAGTACGGTGACAAGCGCTTTGGAGTGGTCACGCCCAAGATGTCGACGCCGAGGACACCGAAGGGGTGGGGAGAAGCAGGCAGGCCGTTCTGAACCTTTGCGAAGTGACACTCCCCCTTTAAATAGTTGCACAAGCTGGGATAGCAACCATGAACAACTCTGAGTATGTAAACGCCAGCCCATCGTCTCCAGTCAATATGGAAAAAAAGTTGTGTGAGCATTTCGTCAATGACACCGCCTACGCCAGCGTCCTATTCACCATACCGATTAACGCGCCGTCGATGTAGCTAGGGCTCCTCCAGGTGCTCCAGTCGTGGGTCAGCAGACCCCAGGTCTCATCAGAGTCTTGTACACCGTGACGAATATAGTAGCTGCCAGCGAGCACCCAGATAAACCAGCCGGCCTTCTGCGCCGGTAGGTAACTAGCAAGGCACGTCGGGTACACGGCGTGCCAACTAGTATTATCCATGGCCAAGCCAAACTCTGTCAGCATGACGGGGAACATGTTCGCCGCAGCGGGCGTCAGTGCCTGGAATCCGTCGTTATAAAGATCTTTCTGTAGGCTAGTACAGTTCGTTGATGTAGTCTGGTAGTTGTGTAAGTCGAGGACTAGCTTATCTGCGTAGCCGGGGAAGTCGGTCCTTGAGAAGGTACTGTTCCCTGGGGTTAATGCCGTGCCTTGGACTACCGGCGTTAGGTATGTATCGAATCCAAGTCCAGATAAGAAGATCAGGACGTCTGGGTTTGCTCCGTTAATGGCGTCGGTGCCCTGCTTGATGTATTTATACCAGTATTCCCAGTTGTAGGTCTCTGCGTCTAACGTTGCATTGTTCTGCGGTTCTCGCGGCTCGTTACGGAGCGACATAGACATAAGGTTCGGCCAGGCCTTGCCCTTCAGGAAATAAATCAGTTAGGGACAGCAGTGACAGTAGCGGTAGCGGCGGACAGACACGGCACTGTAGGGACTCACTGCAGCAGGCACGGGAAAGAGTCAGAGGGCAAAAGACAACAGTACTCACATGGTCAGCCATATAGGCAAGTCCACGCGTCCAGTTGGCCACGGAGAAGTAGGTATCTCCCCACCATGAGTTGCCGTCCTCGGTATCGCAACACCACATGCCCTGAGAAACACGGTTATCCAGGTGGACGTGGAAACGTACTTGTACTGCTTCAAGGCACTCAACCTTACCTTAGAGATATGGTTATCTAGGTGGACGTAGATATGCTGCTTGGCGCACTCGGCCACTACCGCATCGAAGACCTGTAGTCGCGTAATATTTGGGTTGAAGCCAGGGTTCTTGTCCAGCACCTGGTTAAACACCTTGGTCCCGTTCTCCGCCCCTAACCCCTCGAGGAAGGCTGTCTTGATGGGAATATCTTCGCCGCCGTTCTCATAGATCTGGTCGATCATCTCGATAGCGTACGTCAATCGGATAGCATTCATGCCAATCGACTTGAGCTTCGAGACGATGCTCTCTACTGACTGGAACTGTAGACCCTCGGGGATCATAACGTCTGCCGCGCCGGGCCAGTTGGCACCGGCATAGGTGACATTCTTGCCACTGGCATCGAGCACATAGCGGCCAGAGGTGGTAAATGGACCATTCGGCCAGTTCGCACGATGGGCAGCGGCGCAGATACCAGCGCCCAAGGCCAGCAAAGAGGCCAGAAGTTTGACCATCTTCATCAGTGTCAGCAAAAACTGAAACGCGTCGATAACTATAGCGTCGAAGGCACCAACCTCTATCCCGTAAGGATGAACATCTACTTTATAGCTTTCCTCCTTCCACCTGAACTGAAGTGGTCACTTTCCTCTATGGCAGCTCCGGTCCATGACCTTGCCGCCGGGAAGGCTGGCGACAATCCATCGTACCGACCGCCAATACAGAACGTCTCGGCCAGCAATTTTCCCTTCAATCAGCGAATAGGAGTCTCCCTAGACTTTGCAGAGATTTCCCGGTCGCTCTGGTCTCTGACCAGTCTTGGGTCCTCCGTTATCGTGGAGTGAGGGCGGCTCCGTCGTCCCCGCTGGGAATTCTTCCTATCTCCAGGGCCAATTCTTGCGGTAAGAGAAGCAGTGGCCCTTGTTCATGATACTCATGTTGGGAAGGCGGCCTGTCAAAAGAGAGAAGCTATCAAGCCGAGATAGTGTACGGAGCAGTCCGCAGGAGGATCGTCATTCGATAAGCCGAGGGGGGCCGCTCCGTGACCCCTGCAGTAGCATGCTGAGCTGTTGCCTGAAAGTTCGCATTCTGGCCTCGCTTTTATTGCTGTCAATTCTCGCTCAGCTCAGCGCGTCATGACCAGAATGAATTTTGGAAACTACGTACGAGAATGCGTTATAAAAAAAAGCCACATAAGATCGGCGCCACGAGCCCCAGAGACATGCTCGCCTTGAAGCTCTTCGGGGCCGTGGGTAAAGGGAGCCGGAGCTGTGACAGATCATCAGCGAGGTAAGTAGCCGCCGCCGCCGGTGCCCGAGCGCGACGGGGTCCACACAAAGATAAAAGATTGCTGCTCCTATATCCGTGCTCTTCCGGAGTGATCCCTGTAACCTATTCGTACTTCATTTCTTATTCGTGGAAACCGTGAAACCCGACGCCCTCGTGTTCGTCTGGGTCCGCAAGGAGGAGCCGTTGCAGATCCTCCGGGACAAAGTCGACAACTGTGGGCGAGTCGGGCATATAGTCTTGCTGTGTTGTATGAGCTTCATGACATAGCCCCTGGATCGCCTCAGATATGCCAGCCAGCGGCCGAAAGGAGGTGTGATGACGGCGTTGTGCAGAGGCAGATCGTATGGAATATGCACCCAGGAGATCAACTCAGAAAAGTCACTCCTCTACGTATCTTAGACCCTCTAACACATGGTTGCGTCTTGGTTGTGAAGCCTGTTACCTTGTCCTCAAATTGTTTCTGCAGTAAACGAGGACGCGACTGTACAGTGGACCGTGAGTGCCCTCAAACGCTGGATACACCCTCTCGACAGTTCGGAAGATTAAGGGATAGCCGGCAGGCGCTTGGGATTCGTGGACACCATATCTTCCGACTTGCTGGCCTGTCATGGCGAGTAACAAGATAGTGACCGCCTTGCAAGGGACACATCATCCTGTGGAGATGGCATCACAGTGCCTGCATCTGATAGTCTCCGGTGAGTATACAAAGCCATCACAGCCACTCTCGGCGATTACTTCTATTCTGCAAGACTACTGGCATCAAACCATCACATTCGTTTGCCGGGTCAAATCTCAAGTCGATCTTCTCGTTTCCTTTTTAGACCTTTCATTCGTTGGGTCACATCCCTCTCCTTTGTTTCACTTCCAAGGCACCTCTTTATTATCTCGTCGTTGAACATCGACAACATGACCGTTGTTGCGCCTCTTCGTGATACCCCACGTGGGTCTTTGTGGAAAGTTGCTGCGACCGCCTTTGTAGCCATGCTGCCCCATGTCAATGGTGCATACATTGACCCAAACCTTACACCGTCCACACCTACCAAGACCCCAATCAGCTATGTCGATACTACCCTCAGCGACTACGACCGTTTAGTTCTCCATGTCAACGGCGAGCCATTCTTCTACAACGGCATCCAGCTCCGGGCTGATAAGCTCCGAGATGGCTGGGGCCTCTCTGAGTCAGAGATCAAGGTCATGTACCAGAAAGCCGCTGACGACGGATTCACGGTTGTGAACACTCAACTTCTCTGGAAGGAGATACAGCCAGATTCGTCCTTCAACGCCACCGAGTCGACATATATTCGTGGTGGAGACTACGCCAGCAAGAACTACGAGAACAGCATTACGGACCTGGTCCAGTACAGCAACTCTGACAAGACATTGGCTTATTTCAAGTTTGACTTCTCCAACTACAGTGATAACGTCACGGCAGCCAAATTGAGATTCTACATTTCCGGAAACATCAGCGCTACTTCCTTCTCTGCGAATCTATACGGAATTACCAATAATTCTTGGTCCGCCTCATCTCTCACTTGGACTGACGCCCCGAACCATAACGATAACGGCACCATATCTGGCACCCAGGACGAAGATTATTTCCTTGTGTCGTCTAGTCCGTCTTGGGACCCGATCCTGAAGTCGGGTTACTATGATTTTGACGCAACAGACTTCATCAAGAATTACTGTCCAGACCAGATTGCAAGCTTCATTCTAGAGGCCGAAGCCAGTGAAGTTGAGGTGGGCGCATCCATAAGTGGCGCCAAGGCAACCCGTCCTCCTCAACTCGTCATATCGGACGAAAACCGTTTCGATTGGACTTATGTAGACACCTTAATCGGATGGGCTGAAGATGCTGGTGTTAAGCTCGAGTTCGTTTGGTTTGGTTCCGATTCTACTGGTGTTACTATGGATCATCGAGTGCCCTACTTCCCTTTCCGAAACAACAAAAACGAAAAGGTCGATGATGATGGCACACACACTCCCCTGTTCTCAAAGAACACCGCGCTCTCTAGCGGCATCTACTGGTATTTCCTTGACAAGAACGATCTTACGACTAGACAGCAGGAGAAGGCTGCAATCAAGGCGACGATGAACCACGTTGCTTCGTATAACAAAGCAAACGGAAACAAGACCACAGTCATTGGCGTTGACGTCGCAAACGAGCCCGGGGTTTTCAAGTACCATGGTTCAGCATTCACAGCATGGCATAATCCGGAGACGTGGTCTACATACTCCAACTTTTCTTCGCTGCAGGCCTTTGTCGATCGCACCATGTGGGAGTTCTGCCTGAATCTCGCCAACGCCGTCAAGGAATCGGACTACCCCGTGTGGACGAGGTCCAATGACTATCGCACGGTTGATGCGGCCCACACGTCATACAACGAGGCTCAGAGGGAGACAGTAGGCACCAGCCTTGACTTTGTTGGCCAAGACCCCTACAGCGATGACTTCAGCGTCGCGTTTGACTTTGGCCATACTGTGTCCTGGAACGGCAAAGATTACTCCGTGGGCAAGAACCTGCCGATGATCATGGAGAACTCCGGCAAATTTACCGATGGACATGGCGTTATGCTTGCCTCGCTTGCGGGTGGGGCGTACTACAACGTGTACGACTTCATGGGCACCGACAACCTGGGACTGTATGTGCCGAAGGACGAAGACGCTGGGGATTACACACCAGTGTCTCGCGGTGCCTACGTGGACGACATCATCAACGCCAATAAGATGTTACTGAAGATATCCGAAGACATCGCAACCAAGCTCCCAGTTGGTGCCGGGGGCAAAGACCTCGAGTTTCTGAACACGTTCTGGGACAGCACAAGTGCTACGTCTTCGTCCTCGTTCGGCAATGCCACAGTCACTTACACGCCGAGTAATGTGACCTATGTTGGGGTAGTAGATACCAGGAGCGCCAACGAGGTCGCTCTGCTCAGCACCGGAAGCGCCACATATAAGTTGTCTGGGATCGATGCTTCTAGCATTGTCTCTCTGCAGGCCGGATCCTATAACGGATCTAACTGGGTGATGGAGCGTAACGTCTCCTATAACACCTCCAGCAGTGCCGTTTCATTTGCTATTGGAGCAGCAGACTGCATCCGCCTCATTATAGACTAGAATCTGTCCTAGAAGGCGCAGCAATAGCACCGCATCTCGCGAGGGAGTTTTACTTCTACGATTAGAGGCACTGGGTTTGCGCAACTTTTTACCACATTCATCTTCCTTTACCTACTGTCATAATCATTCATGACTTCCCTCCTTATAGATATCTAGTTTAATTGCATTGGTGGTCCCAAGAAATACGCCGAAAATCAGTTTGAATTGATTATATTTTCCAACTTCAAGCTAATTTCCAGAGCAAGAGAAAAGGAAGTCTTGACCGGGCAAATATCGATGACCATGCTGGACATGATATGTGACCCAGACAAGCGGTCTGGCCGGGATAACCATCGCCAAGACTAACCTCGAGATCCAGGTCAACCTGCCGGTATACTTCTCGGGCCACCGACACGCTCTGTGGATGTTAACGATTGACGCTGCCAAAGTTGCGGCAACAACGCCCAAACCCGTTAGGCACCCTTCCAGAAGTCGTCGCTGAGGCACTACTATTGCGTGTATACATACTAGTACTCTGACAGGTCCTGGGTGCAAAGCCCATCGTCAGGAAATATACTGTGCCAGACTACGAGACAAGCATAGTTAGACTGAGTACTCATATCAAACACACATAGGTGGCCCATCTTACCACCTGGACCTCGAAGCCGACTACTCTGGAAGAAACAGGACGTCTTTACTTTTCAGCGCAACTCATGCCGCTAGGATAATTATGCAGAGAATGAACGAATAATAGCATACGGTTTAGGGCAGCGTAACGATGCGAAGGCCATAGCATTGGTTCCTGCGACAGGTTTTGGTCTCCAAGGAAGGGGAAACCCGGGTAGGATGACTAGGTGTTATGGTACTATGTGTAGCGAGAGCATATGTGGGAAGACCGTATGGATCTGGCCGGTAGTTATGGTCTGGTCTGTAGAGATGTCCAAACTCGGGTCAGGGTTGCAACTCTTCTTTTTGATGCCTGACGGAGTGTATGAGATATATGTACAGTTATCCGTTTCTTCCTGTGCGGCCCCTGGGGGTCATGGAGGGAAGGGTCTATCCAGTGACATGTCTGGAGACTGGAGACGACTGGCGAGCCGGTGCGACGAGCCTCAATGATAGCCTCACTCGTACGACGACTCTTGGCTGCTACGGCAGAATAACGTTCAGGGGTTGCGCGTAATACGTTGTTTTTTTTGGAACGATACCCTTTTATAATCCCATCCACAAAGTCGGTTTCAGTTCAACCGCCAGCACCTCCAGTCCCTCAAGGTTTGTACTCTTTGTTAAGAAACCAAGTGAGAAGCATGCTGTCTTCCAGGGGCTGTCCATATCCTCAAAATCGAGTACGGCACAGGGAGATGGATCGTCGTCTCATGACGGCAGTCGCACATCATGCAAGTGTGATGCATCTGGAACAGTCCCAATTTAGCCTGGTTGCAGGCGGTCAGATTGCACAACACCAGGGGAACGGCTTTGGCGGGATGGTTGCACGACCATCAGGCCGGCCGGGAATGATAGAGAGCTTCACAGGCCAAGAACATCTGGTATTTCTCTCCGCTTGCCCGCGGCTTTGGGCGTTTACACATCCCACCTCGGCGGGAGTTCAGTTCGCTTCAGACATTGAGGCCTTGGAAGACGACGGGAGCAGGATGAAGGCCGGCCTCGATTGGCTGCTGGCGCCGCCCACAGCGCTGCTTATCCACGCTATCATTCCCGTCCGTCATCACCTTTATTCAACGGAACGAGGCCTGACCGCCCGCTAAAGAAGCAGGACGTCAAAGTTGGCTTTCTGGAGGCGGTAGAGTTGGCCGATCGATCGTCTATTTCGCGCTACCCCGCATTGCCACACGCGCGCCCTGTCCGCTTGCCTCGTTGCGTTTGGTCATCACTCATCATTGCTGGAGAAGCGTCTTGATAAGGAATCACTCGATTCAGACGGCTGCAGGCAGAGCGTGACACCACGTGTGCAACTTCTGAGCTCAGCAGTTTATGTTTATAATCCAAGGGGGAGGAGGATGGGCAGCCCAGTGGTAGTCGTAATACACTAGGTCGGTGGCCATTGCGAAGCTATCTCCGCCATCGGAGCCGCCGGCGTGCCTCTGAGACAATCAGTGGAGGATTGGGCAAAAGCAAATCCCGAAAGTCTAGGATGGCAAAAGACAACCTACAATTGCAGCTGTTGTTCCCCGATTCCTGGTCAGCGCCTGGTGGACTTAGCGGTGACGCAGGTTGCAACCACTACAACGAATTAATCTTGCGGGGTGCAGCGCTTGGATGTGTTGGTCTTCTAATGCATTGCCTGCCGGTGTAGACAATGAAGGACCGGCCGAGTAGGGCTCGCAAGCCAACGGACAGGACTTTTGGAAACAAAAGGGAGACGAACAGTTGGCGGTCGTGCCGATTCTACAATTGCGGACCAGGCCCGATAGGTTCGCCTTGCCGAGGAGTCGGCAAAATGAAGCCGATGTCTGAAGGCAAGGAAACCCTTGCGCTGTTGAGGCCGGAGAGACCCGACTTCGCCGGCAGGATGGGGCCTAATGAGGGTTGCTGCCAGAGGTATCCACCTTTTGCTCGATGCTAAAGATTCTAGAAGTCTGGAGAGGACCAAGGACGTACTAAAGGGCTCAGTAGGGGTCGTCGCTTCTTTGACGTTGGACAGGAAGGTGGAGTCGAAGTCCGTCAAGAACGGATCCTGTGTCCTTCTGTATTGCGCAGTTGGTGATAGCTTATCCATGGGATGCTGGACGAGCTGAAATTGAGTAGTGAGGAGCTGACAGAGAGGGCTGGCAAAAGTGGCTTAACAAAACGGGGTTTCTGATTCGCAGATTTTCATTGCCTTTCGGACGACTCGGGCGTAGAAAAAGAAGCACGAGAGCCAAGACAAGTACACAGATCACCTCCCGTCGTCACTTCCCGATACAGTAATGGTACACGAGTGACCGCCCGCCCGATTAGTCACACGCGCCTGAGATTCTACATGCACCAAGGTACAAGAAGAAAAGTAACCTGGAAGCGAGCGACCTACCCGAAAGGGCAGGAAGTCGGTATCTGTCTCCGACATTTCGGCGACGACAACATGAGATGACTCCGTTATTCAGGAGAACTTCGTGACATTAGTCCCTCCCTCATCCGGGCTCCGTGCCAACTTTCTCCGTATTTGCTCCAACCTCCCCCACGCTGAGACCAAGATCCACACACCAAAGCCCGGGCACCCGCAGCCCTCAGCCCGCAGGCGCGGGCGGGCGGGCGAGCGGCCAGCGCCGAAGCAAGGGAGTAAAATCTCCGCAGAGCTGACTGACTGACTGACGTGTGACGATGGGGGTGCTGCCGCGCAAGTGTGTGTAATAAGCTCGTGTGCTGTGCTGCGCTGCTATCAGCAGCCCGGATCAGGCAGGAAGGGCAGGCAGGCAGGAACCACGGGGCGGAAACCGTCAGCCACTCCTTCCAATAAGGCTCTCCCACCGTTGCGGTAACCTCGTTATGTCCGGTGCTACCTGCGTTACGAAAGGTGCGGTACGGTACGGAGTACAACGTAATCCATCTGTATGTACTCCGTACTCTACTGGGCGATAAGGGAATGGGAAGGCGCACACAGCCTGAAAGCCCAAAGGTACCTGGTGTTGATAATGTGAGCGTGACCCGGATGTCACCCCTCCTTATCAGTGACTTGTTCCGTGGCTGTCTCAGCGCTGATAATATAACACCGTGGTCATCTCGCTCCTTCCTCTTCGCTGTGAAACTCCCTATCCTTCCTATTGTGCCTTGCTCGCCTCCCCCTTCATTCACAAAAGGGACAGAACGAACCTGCATTTTGAGGAGATTACCGGGGTACCGCTTGCTCTTGCGACGAGACGCTAAAAGTACCCAGGTACCTGCACTGTACCTGCCATCGTACCCGCTCCCGAGTTCGGAAACGGGGGGCGCCGATGAGGTCACACGCATAACTTTGGGGGTCGCAACCATTCCGCTGGGAGCAGCAAGGGGAGATACGCCTACGATTGAAGGAAGGCACTCTACGCGAAAGAAGAAAGAAGGCGAACAAGGAGACGAGACTGCGACGGCACAGACGAACATCATATCCTCCCTCTCTTCGCCTGTGACACGATATCCCACGCTCTTGATCTCTTATGAGCAACAACCACTCAGCAGCACACGAGATCGCAACACAAAGTGACGGATCCGTACCTGCCGACTCGCCTCTAGCCAGAGCCAGAGCGGCCTTCTTAGCTGCACGACTCGCGACGACCTTCCTTCGTGTTTTCGCCTCGGCTTTTGCTCTCGAAGAATTGTGGTGCTGGTTTTGGCGTCATAGAGGCAGGAGGAAGACGTGGAAAATTCTCTTGGGTCCCCAGGCTGACGTTGCGCAAACCGCATCGTGCCTGTCCGCGACGTTCCTGTTACGTACATTTACGTACACAGCAAGGCACGCAGAAGCCCGTCGGCCCTTGCATCTGCACCCGCGGCCACCGTCACTGGTCTCCCCAAGGTCACCTTACGACGTGCTTTTCCTGCCGTGACAGCGTGCCGCAGGGTTGTGGCTGGACCGCCGTGCGGATTGGGCAATTCTGGATCCTGCCGTTGGTCCCCTGAGAGAGCCCCCTAAAGATCCCGCAGCAGCGATGCGTCCCACCCTGCAGCCGATCTAGCCAGCGGCGTCCCAGACATAGCTGCTTAGCAGTTCCCCCAAAAATAATACATTAATAAGGCGCGACGGAGTGCTGGCACGATGTTGTCTCCTCGCTCTTTTCTGGTCTCCCGCCAGAACAGAATACACCACTCTTCCAGACCCCCCGATCCAGCAACACGCTCAACCTCTATAACCACGGCTCTTGGAAGGAAGGATGAACCCCAGACGAGGAGCGTTGTCGGGAGTAGCACCACCACAACCGCCATTACTACTGTTACCGCCAGCAGCGGCGCTGGCCAGTCGAGCATGGCAGCCAAGCGCAAAGAAAGGGCGGACCAGTCGCCTGGCCCCCCAACCGCGAGCCCACCCAAGACCGCATCCACCCTCACACGACCGACTACCCCAACGAGCCCAGTGCAGATTCCCAAATCCAAGCGAGACACGGCGCATGCGCACGCGCTAAAGCACCATCCGCATGGCCATCACCACCATCACCATGGCGAGAGGAGGGACCGCTCAAACTCCCCGCGGCCCGAGGATGTGCATTCCCCAGACGCCATCCCTCCGTCCGTCGCCGCCCTTCTGGCGATGACGACGATTCCGCCACCGAGGAGCCAACGCAACCTCCGCCAGAGATTGGCAAAGGAGAAGCGCATGACAGTCGATTCTATAATTGAGCAGACGCAGGAGTCGGAGAAAGAGTTGAGCCTGAACTTCTGCAGAAGCCCTCTTGATGTGCTGCTGAGTCCTCCTGATGACTCCGATGCGGACTCCATGTCTATCGCCGATAGCACCATGGGTCCGGAATCCGCTCTATCCACCCGTACGGTCTCCTTGGACTCGGTGCCTTCGTTAGCAGATTCCTTTGCGACGGAGACCCTGCCGTCGGTAGAGACACCATGTACGCCTTCTGTGAGAGGACGTAGGGCGAGGCCGACTAGGCGATCCCTTGAACCCGTCTCCTCCCCACAGGGTGAGCTGGAGGACCACCCATTGTCCTCACCCGACATAAGCATTGATGAGTTGGACTTTCGCGTGTTTGAAACCTCGCCCAGCCTGGAGTCGAAGAAGTCTCAAGCGCGCATGCCTCTGCAGCCCCTGAAGTCGGCATTCAAGTCGAACCTCACAGCGTCGCTACGCGCCCTCCGCAACGCAGCACGGTCATTCTCCTCTCTCAACTTGACCTCCATTCCGCCAGAAGACTTCCTGACGCGGTCGATTCTGACGCTCGATCCTCCTGTACCCTACACGGATGAACGCAGGCCGCCCGCGCTGGAAGAGGAGCCGTCGGCGGCCATGAGGAGGTACTTAAACCCTACGCAGACGTCGCGTTTGGAATCGCGGTCATCGTCGCCAGCCTCCGCATCCTCCCCTACGCCTGCTTCCCGATCTGGCTTTACCGCATCCATTCAAATGCAGACTTACAAGGTGCAGCGCTCAAGGAGCGCATCACCTTCTGCACGCATGCCCAGGCGGTCTCTGATCTCACAGCCCGCGGGCGAGGCCGACCATGCCAAACAGAAGGAAACCACGCTCTCGGTATCCGTGCCTGGACCTCGCCAGAGGGAGATGCGGGAGAACTCGGATTTCATCCGGATCGCTGTGATGGAGATGGCGATGAGGCGCCGCGGCAAGCTCGACGATCAGCGACCAGGCCGCGCACGTTGGGCCCTTCCGCCAAGGAAGGTCAGCACGAGACCCTACGAGATCGGCACCGATGGTGTTCCTGCTAGATGGATATCTACTACTGCCGTGTACTGACCTTGAGTCGGACGTGCGGCGATCTCTTTGACTGCACTGTCCATCTCCCCGGCCTAAGCTTACGAGTGGCTGCGAAACTGTCAAGACGATTTTACAGGCGCGAGGCAATCACGCCTCTCTTTCGCCAGGGATCTTGACCGTGAAGGAATACCTAACATGGCATCTGGCCGCTCGATTCGAGCAAGGGATGCCAGACGAGCACTAGCCAATGCAGAGCGGCCTGATTACTACCCTATTTTCCTGGGTGTCACGACCGATATCGCGGAACTGGACTTAAGCTTCTGGACATGCGATTTCTGGCCTGCCATCGCATCATCATGCATAAGGTTGCGGGAGGTGGCAAAGGGTCCTTCCCCGGAGACCCGCCAGTCATGTTACCCCTGCGCATGTCAGGTACACATGCCTTTTCCTGAATCGGACCGCCATTCGGAACGCTTTCAGGGAACGAAGAGGAAAAATTTTCCTTCGGGAAGTCCCCCGAAGGGCTGAAGGAGGGCCTTCATTTCGGCTCTGAACCGGCCTGGGGGTACTCTCGGCTCGAGTGGGAAGGAGGCCGTAAGACGGCGAGGCATTTTCGAGCCACTCTGCTCGCTCCACGAGTTGCGACTTGGGCAGCTCCCCGCCTCGGCCGAGTGAGCAACTGCCACGAATTCACTCATGCTAGTGGAGGTCAGGAGTAGACCAGGCCCTTGCGAGATAACGTCTATTAGCGGGCTTCCAGCGACGTTCTCGCCGGTCTCTTCACGGCTTAAACCCCCCGTCAGCTCAGCTCACACTTGATGAGTCTAACCGGTTATCCCACGTGGGAGCAGACAGACCCCCATAGTAACGGGTGGGGGCCTTCTTTGTGGGTCGGCTACTCTATCTGCCCGCAGGGTCCCTCACCGATTTTCGGCGAGGACAATTTGCTATCAGTCTTATCCGTCTCCTGTCTCCTGTCTCCTGATCCGCCTAGACACGATCTCTGATGTCCCTTCGCAGGGTGATGGATGGGGCCGCGTTGCGGTCGCGGATGCGGATCGGTTGTCCTGTACGGCAAGAGCACCTTGCTTGCTGAAGCGTGCATATATTGGTATCTTGACTCGCGCATGCAACGTTCCGTTGGGGACGCGAGACATCCCGCGCTGCTTTTTTATTTTTCTTGTTTTTCGGCCTCCCATTCGGCGTCTCGCCTTCCGTTTCTGCTGCCTTCTCACGCAGCTCGGGTGTCTTTTCTGGCATGACAAGGTGCATCGGGCATATGAGGCATGATGGGAGCATTAGGTGCATACCACGGCGTTTTGGGGGTTCAGATCTGGGTGGCATTTACAGCGTGTTGAGAGCGTCTTATCTTAATGTCTGGTTTTCGGGCGGCCCAGAGACCGTTCGCGGGACCGTCCCTTTACTCTCTCGGTGCGAAATCTTTCTCACCAGAAGAGTAAGGCATCGGGGGAGCAAGGCGGGCGGCATCGCGGATGGTGATTGTGCGGGCAACTTCCCTTTAGCTGGGTTGAATTGACAGCAAGAAGGGACAGCGAAGGATTGCGGAAGGGTGGAACGATGCATGGGAAGCCATGGTACGGTGTTTGGCATATGGCATCCTTACGAGAATAGTGTATGAAGAGCAAATGAAGGAAGATGATCAACATACTGTTCACAATTTGCGGTGCGCGGTGACATGAGACTGTAGATTCCCTCTCCCACTGATACTAATCCCTGGCCAATTAGTGTACCGTACTTGCTGATTGTCTGAGGTCTCTTCTGTTCCATCTGGATGGACGCGTGAAGAGTTTCCAGAATGTGAGCCCCTCAGGGGAGCAGCACATTGAACCTGAAGCGAGTCACGATGTATGTGTATATGCGTCTATGGATCACAGAGGCCAGTCCTAAGCTTTATCCTTTCCATATCTAGCTACCTGGGCAGCTATGGAAGAGTTTCCCAGCGCATGCTTCGCCTTCCCGACGCCGTCCTTGCGCCCTTTTCCTGGTTTCCTTTTCTCCCTGCCTCGTGTTCTGGTTGACAGAACGAGGGGAAGTTCGGTGGTTTGGGGGAAGCACTAATTAATACCTCCTCCAGCAGATGAGCCGCCCTGCCGATTTCCGACCAATGCTTGATACAAAAAGAGCATCATCATACGAGACAAAAGATGCAATGGCACTGAAATGGAACAGATTAAGAGAAAAGAAAAAGATGTTGGCCTCCGTGTGGTTGGTTATGTCTATCCTCCCTGCCCCGTAGTCTCATACATATGCCGCCCTCCACTTTTTGTCCCTTCCCCCCTTTGCGGCTTCTCACCCGGTCTTGATCCTCAGACCACGACTCAGCCTCCGCGGCTCAGGCTGGCTATCCCGGTCTCTCTCCCTACTGGTATCATGGTGCCTCTCCTCGTCGCCGTCGTCCTCGCTCCTCCTCTCCTCATCCACCGGCTCGGGCGGCGCGGGACTTTCTTGCGCGGCCGCAAACCTCGCCCGCCTCCGCTCGTCCAGCGAGGAGCTCGAGGACAGCCCGGAGCCCTCGCGGTCCTTGAGTCGCGAGGCCAGCGCGTTGAACTTGCCGCGGAGGTAGCCGGCGCCGCCGGCGCTGCCGTTGCTCATCGCCGTCTTCCTCCTCTCCAGGCCCGCGGGCTCGGGCGCGCTGCCGGAGCTGCTGCCGGGCCGGAGGGAGAAGGCGCGCGCGCTGCTGCTGGACACCGGCCGCAGGAAGGCGTGGTTGTGTTTGCTGGGATCCATCGACAGGGGACCCTCCTGCGGGGTCGGCGGTGTCATCATGAGGAAGCTGGGCACGACCGCCGCGCTGCCGGCGCCGTTATTGCCCACGTTGGAGTTGGATCCCGAAGGGTTCGCGTTGCTGCTACGGTACGAGCGGCGGCTCGACGCGACGCTGGAGCTGCGGCTGGTCCCCTGTGGCCCGGGGATAGAGGTCTGTGAGCGGAGGGAGCGTGGCGGCGAGCGGGAGAAGTCGACGGGCGAGTTGTCGAACAGGCTGCTGGAATCGTCGCCGCTGTTGTCTCTGCTGTCGCCCAGCTGCGGCGTCGCAAGCAGCACGGAGCTCGTGGCCAGCTCGCGGAGCTTGGATTGCTGGGCGGTGTTGGGTCGGTGCTTGCTGAACTTGTTGCCGATGATGGCTCCCGTGTGACTGATGAGCGCCTTGATGATCTGGCTCTTGATGGCGAGAGCTAGGTCCAGGTTCGACCACGTCTTGTTGCGGTACTCGATGGTGGGCAGCCGGAACACGAAGTCGTGAACGTCTGCGATGCTCCGGTCACCCTTGCCTTTGTAGCTCAGGCACAACACAACCGAGGGCATTTTGATGTACGCAAATGTCATGTAGTTGGATGCCCGGTCGATCATCTTAGTCAAGTCGTCGGTATGAGCCTTGTCTTTTGCCTCAGACCTACGCAGACCAAAGCGAGACGCCTTCTTCGAGTCGCTGGCAGTAGACGATGCGTCGTTCTTGGAAGAGAAGCCTGTTGCAGAGCGGCCAACCCCAGGGTGTGGTATATTGCTCGACCGCAAGGATTCCCATGAAGGCTTCTTGGTGGGAATGCGCGACGACCCGCCTGTACTGGACCGGAAGAATCGGAACGAATGCGCCTCGCCGGACCGGATGCTGAAGGCCCTCTTGCTTGAGGGCGGCCGAGTGTCCGAAGTGAGTGTTGGCCGAAGACGTAACTCGAGGGAGCCCGGCCTGGTGACAAAGGAGCCAGAGTCCCTGTCCTTGTCGGACGTTGCGGTGCCTAAGCGCACACTGGCGCTATACGTCGAATCTTCCTCCGGGTCATCCTCTGCGCCGGGCAGCGACTGCTTTATCATGAATGGCGAACCATTTCTTGGGCCGTCTGGAATCTTGGGGTCCCCATCCATACCGGGGAATATGTATTCAAAAAGCTTCTTGCCGACTTCACGCTCCAGCTGTATCTTCACGGGGAACAGGTTCACCTCGAAGTGGTCCATCACTGGTATTCCTGCGATGGCCTCAAGCATGTACCAGTAGACCCGAATCATGGGCTGCTTGCTGGTGTCGAACTGCGCCTTCGGGTCTTCCAAGTACGGCGCGACCATCTCCGGGTAGATCGCATCTGGAAGGAGGTTGAGGCCCAAGATCTTGCCAACCCGAAACAGATTGATATGGGATCCGTCGGCGTTGTCCGTGCGGTCATACTCGACATCCTTCAGCTGTAGCTCGCAGAGAGGCTCGTTGTTGTCTCGGATGAGGTGCCACACAATCTCCTTGGCGGAGATGGTCCACTTCAGCAGGGCGTTACTCTGCGTATTATCGAACCTTCTCTGTGCAGTGGTGATTGCTTTCATCATGAAGAACAGCTCATCCTCACACGCAGCAAGATCCCGCTCCAACAGGAGCCTGTCCTGCCAGCCACGCTTATCGAGCGACTTGGTGTGGATCTGGAAGTAGCTCTTGATCTCCTCGAGTTGCCGAATGCGCTCCTGCAATCTGATGACCATTTCCGGCGTGCCTCTGAGGTCACTGAAGTCGGAAGCTAGCATGATCTTCTCCAGGCGCTCGCTTCGGGTCTTTTCTAGTGGCTCACTGTACATCAAGAGATCCAGGACTATGACGTAGATAGCGTAGTACTGGGACGAATTGCAGAGTGCCCGGGCCTGCGGGAACTCGACCCAGAGATTGTCCATTCGGGTCTCTGCGTTATCGTCTGATGGGATGGTACCGCCGTCGTTCGCGTTCACTTCATCGTTATACTTCAGCCGGAGTGTGTTGTACTTATCGTAACGCAGCATCGCCGAAGTCTTCTGGACGACCCGCTTGAACCCGAACGGGTCCGTCTTGAAGTCAAACATGACTTCCATCGGCACCCAAGGCGGCCACGACGACCCGCTAGGCGTGCCGTAGGTACTGCCAGAGTACAGGGAGAGCAGCTGAGTCGAGAACCACTTCTGGTGGGTGACGAAGAACTGAGTGCTGTCCATGCTGACGAGGAACCGCCGCTGTACGAGACCACTGACCACGTCTGACAGCCTATCCTTGTCAAGGACTTCCACGACTTTGAGCTCCATGCCTTTACCCGTGACAAGGACCACGTGCTTCTTGTTCTTGTCGCTTTGCAATTGTATCTGGGGAGCAATTAGGCGGACATGGTAGCTGTTCTGGGGCGTGAAACCCTCTGCTATGCCACTGGTAAGGTCGTCCATAGCCACATTCGGAACGCTGTCGTCTCCAGAGGACTCGTCGGCGTTGACAAATCGCTTGCCGTCCTGCAAGATTTTGCGGATTCTATCCTCAATATCTTTTGGTGTCTCGCGATCAGAGCTGCCGTTATTTGACGCGGCAGAGGCGCCGGTCCCGCCGGGCGACGTGCCATCTCCTTTGCCTTTCGCAGACTTATTTTTGGTCTGCTCCTCGACTATGTCGAGTATGAACTTGACAGCGGGCCTGGAGAGATAGTAGACAAAGCCTCTTCTTTGGCTAACTTGGTGGCTGTAGCGGAGGATGATGTTTCGGAGCAGATTGTTCCATTTCAGCTTCAAGTTGTGCACGACGAAGCGATTTGTGAAGTCGCTGGCGAACTCGGCGCCAGATGGGAGTGACATGGTTTGCTCTCCCATGTCGACAGAGGTCTCCGACTTCCCGTTGCTGCCGTCTGAATCCTTCTGGGGGTTCTGAGAGGTTTGCACGGTCATCGTCGCCAGCATATGCTCAAGGAACGCCTTTTTGTCCCGGAGCACGCCGCTGTGTCTGACGAGAGCCTCCAGCTGGGATTTTAAGTCTGGATTTTGATCGCCTTCTCTCGTTACACGCAGCTGTGTGTCATCCACGTTCCTGCTGTTGGTTTGCACCTGCCTGCCCAACTGCTCTAGACGATCCTGTACAAGTTGAGTCTGGACTCTTCGCGGATCATCATCGTGGCTCATTATGCAGAAGTGGCTAGGCTCGCGTCCAAAGGGGCTGGTCCTGTCCGGGTCACCCGATATGACACCGCCAATGTCCGTCTGCCGAAAGTATGTAATCCTGGGCGCAAAGGCGAGCGGGAGGATCTTAGTGTCAGGGTTAGGCTCCGTTGGCAGGATCCAGTCAAGTTCGACAAAATCATCCATGTCAATCCAGCTGAAGTCGTTGTCCGGGATCGTAAAGCGGGATAGATCAGTGCCATCGTCGTCTTGTTCGGTGATGAAAGTCGACAGGGTGTTGTTCTTGATCGCTTCCGTCGTCGTGCCCTTGATACTGGCAGAGACGGCTCGCACGTCCGCAGAGGCGAGGTCGAGCTGCGCAGCATGGATCTTCATGCCAGTCGTTCTGCTCTGAGTCTTCCGGCCACGATCTCGTGTGTTGAATTCTTCACGCCTCTGGTGGAGATCCAACATGAAGCTGTCGAATCGGACTTTGATGCCCGTGGCAGACACAGCGCTCTCGGCGTAGTCCTCTACATCTTTGTGTTTGTATATATGGCTGAGGAATAGCGGCGCGAGCAGCAGATTATACTTAATAGTGCCAAGATGTCGTCCGAACTTCTTGGTATTTTTCTCCTGCCCCGGCCAGAGCTTGCCCTGCCGCACGGGGAGCGACATGGCTCCACCGAACAGCGACCACCAAGCGAAGAAGTGAGTGAAGAACCTCGGCGTCAAGTGCACCGTGTTGTAGCTCCGTGAAGGCTCCACACTCGAGGACATCCAGTCACGATCAGCAGGGGCGCGCACTGCGATGGATAGGTGGATATGCTGGCTTCTGAAGCCCCGGAAGGCATCGTAAGGTACGCCGGCTTCTTCCTTGGCGAACTGCGGCGCTTTCAAAATAACGTCATAATGGGGCTTGAAAGTGAAGTTTCGCTTGCCGGCCTCGATCGCACGCTCGAAAACAAGCCCAGCCATCCACTGTACTTTGCCGGATAGCTTCATGACCACCTTCTTGAAGACAGCGCCGGACTTCATGCTGTCTTCGCTCGTGAGGCTGTCACTTTCGCCACTTCGCCGAGCCGACTCACGGGCGTAGTGGCTGTAATCGGGAATTGCGAGCACATACTCTCCGCTGTCTACGGTCATGAATCGCTTTGGATCATCGTCAACGTGGATGTTCCATCGCACATCACTCCGCCAGCACATCAGGAAACCCGCGCCATTTCCGGTGACTTGATACGGATCACGGGTCCCTTTCAGTGCGAGATGCACATCTCCGTCTCCCTTCCAAGCCACGCGAACCCGCGAATGGAAATTGAGACGGATCTTATCCCAGAAGCCAACCCGCTCAGACGGATCCAGCTGCGGCTTGGTAAAAGACTCAATGACCATCATTACATCCTGGATGGCAGGCTGGTAAGACGGGCCCCAGGTGATGCGAGTAGGTAATGCGGTGTTGATATCGACGGTCATGTCTGAGTATGATTTGACTGGCCCGATAGTGCGCCGCACATCAATGGCAAAGCTCCCTTCGTTTGATGTACCGAGCTCAAGACACCTTGGAGGGATGATATTGACCCGAACCCGTCTGGTCGATTCGAGGCCACGGAACTCTTCAGCAATGACGAAATCCGTCTTTAGCGAGAAGGCGTGGAGCCTCAAAGACTGGCCCGACCGCAGGCTCGGGACGTGTAGAAGCGGCAGGGGGTAATCACGCAGGGAAATCCTCGCCTCTCCCATATTGATTTGCACGTTCATGGGAATCAGGAGCGAATATTGCATGTCCCGCGGCATCCCCTTCCCTAACTTGTGGAGGAAATCGGGGAGGTCCCGCAGCGGAAAAGACGGCTTATCGATGGTGAACTGGAGGTCATTGATGATGGCTGACAGGAGCGCCGGACGGTCTGGCACCTCAAGGATGTTTTCGCTGTCTTCCATGTCATCCGGGAGCTGGTCCGGGCCCCAGAATATCCCGCGAATCTCTCTCATCCCGTTGCGAGCCATGAGGAAATGCCGATCGATCCTCTTCTTCCAGCTCTTAGCGTTGTGTTCGTTGAGCTTCTGTCGCGCTTCCTGTATCGATACATGTGCGCTCCCGCTCATGCCCAAGCAATCGCCATCCGGATCATATCTAGGCGTCCGGCCACGACCATGGCTGCGTGTTCGCGATCTGCCTTGTTGTCCATCCTCGCTATGGCTTCTCGCCCAGGAAGTAGACGAATTCGTCGTACGCCCTCTAGCAGCAGCGGAGCGCGCGCGGAACTTGGAAGACCCCTTCCTGACCTCTTCTTCGTGGATCTTCTTGACCTTGACTTGGAATGCTTCCTCTCTTGCCAGACGTTGCATCTGTTCGACACGGCCAGCCCTGTAAATCATGCCCAGCTTCCATTCGAAAGCACCGTCTTCCAATTCGACCAAGAGTGTGCGGGTTCTGATCGAGATTTTGGGGACGTTCTTTGGCTCTTCCGGCACCTTCTCGAGGATGTACTCGTTCGTCCCTGTCTTGAACCTGTGGTGCAATTGTTGCACAGACTTGAATGTATTGATGAAGTTGTCAGATATCTTATTGATGACAAGTTCGTGTGGTACTGCTGCTCGGATCGCTTCCGCAACGAAGTCGAACATTCTTTCCTCCTGGGAGCCACCAAGAGGCGTCTTCCGCTTGGATTCCCTATAGTCCAGTCGACCCGATTTGATGCTGACGATCCTGGCCCAAACCTTCGGCATCCTCGGCGCCTCGGCGTAGAGGCGGATGAGCTTGGTATGGAAGAAGGGAGGAGACCATCGATGACGACCGCACTCTAGACCATAGATTTGGAGCATCATCGGCGGGTCAGCGGGCATGTCAGCTTTGATCTGCACCAAAGAGACCTTGACATCCACGGCCACAAGTTCCCGAGATGATCTCATCTGGTTACTCTGGTCGCCGAAGGAATGATCCGGCGATAGAGGCGGCGACAGATAACCACTGCTTGGCACCTCCGCCGGCGCAGTGCGCGATGCTGTTGACTCGGCGGTGTCTCGACTAGTCCGCACGAACGCTTTTCGCAGCACGAGCGTGGCGACACCGACAGCATAATGACGATAGAGGGAGTACTGCAGAAGAAGGGTCCGAACGTGCGAATGAATATGGAAAATAGGTCCTTGGTTATCACTGAGCGCTGCGAAGGCGACCTCAAATCGAGGAATGTTGACGAACGGGTCGATCTCCCATCTCTCGGCAGACTCCACGACGAAAGCTTCGAGGCCACGGACGTGGATTGCTATGCGACGTCCATCCCCAATATTCTGTTGGGCCTTCTTAGGGGTGAGAGGGATCGATTTGAGGAGGTCTGAGTCTGGTGACAGGCTGTTGCGGCTGCTTGCCCGTCGGCGAGCCGGTCGTCGTTGGAGGCCTTCCAGTTTCTGAGCGCGATACTCTGCCGTCCATGACTCCAGCTGGAGCGCGACTCCACGAGTATCTTCAGAGATGTCTTCATCAACACCGGCGACCTCGGCGCTGAAATCGAATGCTTGAAGCTGGAAATGGAGCAACCAGGGAGGCATTGCTCGTAGGAAGTTGGGATGCTTGGGGGTTTTAGAGCCAGCACGCTTGTCGGGCTCGACATTTAGACGCAACTGCCGCACGATCTGTCGCAGCCCATCATTAATCTCCGGGCGTACCATCTTGATTGCGAACGTCTGGAGTGTGCCGGTTGCCACGACATGGACGTCGGGAGACGCACTGAGCTGCATTTTGAGGTCGAAAGACTCCGTTTCCAGCAGGTCGAAGCGGCTACCCTCTGAGGTTTGATAGTACAGTTCATGAGTTTGCAGTCTCATAGTAGAGGCCAGAGAATAATGGAGATCCTCGACGGCGGAGTGGAAAGATTCCACATCGACAGAGATAGAGGAGATAGAGGATATGATGAGATCGAAATCGTCTGGGTCAGATGTTTCGTGGACGGGGGGAAGTGAAACGCGGATGACGGGTTCGTGCATCGACATCTTGATGTTAGCTTTTGGAAGGAGTCGCGAGATGATCATGTGTCTCGGCTGTGTCTGCACCTTTGGCGGCTTCGGCCTGGGGCGGAGCATGGCAAGCAACAAGGGAAGATGGCGAGGGTCGAGATCAACGGACGGAGAGGTCACTACGGAATTCATGAAGAGGATATTCGCGTTCCTCTGCTCGGCGTCCCCTCCATCGGTAAGCTCAACGGTCTTGGATGGAAGTGTGGTCCGCACAGTTGTCGTGGCCATCGGGATGTACATGAGACGCTGTGGCTTGCCGTGACCATCGTCGACGCCAATAGATATCGAAAGAGCAGCGGCCAGAGCTTCATGTGCGATGTCCTTGGACGGGAAGTACATCCTGTGGGCCGGCGACTTCGGGTCAAGTCTGTGTAGGTCGATGCCGACCTCCTTCATTGAGACGTTGAGCAGGACTGGGGAGCCTGATGCTTTGACCGTCTCAACTTTCTTGGTTACACCGAAGGAGCTGACTGCGAATTGCACCTCTTTGATTCCGCGAAGTATCGAGCTCACGAACTCCTTAGAGTCGGAGACAGTTTGCATCAGATCGTCGTCGGTACTTCCAGGCTGATCAATCTCTTGAATGACCTTGTCGAGATATTCATCCAGGGGCTCCGATTCATCAGAGGTCGCAACAGATTGACTCTTGCAATCTCGATATCGGTTGATGCAGAGATGTGAATCATCGTAAGGCACGTGGACCCTGCCAAGTTTCAAGGCAATGGATGCGTCTCGCAGCCCGTCGAGCTGCTCATAGAGGAAACCATGGACGTTCAAGGTCAGATGATCAAGGACCTCGAGCGAGTCTCTGCCCTCGGGTGTGAAGAGAACACTCCGCAGTGTAATAATCCATTCGGCCTGCTGTTTCTCCTTACCCTTGCCCGATCTCGAAGCCAGGAAGAAGCGAGCTCGGTCAACCATTTTCCGTCGCGTGTCTACAGCGATGGTGAAGTTTCCGCACTGGACATTTCCGACATCGACGACATTGATTGTTGAGTTCGTCGCCACGACATCGACCATCCGTAGCCAATTCACGTTCCTATGCAGCCTCTTGATCCGCTCCTTCGTTCTGGTAAGCTGTTTCCATGTCTCGCTGCGTGGCGCACTCAGTGTTCCGCGCCGTATAAGAGGCGTCTTGGAGTTCTTCTTGGCCAGTGGATTCGGCTGCTTCTCTCCGCCGGCATGAAGCTTTGGATCGTCTCCATCTTCGTCTTCGGATGATGGCTCGCCCCGCTTGCTCCCCTCGAGCTCCGCAATGTCCACCGTGACCACCAACTCGCTCACCACGATGCTTAACCAGGTGGGCTGGGCAAAAGTTGGGCGGTGTACATTAAGTCCAAGGCCGCGAATCTCGATCTTGAAGCCATCGCGAGGCACGTATGCTACACGTCGGAATGAGAAGTAGCCGATTCGTTGGATCGAGACGCCGGTGAGGATACGTATGATGGCGAAGAGGACGAAGGACGAGAGGTAGGTCAGGACGAATATGCCGATTAAAAAGGTTGGACTGAGGAGCGCCATGTCGGAGAGAGCGCTGCGCCTCTACCTGACGCGTGTTCACTTTATCTGGACGGACAAGCCGGTTAGCCTTCCCGAAGAGAGTCGCGGCGGTTGGAAGCGCAGACGACATGCGTACACGGACAGGGCTTGACTTGTCATCTCCGTCACGCAACTTCTCGGTTGAGAATGTGTCCCGTTATCATCCTGCATAGGCCATCGTATAGTGTGACACCATCGTGATGCTGCTCGAGATCGCGGCAAAGGAGACAAAAAGAGATAGCCGCCAACGCCGTCCTCGAGATGAACCAAGCGTTGCCTGGTGCGAGTAGGAAAAGAGAGCCTCAACAAAAACAGGGCACACGACGCAGTCCAAGAGCCTTTCAGATGCAGGAATCCCGGGCGGGCAGGCGGTAGGACAAAGACTCGAGGCGATAGGTGAGATTCACGGCGCCAATGATGACGGGCGATCTCCTTCGTGGCAGAATGGGGAGAATGTACTCCGTAGTAAGCATTCAATTCGGATATTGCCGAGAAGGCGCCGGAGTTAGCAAGAGCTTAACTTCTGTACGTGCCACGTCAGATAAGATAACAAGCTTCCCCAGGCACCTCCACGCGTCCGTCACGCCAACTGGTCGGCAGCTGGCAACGTCACGTCACATTCACGTCAACCGTATCGTATTCGTCTCTATCTACACCGACGAAGCTATCCGTTAAACTCGGAATGACCCAGGGCAGTCCGCTCTCAAAATCCTCAGCATTTGCGTCTCGTGCCGCGCTCACAGTCTTACGTATGTAGAATCGGCGTAAGAGGTGCTAAGCCACCTATGGCTATTCCCCTAAATCGTACTGAGTGTGCACTTGGTCGTGTATCAGATTTTCCATGAGGCTGACAAGCTTTTGTAGACACACCTACCTCGACTGTACCTGGGGAAAAAAAGAAAAAAAGAAAAAAAGCTCTCACCTGCACTGTCCTTTCATCATGCCATTTGCCGGCTAGTCGTGCCATGGCGTGGTACTGCAAACGTGTAGATTACACCGCCTCTGTCGGGAGTTGCTGCAGATAACTGCACGTACACTTGCGCCATGATGAGACCGTGGGGTTCTGTAGGAACAGCTCACCACCTCAAAACTGGGGGCGCAGCACGTCAACTCCAGGCACCTAACTCCTGGTTCGCTTACTCAAACACTGCCTATGATAAGAAGAATCAAAAGAACTTGCGACACTTTCTTACCGCTGTGGCGTTCGTTCCTGAGCCAGGATTGGCACCGAGGTCCACAGATTGTGGTGATGGGCTGTATGAGATCATCAATGGGCCTTCCATTACATCACAGGGCTCCAGAAAGATGACGTTGAAATCGAGGGGCTCAGGAGGGGGGCTCAGCCTTCTACGACAGATAAAAGCTCCTTAGGAGCATTGAGGAACGGTGTGAATCATTGGGCAGACATCTCATCATAACCAGCACACAAACATACCACTCAGGACACAACTGTACGAACTCCAATCAGAAACTCCGGTACTGCTATCACAAACACATCATCATGGCCCCTTCAAACGACGAGCTGCGTCGAATCGCCGCTGAGGCCGAGCAAGACCTTAACTCACCTCAAGCCAAGAACATTGGCCGCCGCACCGGCTTGGATGATGCCGGTGTCGACTCCCAGGTCGAGAGGAAGTTCCCCGGAGCCGAGGTCAGCTACCAGCCCGACCTAAGCACCAACGCCGGCTACGATCGGCGGATCCCACCATCAGAGGGTGGTGACCTAGACGCCAGAGGACGGTGAGTCACGGTGCTCCGTTCGCATCGTTCTAATGGCGCTCTTGCTAACCCACTGTGCAGACAAGCCCGTGGCCACCAATATGAGGGCGCTGGCGGCCCGTACGACAAGGAGGATCTGAGGCAGCGAGATCGCGGCGGCGACGACGACAGGGACGCCCTGCCCAAGGAAATTCTGGGCGCGGGCAACCAGAGTGCGTCCGGCACGAACTGGGGCAAGGACATACTTGAGCAGGGCTCAAGTGCGACGAGAAACAACATCAGGGACAATCCTTCGGGCCCGGGAGGCGGCAAGTTCAGAGGGGACGAGTATTATCAGGCAGAGGACGTGCCTGACAGCACTGCCGCCGAGGGTTATATCCCGCCTGAGAGCGTGACCCAGGCATCGAGGGAGAGCGAGTATTAGGTCGACGTTTGTGTTGCCCAAAAATCGCTATGATGGGGGGTCGTTGTATTGTTAGAAGTACCAAATACTGGTTACCAGACGCTGGTTCATCATGCTGATCCTGAGCTGTGAGAACAGAGCATACTGCCGTGATGACAATGCAAAAAGGATGAGGTTCGGTCCTAAAGCAGACAAACAAAGAAATTGTCCCATGCCGTGTCTCAAGCTTTTCTGACTTCATGCTACATTCCATATTATATTCTACCTGGATAGCATGTCAGCATAGAGTTGTCAGAAGATGTGAGCGCACATACTTAGTACGCTACAGCGCGCCACGGAAAAGTCCTCGTTGAGCAGTCGATACTATGCCCAAGTCTATAGGCATCACGATCTGAGAGTGCGGGAGCAGCAACTAACAACCATTCCACAGACAGACGATTTTGATGAGAACCGTAATCGACATTACGTAGGCGTATCACACCTTACCGTCACCAACTGAATTGGGGCGTGCATCATTTGGCCTCGACTGTTGCTGTGACGCTCTGATGTCGGCGATTTTGTCGTCCACTAGTGCAATCTCGACTTCCAGTTGAAGGATCTTCTCCTCAAGCACCTTCTCATACTGCTCATCCGTGAGCCTCTTTACCGGGCTCCATTTCGAGTCGAGCCAGCTCGTATTCTTCTCCTGTTTGACCCCTTCGCTGGAGAGGCCATTTGCGAGAGCCTGCCCTCCGACTCCGAACAGGGAGAAGACGATCGCACCCGGCAGGACATTCCGAGGACCTCCTATACTCTAGTTAGACACGGTGAGCATGCTGGAATGGCGCAGAGTCATCCCATACGCAGTAAGCCTCCAATAACGCCCGCAAATCCGCCGGCGATACCGCTTGCTTTGACTTTGTCAAACTTTGAGAGCTTCTCATCGCCTCCCCAGGCTCTCATCACGACACTTCTTGATGCTGTCCAGCCGTTAGTGGGTATGCCCAGCAAACGTATGGACATGAGAACGGGGTACCATAATAGCTTGATCCGAGAGCAAACCACTGAGCACCTGATGCCAGAGCGAAGAGCACAGGAGGTGCTGATCTAGCAATACCTGCGGCAGCTCCGACGAACAGACCTAGAGTTCCTATCGCACGATATCAGCCTTGATACCCTGAGGAATGCCGCACCTGTTTGCGGCCTAAAGGGGAGCCACCACCCACCGGCACCTGCGCCTATCTGCAGACTTGGATACAGGATCTCCATGAGTTCAGGGGGTAGTTGGGCCCTCCCGCCTCTTGGAGATGGGGTTGAAGCGCCGGAAGAGGGCGGCGACGACATCCTTGGCGATTATCTCGTGTCCCGGAGGACGGTGTGAGTGCGGAGCACTTCCTCTTGAGATGCTGCCGGCTCTTCGTCTGGCCGAGCGCTCGCAAATCGACTGAAGGAGTGGATGAATGGGCTGACCTATGAACGCTGTCTCTTTGGATTCCCCCTTTGATGGGCTGGAATCAAAACGGCTCCAAATTGCCGTGTTTCCCCTGGTCCTCCGACCTGCACAGGCTAAGCCCCATCGGGCTAGCAGCAGCCCGCGGCACCCACTTCCTGCCGATGGAAAAAAATGTCCAGCCCTCACCACCTCCAACGTCTCTCAATTTTCTGCTGCACCTCTCGTCCAACCCGCAATTGGACTCTGCACCCGCGAATAACTTCGGCCTCTCCGCGACCCAGAACCCTTTCTGTGCCAATCGCTGTCTGCAGATTGGTGACAGGATTCCCTTCTTATCCCAAAGCCAGCTTCACCTGCCCGTAGCCGGAGGACTCTCTCGTCTGTCTCGGCTGCCAACCCCCTTCCTTCACTGCGCGCTACGATTTGTCGATCGTCGCGCGTGGCCAAAAAACCGCAATCATGGGTGAGCAGCTCATCGCCCTCATCGCCATCGTCCCGACTACAGTGGAATGTCTTCAGCTGACAATGCTCTCCCTCGATAGCGCCCAAGAAAGAGAAGGCCCAGAAACTCACTCTGGGCGAGTTCATGCAGGATGCCTGTTCGTACCCTCAACCCCTCCCTTCCGCACCGTCTCGCTGGCTGCACCCCAGCCGCAGAGCCTCATTCTGAGCGCAAGCTGACGATACTCTGTAGCATTCGGTGGAGGCTCCTGGGCTGATGAGGTGGAAGAGACCTTTAGTAAGTTTCATTAATGGCTGCAGCCTCGTCCTCTTACGACGTCTTGCTAACATTTTCTTCAGGTTCCGGTATGCCGCATCGCCTGATCTCTGCCCACCTTGTCGCCAGTGATATTTGCTAACGCCGACTCGAAGGAACTCAACCCCTCCCGCCCTCCGACCGTCCCCGCCCTTCCGCATTCGGCTTTGGTGAACGTAGTGGCTATGGCGACCGTGGATATGGAGGTGATCGTGGCTTCGGCGGCGAGCGAAGTAATGGCATCCTTCCTGTCTTGAATCGACCATAAGGCTAAAACCCCTTGCAGGCTTTCAGCGCGACATGGGTCCGCAAACCCTGCCCGACAAGCCTCCCTATACCGCTCATCTTGGCAACTTGTCCTACGATGCCACCGTTGAGAGCGTATCCGACTTCTTCACCGGTTGCGAAGTCGTCAATGTCCGAATCGTCGAGGACCGCGAGCAGGGCCGCCCCAAGGGCTTCGGTTATGCTGAGTTTGCGACTGTTGATGGCTTGAAGCAGGCGCTCACCCTGGACGGAACCTCTTTCGAGGGACGTACCATCAGAATCAGAATTGCCGATCCACGTAAGTCTCATGGTGTGGGGCTGGCGGAGTGGTATAGGTTCTAACTTCGACTTAGCCAAGGACCGACAAGAGTCAAACCGGGACCTGAGCGACTGGTCGCGAAAGGGCCCCTTGCCGGACTTGCCCCGCAGTGACCGACGTGGCCCTCGCGACTTCAGTGAGCCTCGCCCGCCTCGAGAGGGCCCTGCTGATGATGGAAAGATCCGAGATTTCGGTAATTGGGAACGGCGCGGGCCTCTCTCGCCGTTGGCGCCTGCCATGGAGCGCCAGGGATCTCGTGATGGAGGTCGTCCTCGGTCCAATGACGGAGATTCGTTTCGAAACCGGAGAGCTTCACCTGCCGCCTGGGGCCCTGGTGACCGCCAGCAGGAAGGATCCCGCCCTCCTCGTCGCGATTTCTCGGACAGGCCTGAGAGAATTGCTACTGCTGCCGATAAGGATATGAGATGGAGGGACAATATGCGTCCCGCAGCTCCTGCAGGAGGACTATCTCCAGAACAGTCTCGTAGCGGAAGCGAAGCCCCGCCCTCTCCTGCTGCAGCCCCCGCTCATCCCGTGGGCCGACCCCGGCTCCACCTCGCTAAGCGGACCGTCTCCGATGCGCCCGATGTCGTTTCTCCCGCTTTGTCTTCGGCCGATCCGAAGCACAATCCCTTTGGCGCTGCACGTCCGATCGACACTGCCGCACGCGAGCGCGAGATTGAGGAGAGACGCCTGCAACATTTGAAAGAGAAGAAGGAGGCTGATGAGAAGGCAAAGGAGGAGCGACGCCTCGCCAAAGAAGCTGCCGCGAAGGAGGCTGCCGCCAAGGCTGAGGCTGAGGCCGAGGCCGAGACCGAAGCTGCGAAAGCCAGTAGTGAAGCTGCCGAGGAGAAGCCGAAGCCGGAGGATGCAGCCGCCGCTGGCGGTGACGTTCCTGTGGAGGTTCCCAAAGAGGCCGCTCCCCAGGAGCAGGATGCCGCCGCGGCTGATCAGAAGGTTCCGATTCGCACCCGCGAACCAGTCAAATCGAGAGTCCCTGACGCCGGAAGCTGGAGACAGCCTTCTGGTGAGCAACGGCCGCCGCGTGGTACTCCCACCGGACCTCGCCGTGGTGGCCCTGGTGGCCTATCGCGGGGTGGTCGTGCTGAAGGGGGTCGGCCTCCTCGTTCAAACGGAGCTCCACCTGCTGCCGTGCATCAGACTTCCGAGAACGCAGAACCGTCTACACCCACCACCGATGAAGACGGCTGGACCACTGTCGCGGCTCCAGGCAAGGGCCGCCGTGGTCGCCCTATGGTCTCGTAATTGTACATTACACACTAATCCTCACACGGAGTCGCATTTCGCTCACATTGTCACGGCGAGATTGTGAACAGGAAAAGTTCTCGACATTCTTCCTTCCTCATGGGCCTTGTTGTGACGTTTCGCCAGCTTCTGCTTCTCCTTGGGCTCCGGATGGCCAATGCACTACGATACCCCCGTGTCGCCGTGTTGGATATTCCGTCCTTTGGCGGAAAAGCAAACGATTTCTACATGTCGTACATATTCTTCGGTTTCTCTGCTTCCTTTTCCGGCAAGAGGCGAGGATCTGGTTGGCAGATTTGTCTTCTGTTGCTTCTCATCGCTGAGCGCTAGCGGCTGCTGCCTTGGGACGGCTGTGGATGCAGCCATCTCCAGGCTCTCAGCCATCTTTGACCGGTTAGGGAACTGAGGGGCCTTACTCGGCCTCGCTGGTCCCCGTCGGGTGGACGACATAGTAGAAGGGTGCGAGGACAATTTGCTTTCCATCTTGCTTCATCAGGGAAAAGGTGGTAATCGGCCGGCACGGTTTGGCGTGGAATATGATTTTTGCCATTTTCTGTCACGTCTCCATCCCAACTCTCATCCTGCGCAAAACAGATCCCCCGCGACCTTTGCTCACGAAGTTTCCCATGCACGAAAATAATCCCAGCTCCGGGGGGGAAGGCAGTGCTTTTTCTCACAGATAGACGTGGAGAGGGTGTCTCATGGACAGGGTGGATGGAAGTCTTCCCCGCTGGATTGCTCTCATGGTCCCTCAGCAGACTAGGTATGCAATGTTATAGTTTCCTCTGCGCTCGGCCATTCATCTGTGGTGTCTCTCCTGCCTTGCTTAATCGTACTCTACGGACGCGCAATGTATCAACGCCAATAACAGCTTTTCAGAGGCCGCACTGCATCTTCTCATCGGGCTTGTGAGCGTGGACTGATCCATCGATGATGGTTTGTTTTCCTGTCTGCTATATACACCTTAAATCCAGGTGAATGGAATCATAACGCAAGCTCGAGAGTACCACGACCGATGGCGATGTCTGATCATGATTTCCCATGCTTCTACACAGGATCTCGCAGGACTCATGTCATTATCGCCGCTCTAAATACGTATGGTTTCCCTCCTTTCCGATTCCCATCCAAATGAGGTCCATACGCAAAACGTATATCCCCCTCCGCAACCATCATCTCCAACAGTCCCACCCCCCTACCTCTTCAGCGTCTTCTGCTTCTCCGCGTCCCTCGCCACGTTCCTCCCCTCCACCATCATGCCCTTCCGCCGCCTGACCGAGTCCATGTACCGCTTGGCGACGTTCTCGCGGTCGCCGTACTCGCCCAGGTCCTCGAGGTCGTCCTCGGTGAAGGGCACCCAGAAGGGGTCCTCGTCCAGGACCTCGAAGCCGGTGAAGATGAGCTGCGGCTGCGCGGCGCCGCTCGTGCGCTTGCGCATGTCGTCGGCGAAGCCGAAGGACTCGGCCACGGGCAGCAGCGACTGGATCGTGAAGAAGGGCGTGCCCTCCTTCATCATCTCGGAGAGGACGCGCCCGCGGCGCCGGGTGAGGACGTCGTAGACGCGACCTAGGACTTCGGCTGCAGGAAGGGTAAGAGATTCGGTCAGTCAGGACAGTGTGCGCGTGAATAAGGAGAGATAACTTACTGCTCGCTTGGATCTCGCAGGAATACATCGCGAGCATGAGTCGAGGCGACCAGTCCAAGAAGCCCTTGTGGATTGACTGCTGCACCGTCTTGATAACCTCGCCAGTCAGTCGGCCCAGCTTATCCCCCGCGGAGGAACCTTCGTCTTCGCCGGTAGCAATGCTCACGTCCTCGATTATCACGGCAATGCCCTGAACCGGTTCATGGCATAGAGGGCCCTGCGCAGTCGCCAGCTGGAACCCGTATGTGATCTTGTCTGAGAAATGGCGGCCGTGGAGCTTCTCGTTCGCCTTGGGGCTGCCATCACGGTTCTTGTCCGCACCAAACACCTTTGGCAGGCACCCCTCTTTGGTCGCGTCAACTAGCAGGTTTGGTCCGACACGCCGGGGTCCGAAAGCCGAGATCTGATCTACGACGTTCTTCCACACCTCTCGTCCCTTGCCGGTTTCTAGCAGGCCCTTAAGCTGCTTCTTCACCTCCTCGGGAGAGAGACACCTGGCCTCTGATATATCCTCATCGTCCTCGATCTTCTCACCATCGGACTCTTCCGCCACTTGCACATCGCCATCTCCGTTTGTCTCCTGGTCTCCGTTCTGGAGCTTGCGCTCTGTGTAGAGGTGCTTGATGGCACCCGCGTTCTTGTTTAGGAAATCCGTCACCTCGGAGGGCAGCGGCCTGACCCTCAGTATGACCGTCACCTGTTTCGAGCTGGTCACACCAATGACCGCTCCCCGGCCCATCTCCTTGTTCGCCGGCGGCCTCATCTCCTCCGCGCGCACGATTGTCTCCTTGTACGGCACAATCGGCTCTCCAGCCTGGATCTCGCACCGGGCGAACCGCTCCCGGAGGTCTGTCAGGCATCGCTCAAGATGCAGCTCACCAGCCGTGAGCAAGACGTGCTCGCCGCTTGAGAAGTGCTCGTACTCGGCACAGGCGTCACTCTGCACGAGCAGGTGGAGGCCCTCAATCATCTTGTTCAGGTCAGCCGGGTTGACGGGCTCGAGTGCCACGCGAACGATGGGTCGGCCGCCCAAGTTGGCGACACCAGCCAGGTTGACGGCGCCTTCGAGCTTGGAGCAGAGGGTGCCCGACTTGAGGATTCCAGAGCCTTCGAGGCCTCCGATGCCAAAGACGACACCTGCCGGCACAGAATCAAGACTCTCCAGATTGCGGCCCATAAGCATGTAAAGCGCGGAGACAGTAATCTTGTGAGGAAGTGGCTCTTGGTGAGGACGGGCTGGAGAGAACTTGGGCGGTATGACGTAGATCTCATCGCCTACTGAAAGCGTACCCGAGTAGATGCGTGCAAAGCCAACCAGGTGCTCTGGATCAGCCTTCTCCTCAGGTTCGGGCACCGCATCGTTCAGCGTAGCACTCTCGAGCGCGTCTCCGAGACTGCTCATGGGGTCCAAGGCACCAGTGGCTGCAGATTGCGCTCGAGCTGCCTCCGCGCGCTTCTTCCGGGCCAGTTCTCTCGCTTCCTCAGGGCTAAGGGGACCCCGACGTTTGTTTTGAGGGAGCTCACTTTCAGGGATAGACACCATCTTACTGACGTACGCGACCACTGGGTCTGATTTCGACTGTTTGAAGTTGACCATCGCATCTCGTATTGCCGGGTCGATGAAGTCGGAGTCAGGCGACGAGTCCAGCAGCTCCGGCAGGCGCTCAGCTTGCGCTATTCGAGGTGACGGCAGGGACTCGACGACCGAGACGAGGAGGGCGGTAGATAAGGGCAGCCAAGAGGAGAAAACAGTGGTTAGTAGTAACCGCGGGTCCCTGGACCTCATGATGTGCGGCGGTATTGTGATGTTCAACGACTTGGTGATCTTCTCCAGCAGGACATGGTCTCCCTTTCCACCGTCTCCTCCAATAGTGGCGTTGTACGCAGCCCATATTTGCTCCAGAACCAGCTGGACGAAAATGGGCTTCAAGCTCCGGCCCTTGAGATGCTTCGGCCCTAGGATCTTTTTCGTTTTCGGGTCCAAATAGAAGTTACCCCATAGAACTTTCTCCATGACGCTTCGTTTAATTCCCAACTTCTTCTCGTAAAGTCCGGCAAACTGCCTGACGGTGAAAGCCCAGCCATCAATGGCACTGCCAAAAATGACGTTATTCTTCTCCGGTGCAAAATAGATCTCCTCATCATCCCGTTCCTGGAATTGTAGTTCTCCACTATCGCTTTGCTGGTCGATCAACTGCGCTTCCTTGGCAGCAGCAGCCTTGACCCTCTCCTCCATCCTCTCTCGCCAGTTGAGGTCCTCTTCCATTCGCTCGCCCTGAAAGAAACTGCCCAGTACTGCGTTGACCTGTTCCAACAGCTTGCTAAGATGGACATATGCCTCAGTCGGGGTCATCTTCAGTTCCGTGACGAGCCTGTCCATCTTGTTGATGACCAGCAGGGGTTTAAGCTTCTCTTCCCACGTCTGCCGGAGGACCGTAACAGTCTGGCTACACACTCCCTCCACGGCGTCGACAAGCACGACAGCTCCATCGCAGAGGCGAGAAGCTGTGGAGACCTCGCTGCTGAAGTCGATATGTCCCGGGGAGTCGATCAGATTTATGAGGTATTCCTTGGGCTCAGGCGTCGCTTCCGGGCTTGATCTCCGGAGCATCTGGAAAAAGAGAGATATGGCCGAGGACTCCATGGTGATTCCTCGCAGCTGCTCGTCTGGTCGGGAGTCCAGATACCGGATCTTTCCGGCCAGTTTGGGTGAGATGATGCCATTAGTGGCAATGAGAGCATCAGTTAAGGACGTCTTGCCATGATCCTGAGATGACAGTTAGACTGTGTCTCGTGCTTCAGCATGACCTGATGGGTGAAAGCACTTACGACGTGTGCGAGAATACAAATCTATCAGAACCAAATAGTGGTCAGTATCCAGCCTATAGGTAGTGAGGTCCATGTAAGAACTCACGTTTCGGACATCGTCAGCATGCTGCTGAAGCTTTGCCAGCTTTTCTGGACTGACAACCGGCATTATGACGATTGTTTCCGACTCTCATATGGATGTAGGGAGATCATAGATAAGAATTCATCAGAGATCTATACCGAACACCTTATATATCGTGTGAAGAAAGCTGCACTTCTAGCCTAAGAGGCGAATGAATGATGCAGTATGAGTAACAATCGGTAACAGATTTCTTCCCTTCTCGACATGGCGGGGCAAAACGACTTGCAGTTCCTGACAAATTGTTAAGAATACCCTTGCAAACAGGCAGAAGGTGGGGCTCTCATTAACAGCGCCGCATCAGTTTCGTGTACATCGCGGGGCAGAGGAAACGATGCTTGCTGCTTTTATATCTCCGTTCTCAAAACAGCACAGGTATTCAGGTCTACTCTCATGAAATATAGGCTATGACCAGATTGTTGAGGGGTTTCTTCATATTATGCCTTGTAAACTTGTCCAGTTACTTTTTGTGCTGTAAAAACTCCCTCTCTGTCGGATCGGAAGGAGATGCGACTATCCAGGATTTACTCTGTATAAGGATATCAATACATGCAAGTATCGGGCTTCTCTAGCCCTAATTGTCGTCGGTGAAATTTCAAAATATCCAACGACGGGCCCCTCAAATCATACCTCGAGCCCCGCGACGGATTTCCGAGACCTCCAGACCGACAGCAGCACTCTGGAACGGCCAGATTGTTGCGACGGACAAGCCGACAAAAATGAGCGCTTTCCAGAACGGCGCGGCTCCGGCGCGCGCGGTGAACGTCGACAGCGATGTGGAGGAGGAAGCCCTGGTGGCCGACTACCAGGAGCAGGTCCAGTATGAGGATGGCTTGGAGGAGTTGGAGCCTGTCAGCTCCCTTACGATGGCCCAACAGACAGATGATATTCAGTCGCGACTCGCCGCCGCCGCCCAGCCGCTGGATTTCTCGGCTCCTCTAGAGGTCAAGTTCCAGAGCTACGACCAATACTGCAGCTTGTTCCACTTCATCCTCAACTCGGATGGCCCTGTGGATCTCGAGCCGCCTTCTGTGAGCATTGCCGTCTCCTAGATGCAGTAAATCAGGCTCTAATATCGCATTTAGTACTATTGGGCGTGGGATGTCATCGACGAATTTATTTACCAGTTCAACTCCTTCTCTTCGTACCGGATGCGGATCGCCAGGCAAGCGAACAATGAGGAGGAGGTGCAAATCCTGCGCGAGAACCCCAACACCTGGGGATGCTACAGCGTTCTGAACGTCCTCTACTCCCTCATTCAGCGGTCGAACATCACAGAGCAGCTGGCGGCGATGCGGCGTAACGAGGACCCCATGTCCGTGGCCGGCGAGTATGGTTCTAAGAGCATTTACCGGATGCTGGGCTACTTCTCGATCATCGGCCTCCTTCGGGTCCACTGTCTCCTGGGCGATTTCAGCCTCGCCCTCAAGACGCTTGATGATATTGAGCTGAACAAGAAGGCGATGTTCGCTAGAGTCATGGCGGCCCACTTCACGACGTACTACTATGTCGGCTTTTCCTACATGATGATGCGCCGCTATGCCGACGCCATCCGCATGTTCAGCCACATCCTGGTGTACGTCTCGCGGACTAAGAATTTCCAGAAGAATGCCCAGTACGACTCGATCACGAAGAAGAACGATCAGATGTACGCGCTGATCGCTATCTGCGTTGCCTTCCACCCTACCCGTCTCGATGACACCATCCACACCGCCCTTCGGGAGAAGTATGGCGACCAGCTTCTGAAGCTGCAGCGCGGCGGACCCGAGTCCCTTCCCATCTTCGAGGAGCTCTTCCGGGCCGCTTGCCCCAAGTTCATCTCCCCCGTTCCGCCCGATTTCGATCACCCGGAGGCGAATATCGACCCCGTCGAGCATCACCTGTCCATCTTCATGGATGAGGTCAAGACTAACATGATGAGCCCCACCGTCAAGTCCTACCTGCGACTTTACACCACGATGGATCTGAAGAAGCTGGCCGGTTTCCTGGATGTCCAACCCGAGGAGCTTCGCTCGTGGCTCTTGGTCACGAAGCAGCGGACTAAGCAGCTGCGGTGGACGGAGCATGGGCTGCTCGACGGCGAGCTCGTCAATGTTAGCGACCTGGACTATGCTCTGCAAGGTGTAAGTGTTACAAAAGTTCCCAAGCCCCCCGCATGTCTACGCTGCGCATATACTGATTGCAAGCTGCAGGATTTGATTCACATCTCGGAAGCTAAGGTTGGCCGCAAGCTGGTGGATTGGTATCTGCGCAATCTGTCCCGCACCTACGCGTGATGGATTGCGCATGATGGATGGGATGATCTCTGCGCGTCCTCCCGCAAAATTATCTTGGTGTCCCCTTGTCACTGTGTAATATGGGAATGCGGTTACGCAGGGCTCTTTGTCAGCTGCATTGCATTGGCGTCCTGGTACGGAGGATAGGAAGTTGGGAAGATGAGTGATGACGACTTGGCAAAAACGGTCAATGATGCTGCGGCCGCCGGTGTCCTGCCCAAATAGCCCGTCCGGGACTGGATTGGTCCGGTGGTGGAGGGTAGCCCCTGCTGGCACGCCGAAAGGGGGTGTTTGCCGGCAGCCCTTAGAGAGGGCGGAGATAGTTCACGTAGAAGAAGAATGAGAAAGTGAATCACTTCCCACTGGCTGTCGGCGTCGGTCTCCTGCGCGCCACAGCTCCTTGCGTATGATAACCGACGTTGTTCCCGCTCACCGGGTGAAGCAACGAAAATGGTTCGGCGGGTCGCGAGAGGAGTCGGTGGGCGACGTGCCGCTTGCCATCCCGCATGGAGAGGGTGCCAGGCTGCCAGCTGGCGGGTCGCCGTGTGTTTGCCGACACGGCCAAGACGGCGCTTGCAGGCAAGCTGCATCGACCTTGGCGGACAGCAGAGGCCTCCCTCCCTTGCTGCAAACAAAGATGAGAAGTGACACCGCCTTGTCCAGCCGTCCCCCGCCTCTGCCAAGGGAAGCCATGGTCGCGAAACGTCACTCTCTCGCTCTGCTTTTGCCCATCACGTGATGTGACTTGGGCCACTCGGAGAGACGGGCGACTCTCCAGGCCCTCCTCTCGTCTTGGCAGCGACATGCCTAAGGAATTTCGCCTGGAGACGCGGGCGGGCCTGATTGCTTGCTCTCTTACGAGAATCTCTCCACCTGAAGCTTCCTCGATGCATGTTTTCTCTCGAGTCAGCCTCTGCCGGCCGCTTCCCAAGGCTACAAGAGCACCGGCATAGCAAAACCCGAAACCTCTCCTCTACGTTACTGTCCATCGAGGGCGCACCATGTCCCAGCCGGCTGCGTCACCACCAACGGCACCGCCGACTCTACTAGCCTCGCCTCAGCCAACAGGTGCCGGGAGCCCCGACTCCGACGTCTCGCCCACCTCGCAGCCGCCGACCAAATCCCAGAACGAGCCGGCCGCGTCGGCCGACTACTTCTCCCGCACGGCATCCGAGCATCGATCTGAGAGCTCGAAGACGAGCGGCGGTGGTGGAGAGTCGGACACGTCGAGCAGGTCTGCGTCGACCGTGACTAGCCCAAGGCCGCAAGCTAGCGGCTCCCTGGTGCCAGATGAGGACCACCGCACCCCGGATGAAAACGAACGTCCCAATATTATTTCGAGGAAGTCATCAACCGCGTCGGTCACGTTCCGAGCGCCAAAGGATCCGTCGCTGCCTCAGGGCCGCCAGCGGAGAACCGACGCTGGCCGTCTCCGAGCATCGTCGCCCACACCGTCGAGGTCAGTACTGAGCTTTTCGCACCCTTTCTTCAGTGTCTCTTCACTTTTCCTCTTCATCACGGTGGGAATGGGTCGCCATCAAGCGGTGGCGCGACACAGGCCACAGCTCTCCACACGGTCCAGCCATGGGAGAGTTTGGAGAGGCACCGTCACACGAGAAAGTCAGCTTGGGTGAAAGAAGTTGGTGCGGCTGCAGTCCTCTTTTTATGTCGCTCTCCAGCTATCGGTATCCCCACTCCGCTTCTCTAGCCTCCGGCGCGAAGGGAAAGGCCCTCGAGAGACAGGTACACTGCACTGCACTGCACTGCGCTGCACCACCTCGTCACTTCTCTGGTCTCCGGCTGCGGCCTCGAAATCCCGCGGGGGGAAGTTCGTCATGTGCTCTGCTCTTTTGCTGTTCCTGGCGTCGGTGGAGCACATACGGCGCATCTGACTTCCTCAAGCGGACACTTGCACTGAGGAATTCCCGGCTCTGCTCGTCGCACGGCACAGGAGAGTGCGCCCATTCGTCATGCCTCGCCCAACCCCACCTCCCCACTCCCTGACGGCTACACTACACTACACTCTAATCGTCGTGCCCTCTCGAAAGAAGGGACAGCCCTGGTTCTGGCCTGGGCTGGGCGAGCCCGCCAGCTCCGGACTGCCGCGCCGCTGATTCGCCCACCTTGCTGCCTTTGCCTTAGTTCTGTCCCGAGGAAGAGGCACTCACCTCCATCAGGCAAAAGGGCACCCGCCTACACTTTCCCTATCGTTTCTTCTCTTGGCTGGAACTCAGTTCGCCCGGTTTCTCACCAGCACTGCCCCTCTCTTAGCCTCCACACCCAATTGCCTCAGTTTCGACGACATACCGAACCTTCCTTAAAGCTTACCACGCTCTCTCTCATAACCTGTCCCTCTTCCCCCTCTCCAGGCGTACTCTACAATCCCTCTCACTCCTACCTTGCATGGCCGCCAGGAGCACGCGAGCAACGCCGCATTCACTGCAATGATTTCCGCGCTGACACAGCCGTCGTCCCCTCCCAGATTCCGACCGCACGTGGCATTCGACAATGTCGTCGTCGGCGAAGCTACCAAGAGCAACACTCCGTCCTACACGGTAACCGTCAGGCACGCCGGGTACCAGCCTAAGCGGCGATCCAGAACTTTCATGGTCGGCGTGGACGAGCACCCGTATTCTAATGACGCACTGCAATGGCTGCTCGACGAGTTCGTGGACGATGGTGACGAGGTCGTGTGCGTGCGGGTGGTCGAGAAAGACGTGCGCGCTGTTGGAGAGCGAAACTACCAGGAGGAGGCAAACTCTATAATGGCGAAAATACAGGAGAGAAGCGGCCAAAGCCGTGCGATCAGCCTCGTGCTCGAGTACGCTGTCGGCAAGCTGCACTCGACGTTTCAACGTCTGGTACGATATTCTCTGCTCCCTACTGAATAGGAGGTGCGGGTGCTCCGGTTCGGCTACGGTTCGGCTAACCGTTCTCGCATGACAGATTCAGATGTACCAGCCATCTATGTTGATTGTCGGCACGCGAGGCCGCTCGCTCGGAGGCATTCAAGGACTCGTCAACACCCGCAATTCGTTCTCGAAATACTGCTTACAATATTCACCTATCCCCGTGGTCGTTGTCCGGCCCGACGATAAACGCCAGAAGAAGAAAGAGAAGCGCAGCCAAGACCCCGACAAGCAGAGCTACATCAAGATGCTCGCGTCGAACAAGGGTATGCACGAAGCAGACAGTGAGAATAGCAGCATCTACGACATGGAGATGCGCATCTCCCCCGACGAAGAGGCCCATAAGGTGGCCGCTGCAATCGGGTTACCAGCCGCCTTCGACCCGACGCTGAAGCCGATCAAAGATCCGTTTGGCCAGCATCCACGGCCCTCGACGGCTCCAGCGGTCCAGTCGTCTCCGCTGGTGTCGCCTGCTATTGTTGACTCGGATGCGATCGGTCCTGTCATTGCCCCGGTCGCCTCCCCCGAAAGCGGCGACGAGGAGAGCGAGGACGAGGAGGAGGACGCCGAGTTCGACGTCCAAAGCGGTTCGCAGGTCCTGCAATCGCAGAAGAAGGAGCGGCTGCACGAGATGGAGGTCGGCGAGGCGGCGGCACTGCTGAAGAGCCAGCCTGCCGTCGACGAGGAATCCGACTCGGACGAGGATGGCGGAGGGGAGGTTGCCGGAGGGGATGTTCCCAAGGCATAGCCTCAGGCCCGTAGGCATCTTCAAACCACCGATCCGCGCCACCACATCTGGCTGCTCTTTCCGGCTGATGCTTCATATCTGCTTTTGGGCTCTACAAGCAAGGTGTTTCAGGATGAAGAAGGAGCCACGATACGGAAAACAATACGTGGACACATCAGTATGGCTCGGCTGGCACGCCACCTCGCAATTCCATTGTAAAATGGGCCTGGTTTCAGTGCAAAAAGTCCGGTTTTAAGTTGAGCGAGGTGCTCCGTGCAATTCGGGCCTTCATTCGACTTGCTGGAGCAGAGAAGGATTCAGTGCGCTCCCGGACTGACCGCTCTTGCATTTCTCTAGCTTGGCTTTAGGGGTCTATAGGTTAGAGCTTATGAATCAAATGAAGCAAAATATTCCTCTCCATCGGTGTCATCTGTGTCGTGTTCTGCATTCTGTGTCCACCGTCATGGTCCCTCTGTGCCCCTCTGCCGAGCCACAGATAGCGCTTAATTGACCGAGTCGAGTTCTGTAACCTGCGACTGGACCCCGCGCTAACAGTCAGAAGCGCCGCGTGGCGCATTCCATCAACCTGGTGCAGATCAGGCGTATATTCGTCACTCAGTAACCGGGGTCGTGCCCTTGTCAGCACTTAAAGAGACCAGATGTTGATCGGCGGTTTTCGCCTGCGACCAAGTCTACACGAGCACACGAGCCTAATCTGCGAAAACTTCCACCTAGCCAGAAGCCTGCGAAGCGAATATCGAATGTAGGACGACGGGATCCTCTCAACCTGCGACCTGTTTCAGGACAAACGTGCGACAAGGCCGAAGAATGCTCCCGCGATCTGCCACGTCTACCATCAGCCTCCGGCGCCGACGACGACAGCAGCACCACCATCACCACCTCCATCAGCATCATCCAAGCGACCGGAACCCGACCGGCCCTCGCTTTCACCCGCGTTAGACACAACTGCACAGCAGACAGCAAATGCATACCTCGCCGGAGGACTGCGGCGATGACTCCTGCACCGCCGCCGCCCCGCCCTCCGTCGCCGGCACGCTCGTCTCCCTCTCGCCCTTCATAATCACCTTCGCCGCCGTCAGCCTCTTCGCCGCCCGCCGGCTCTTCCCGCGCCTCAGCCGCGCCGGCCCCTCCACCAGCGACGGCGAGGACCACTACCTCCCGGCCTCGGCGCCCCTGACCCTCCAGCAGGCGCACGCGGAGCACGGCGCCCGCTCGCCGGGCCGGCGCCTCGCGGCCGCGACCTTCGCCGCCACCGTCGGCCTGTCCGCCGTGCTGGCCGAGCTGATCCTCGCGGAGGTCTCCGAGGTCGTCGACCCGGCCGCGCGCGACGCCGCCCTGCGCGTCGTCGTGCCCACCCTGCTCTTCCTGCTCATCGCGCTCATCCCCTTCCTCGAGGTGCAGTCGCTCGTGCGCGCCGCGGGCTGGAGCTTCCAGCGCACCGCGAGGGGGAGGGTGCCGCGGGCCGCGTGGGCGCTGCAGGCGGTCGGGTTCGGGGGGTGGCTGCTCGCGTTCTGGACGCTGGGCACGGCGGTGCTGCCCGGGGCGAACGAGAGCTACATCTATGCGCGGGACGGGCGGGAGGACTTCGACAGCACGGGGGTGGCGATCGGGACGAGGGTCGCAGCGGGGGAAGAAAAGGGGGTGGGCCTGGAGGGCTGGACCCGCGAGGCCCTGGCGAGGGCGTGCCTCGAGCGGATCGGTGTTATCGGCATCGCGCTCATGGCGCTGCTGTCCGGCTTCGCGAGCGTGTCCAGCCCCTGGCACTTGCTGGCCGACACGCGGTCGTACCGCCGCCGACCGGTGACGGACGCTGATGTTGCGCGGAAGCAGGCCGGGCTGGACGCCACCCGCGAGATGCTCGTCACCAAGCAGCACAGGCTGCGGTCGTTACAGAGGAAGGCCGCGGTGGCGGCGGAAACGGCAGCGGCGGCAGGGCGGGGAGGCTCGGGCGGCGTGATGGGGAAGATCGTCGGGTCGCTGAGGGGCATCGGCAACAGCGACGCACAGGAGATCAAGACGCTACAACTCGAGATCTCCGGCCTAGAGACCATGGAGACCAACCTCTCCGCTTCGCTCTCCTCCCTCCGCAGCAAACAGACCGCGCAGTCGCGCGCCGGCACCGCCGCGGGGCGGCTTCTCGCCGTGCCCACCCTCGCGTTTTCCGCGTACTGCGTCTACCGCATCCTCGCCACGACGCTCACCACCGCGCGGCGCATCCTCCGCCCCGGCTCCGCCAGCTTCTCCTCCTCGGACCCCATCAGCCGCCTGCTGGGCCTGCTCGCGCGGCACTGGGACCCCAAGATCGACCAGCTCGCCTGGGCGCGGCAGGCCTCCTTCCTGCTGTCCGGCGTGATCCTCGCCGCCAGTGCCAACTCCGCCCTGCAGACCTACCGCCTGCTCGCGCGCTGGGCCCCCGCCCCGCTGCTGCGCCAGGCCCGCGCCAACCTCGCCCTCATGGTCGGCCAGGTCTCGGCCACGTACGTCATCAGCGCCGCCATGCTGCTGCGCGGCAGCCTCCCGCGCGAGGTCGGGTCCGCGGTCGGCCACGCCCTCGAGAGCGCCCTGGAGCCCGGCTTCGTGGACCGCTGGTTCGAGGGCTGGTTCCTCGTCGCGTCGGCGGCGACGGCGGCGGGGATCTGGGTCGGGGGCAAGCTGGCCGGCGGGTTCGGTGGTGGCGACTGGGACGAGTGGGATGAGTTCGGCGGGGAGGAGATGGGCCAGAAGAGGTCATGAGGCTGGGGCTTTGACTTTTTGAGAGGGGGAGTTTTGCTCTTTTCAGGAACTGGAGTTTGGGATAACTGGATGTGTACGATGTGTGATATCCGGAAATATGAGGAGGCCGGTAAGCCGTTTCTTGTACATAAGTAGGAGGGAGTCCTCGGTCTTGAACTGGTCTGCCTGGGTCGCCATGGAAATATACCAGTGTTTCTCTCACGCACGGAGTACTGGGGGTGCCTTCTTCCTATGGCTGCAAAACTCTAGATAGAGACGAAGAAGAGAAATGTATCCGGCTGTACAGCGAAGGTCTTGCGGAAGGGTTGGGAAGTATTGCTAAATCCCGAGGTCAATTCATACGCGCCAATCCTAATTCAAGTGCGCTGGCCTGCCAGCCTAATCACTCTGCTCAACACATTGATTGCTAGGGGCATTCTTGTTTCTCCAATCTCCTCCAGTGCCTGTTCTGCTACATTTCACGCCATCATGCATGCATTCACCTTTCTCTCGATGCTCCCCGTGAAGCCATCAATCAGATGACTCCCTCCTCCTCATCCTCATCCTCCTCGTCCTCTTCGTCCTCCTCAGGTTCAGCGTCCTGCTCAGAGTCGTACTCAAGATGCTCATCGTTGTCATCAAGGCCCTCCTCATCCTCATCCGAGATCTCGTCGACCACCATCGGCGGGTCCCTCAACAGCTTGTACACCTCTTCCCTGAACTCCCTGTCGTTCTGCTCCTCCCTACAAATCTCCAGCGGCGTGAGCTGGCTGATGGAGTTCGCGACCTCGCACTGCTTTTCAGTGAACCTCCCGGCATCTCCATTTGGCCGTCTATCCGGCACCGGTCGCCCGTCTGGATCGCCTACCGCGTGAGGTCTGGCCCCGGCATAGATCAGCGTCCGCACCCATTCGTAGTCGGCATGATAGGTCGCCGCCTGCAGCGGCGTAATCTTGTAGCCCTTCGGATTGGCATCCGCCCCCCTTAAGAGCAACCACTCGATGATCTGCGCCGTTATGCGGCCGAGGTCCCGCCCCTGGAAAGGAACCCCCATTGCCTTGAACAGTATGCCCGGTTCATGGCGCAGTACGCTGCTGTCGACCTCCTGGGAGATGACCCGCAGGTGTAGGAAAGCCTCCTTGCGCAAACGTACAGCTACTCCCAGCACGGTATCCGCTTCGCCGCCGCTGTCTTTCATCTTGAATTTACTGGATAGCACGCTCGTGAGCAGGTTTGCGGCCTGTAATTCCTGGGCTTGCCTCTCAGCAAGCCTGATCCAGTCTAGATGCAGGAGATTGTGAAGTACACCGGCCTTGCCGTTAGATATGCGGTACTTGAACTTGTTTCCGTAGGCGGCGGACAGACGATACCACTGGCTCAGTTCTCGCCGTGCGCTGGAGCGAAGAATAGCCCAGAAATGCGGCAGAGTAGGGTTGAGGCAGTCCAGCACGATGGTCACCAGCTGTTCATCCCGCATAATGTCCTCACGGCTGCCCAAGGAGTCAGTTCCCAGGCTGAGAACCCGGTCGCACATCACCAGGCAGTACTCGTGGAAATCAGTCACGACATCTTTGCTGTCCAAGGCTGGGATGGAGAGAAGACCGCGGAATATGGTGCGCAGGAGGGTTCTGTTGGTCTTGGCTTCGTCAACGGCGAAGTACTTGGCCGGCCCAAGCTTGATTTCTGGACCACAGAGGTACTCTCGCACCGTCTTGTGAGATAAGTCGGCCGTCTCATTTCTGGAGCCTTGACGTTTGACGCGGATGAGTCGCGAGGGGTTCTCTCTGAGGCTAGAGAGTGTGACGAGGCAGCCACACGCTGCTGTCAGACGCGCGATATTCCCTCGCGAATTTACCAGGTCCCAGTGGCCCACTGCGTCAACAAGGACTTCAGCTGTGGGTATCTCAGCCGCATTGTAACAAAGGAGACTCAAGGCGCCCTGGGCAAAAGCTCGATCTGATATGTTTGCAAGGATCTTTTCGTATGCCTTGTATAGGTCTTCGGGTATGTCTCCAAGTGCCTTCCAGATGTCCTCTTCTCTCGTGAGATTCCTCAGTGTCTCGAGCTGGCAGACGGCAAGTCGAAACCTATGTTAGAAGTTAGTCAGCAAATGGTGCCCCGACAGTAAACAGCAATCAGTGAACACATACATTCCCTTCGATGCTAGGGATAGCTGGTCCTCCACGGTGTGCCTCAATTTGCTGCTCCAGTGTGTATGCGCCCGCAAGAACTGCTGTATGTGCCTGCGAATGGCTTCTCTGTGCTCAGGATGGTTGCTCATGGGTATTTCTGCTGCCGCCCCGGATAGGATACGCTCGATATCGGGCTCTTCCCGGCTCGTTACAAGCAGCCACACCTTCCCGAAATGCGGTGCAGTTCCAAGCTCGCGGAGAGTCTCTAAAAGCTCGCCGCGAGGCTGGCTCTCGTCGACAGCGTCTATGGTTACAAAGACAGCGCTGACATGCCTCAGGATGCTTCTGAGTGCCTCTAACAGGTCGGTCCGGCTGGTGGGCTGTTCAGCCTTCCTGAACTTCTCCAGAAGGTTGTGAGGAAAATTATCGCGCGATGCGCAGAGGCGCTTTAAGAGAAACCTCAGAAATGGCAGGGTCTCATCGTGATTCCTCTCGTGGAAACAATAGTAGAAGCAGAGCTCGACCCCGTCCTGTTTCCTACAGTAGTTCTCGAGCTCGTCAACCAGGTAAGAGGCTAGCACGGTCTTGCCGGCTCCGGGGATTCCATGAATCCAGAGCAGGCGCGAGCCAGGGCTCCTCCGGGCTCTCCACTGAATCCAGTGTTCTTCCTTCTGGACCCAGGTCGAGCTGTCCGAAGTGCGACGCGCGTTCCTTGCCGAGTCGTGAAGGGAGCTGACAGCTGTTCTGGCTGGCCCTTTCTCGTCATCCAGCCACCCGAGGAAGTGTCGCTTCTCGACATCGTCTAGCCGTGAGCTGATACCATCGACCTGCTGGCGCGTCTCCCTGACAATGATGGCAGTGTCTACAACGAGAAGCTCCACGAGACGAGCAACGTGGCGTTTGATCTTCTCGGCGACTTCCTTCACCTTGTTCTCGTCAAAAGCGCGAGCTTGGGGTCGGAAATAGTGTGGTATACACTTGTGCTTGGTGTCCTGGGTACCGGCATTCAGATTGATGTTGGTAATCGAATCGCAGATGTGGTGCATGGTCTTTTCAATGTCCTCGATGTCGTCCTTGACTGTCTCCAGAAACTTGAGGGCCTGCTGGCGACCGAGGTCTTCCAAAAGGGTCGCGTCACTAGAGTTGATCAGGAGGCTCATCCGGCGGAGTGTGGCTTCCAGTATGATTAACTGGCCCATATACTCGCACGCTATCTTGGGCGCCTTGTCCAGATTCTCATTGTAGTCCCGGATCTTTCCGACGCAGAGTGCCAGGGCCCGGCTGAGGAAGCTGATGATATCGATGATGGCACCAGGATCATCCATGGTGAAGGCTGACGTATGGTCCTTGCTTTGGTGGCGAGGTGGGTTGAGGCTCACAAGGGACAAAAATGGCGATCGACAGAGATGGCCATGTGGTCGTCCTATCCTCTCCGGGGGACTCTCAGCAGTCTTATAGCCTGATCTTACAGATGGCCCATCTTCTCTAGGCCTCCAGAGTCAATAGGCGGCTTCTAGTGATATCCGGTGGCCCTTTGAAGAGACGGGTGGAAGGTAGTGCTTCTATTGCACGTCCGACAAGGTTCGAGCCGAAGGCACTGGAAGTTCAATCTTATCTGAAGCGGTCTCTAAGCTTTCTTTGGTCCCCTGGTCTGCTCGTGGAGGGAAAATCAATGCCACGGAGGCCATGATAGCTGTTCAATGCATACGTAGCACACAAAGGAACGTGAAAGCGGAAACGATGTGGACAGAAAGATCTGGGGAAATATCGGCTTTGATTATTGCCAAGCTCTATAGAGCTCCCAAGAGAGGACCATTGGATAAAAGATCTATGAGATTAATCTTCTGCCCAGAAAGACCCGGCATACCAGGCGTTTAGGTTTACCGTGCTGAAAGCTGAGTGAAGGATCATCGGCAAGGCGTACTTGCACTACCACGATACTAGTAGAAGCTTCTCGTGATGCACACCAGCTGGATATGCCAACTAGGACAAAAGCAATCGTTTCGGAGGTGTACAAGTCTCGCTCTGGCAACTACTCCCTTGGAATATGTCCTCGGTTTGATAGAGTCGTTGGGATTGAAGAAGCCCAGCTTTGGAGAGCAGCACTTGCGCCACGTCCGTGAAAGAGAGATGAAAACAAGAACGCTGAGTCTGAGACATCATCAGGACAACATCAGAGTCAAACAGCAGAGCGCGTCAGGATCCCGAGGCCGGAGGTGATGGGGGTCGTTTAGAAATCGAGGTGAGGCTCTAGGTCAGTACGGAGTAGAGGTTGAGCTCGCCGGAATCACAAAATAAATGCTGCGCTAAGCCCGACCGGCTAGACGGAGCGGGAGCAGGAAAAAAACCGTGTCATACGCCAATGGCGATGAAGAGACTGTGGAAAAAGGTGCCAGGGACTCTGTCGATGAAGGCCTCTTCGTGGAACGACTGTTCGTGAGAGGTCGTGGGAGTCGAGGCGCTAGGTGACCTCGGTCGGCACAGCGTGGAGAGATGATGGGACGGTCGGGCCAATCAGGCGGGATTAAGGGGCCACCGGCTAGTGACCTCAAACGCGCACTTGTTTCGTTTCACATCTCGAGTCTTTCAAGGTACCGTGGGTACTCCGTACCTCCGCCGGCCTTCCTCCTCCTTCATTGAATTGGAGGTACCCACTGGCCGTACCCGTAGAATCAATCACCTGCCTGGCTGGCTGGGTAGCTCCTTCCCTTCTTTCCTTCTCGTCCTGATTTGGCGTGGTTGGCGCCTGCCCGTCTGAAACACCGGGAGGGAAGGTGCAGAATCAACCACCCGGTCGGTCTGCCCATTGTGCTCTTGCTCTTTTTGCTCTTCTTCCTCTTCAGGGCCGGCTACTAAGCACGGAGTACAGTAAGGTACCTGTGCCTTACCTGCTATACTATAGGTAGGTAGGTAGGTACCTAACTAGGTACCTAAGGCAGGCAACTTACCCATGTACCCTTTGAGACTGGACTGGTGAGCAGTGAGCACTTCCACCCTTGGCGGGCATCAGAACCACGAGCTTCCCCCTCCAGGAGCCATCCGCGGTGGACCGATGACCTTGAGAGGTGACAAGGGTGCCTGGGTGTCTGCCAATTCCGCCAACAAGGGGTTCGTTCGTGCGTTGCGAACCTCTGCAAGGCCATGATATAAGAGTACCGTAAGGCCTCTCGGCCCGAAGCAGCAACGACAGCATTCCGTTCGCCTCACGATCCGGTATCGACGCGCTTCCCAGTTGCTGTTGCAGCTTCACTTCTCCTTTACTTCTCCCGCCTGGCTGGCGAGGTTGCCTGCTTCTTTCTCTTCTGAAGGAGCCGAGCTCTCTGACACCTAGTTGTGTGTGCTTCCTCTTTGCCTTTGCATCCTGTCCCGTTCCATCCAAAGAAGCCTTCCGCTCTGCGACAAACGGAATCGTACGGGTTGCCTGTTTGATTTCTGTCCCACCGGCGCTGTGTGCCGTTTGTCTCCGGTCGAAACTCGCTGTTGTCGGGGCCACCTCCTCCTCACTACTGCCGTTGCTCGGTGCCATCCCTTCCGTGCCTGCGGTCGAGACTAACACACATCGCCAACCCCACCATTCTCACGCCCAGCCGCCTCGAAGTATGCCGTTCAGCAAAACTGTTCAACCTTCCAATTGACCTTCCAGTTAATTTCCTGGCTCAGACACCGTCCTCAAAACCATCAGACAGGAAATTTGATTTCTATCCTTCCTGGGCTCCTGTCCTTGTGCATGACATTTGCCGGGTGCGACTGCAGCAGGAGACCTCAGCGCTGTCTGTGATCCTTCATGCGATAAGAGGCCACCGCGGCACTGAGAATTAGCCATACCAGTCTTCGCTATATGATCCGCGGGCTCAGCGCAACAGAGCCAACGAGATTCGAGGAGCGTGCGGCATCTGGGCATAGCGATACTGTCCAATCGCTCGCATTGACGAAGGATCGCTGGTGTTCTGCGTGCCTCATTGGGCAACCCCAGTTGATCGAACCGTCATCTACCCCCATTGATACACCTCGGGTTTCGAGTTGTGTACACCGGGCCACCTCGATTGCCATAGTCAAGGAGATCCGCTCCGGGCACAGAACATCGTCATATTCTTGTTCTCTTCCCCAGATCTGTCGATTTCCAGATAATCGACTTGGAACCCATACCGTTCCCCCGCCGCAGTCACAGCGCATCTCAGTCACCGACACAGTGCCTTACCCAATTGAACCGGGAGTATCAACAGAGAGCACGACACCATTGCTCACACAAATTTACAATGGGAAGGAGTCGGCGGACGTCGCGACGACCGCTGGCGCCGCGGCTCCAACTTTGCCTTTCCATGGCATCGACGGCGTCAGCAATATCACTAGCCGACTTCCAGCTGATATCTTCCTCGTCCGTGCCCCTCGGGTGCATCCTCGCCTACAACACCCCCATCGTCGGGTGCTCGAGCAGCGACTTCACACAGGGAAACACCTGCTCATCCAGTTGCGAGCGCGGCCTCCAGCTCATTGAGGCTACCATCTCCTCCGTCTGCGATAACGTCGACGTCTCCTCCAATTCCGTGCTGGGGCAGGCACTTTCAGGCGACCTGGTGGATCTATTATGTCCGACAGGCAAGACCACCACTGCTGCGACCACTTCGCTCTCGTCTAAGAGCACGACCGCGGCTGTGGTGCTCACCTCGAAAAGCGAGACCACGACAGTAACACTCGGGAGTTTTACAGTGATACCGACACCGTCGACAACTTCAGCCGTCACCGAGACCACGAAGACAGAGACGAGCACTGTCACAACTGAGGCTTCAACTTCTTCCTCCACAACGTCCGTGGATGCTTCGCCGGCTGCACAGACAACTTCGGCGGCGCAAACCCCGGCGGCAGAGACGACTAGCTCTAGTACCAAGACAACATCCTCAACGCATAAGGCTGAAGCGACGCGGGGAGGAGGCAGTCCCTTCGACGCTACCGTTGCTAACAGCTCACCGGCCCTGAGCGTTAGGTGGACTAAGCAGCTATTGCTTGCGGCACTATGCGGCCTGCTTCTTCTACGGTGACCACAAGGCTTTAAGGAATGGAAGGGAAATTTGGAAAGAAAGATGGACCCGCCTAGGGGCTGGCACATACGGAATAAATAATGTCTACGATCACCACCCGCTCGCTTACGCAACCACACCACACATTCGCAGCCTCGGGCACATCCCGCGCCATCTAGCTACAACCTCCCTTGCTCTGTCAATGTGAACATAGCTACGATGGCGCGATACCCTCTATACCCGCGTACGCGGAATTTGTGCACTACGAGGGCAACGACTGGAGCAAGACCACCTGTACACTTGGGCCTGGGGAGGAAATAGGGAACATCTATGGTTCAGGAAGGCAACACAGGGAAGAGGCGCCTTCAGCAAGGTCAGCCATACGTGTAACAGTTCTTTGCTGGGCGAATTTTGGGCCTCTATGCAGACAGAGGATGGACACATGTCCCAAAAAGACAGGGCGGCAACGAACAGAGATACCACCATATCATGACCATGAATCTTATGTACAACGGTTCCCGTCTCCCTGTTTTGGTGTTGTGAAAACCTTCCGTGAAATGTTTTTGAAATGCCCGAAGAGTTGCTCTTCGGCTTCCCCGCCACTATATACCCCTTTTGTCCCTCAAAGGAGAGTCAAACAAGCGTATCCCATGCATTCGAGATCGCTCAGAAGCCAGAGCCCCCCCCTGGGCCTTGCCATGCAGTGAGTCGCCTCGATCACTGCGCCGTCTCTTTCCACAAGTCCCTCATCTGTATCAGGCCAGGGATAGTCCCTAGCAGGCCCACGAACCCGTCGCTCACGAACCCCTTCTCCATGCCCCAGTGGACCGTCAGCGGCGCCCACGCCAGGTTCCGCGCCAGCTGCTTCCGCCACCTCTCCTCCTCCTCCTTCTCCTCGCCCGCCGCCCCCGTCGTCGTCGCGGTCGCGGCCCTCCGCCGCGCCAGCCCCTCCGCCGCCAGCTTCCCCAGCTCGATGCCCACGTGCACCGCCCAGAAGCGCGAGCTGAGCACGTAGGCGCGGCCCTGCTGCTGGGGCGTCCAGCCCAGCACGCCACGCGAGGAGAGGTACGCGCCGTTCTCGAGGACCTGGAGCACCACGCACGAGACGAACTGCACCCAGTTCGCGGCCGTCGCGAGACGGCTCGCCTTGCTGCTGCTGCTGCTGCTCTCTCCTCCTTCTTCCTTCTTCTCCTCTGTGGTGGCTGAAGCCTTGCGCGAGGCCAGCAGGTCCGCCGCGAGCCGCCGGCCCCAGAAGTACATCCCCAGCAGGCTCCACAGGCGCAGTATGACCCTCGCCTCGCTGGTTAGCGAGCTGAGCGCGTTGAGGCGCGCGCTGAGCAGCGCGGCGAGCTGCGCGGCGCTGCTTCCGCCGCCGGCGCCCGGGGGAGCGACCTTGCTGCCGGGTGACGAGGCGAAGAGGATGGCGGTGCCCCGGGGCAGGGACAGGGCGAGGGCGACGAGCTCGCGGGCGGGGCGGCGCAGGAGGGAGCGCGCGAGGGAGGAGAGCACGGCGCCGGAGAGGCGGGAGCCGTAGCAGATCAGCAGGAGGACGGTGTCGATGCCGGAGGGCGTCTGCATGCAGCGGTGCAGGTGCGCGAGGAAGGCCTCGGCCTGGGAGGGCGCGGCGGCGAGGGCGGCGCGTAGGGGCGGGAGGATGGGGGAGGGCCCCTTGCTGCCCTTGGAGGGTGGTGAGGGCGGGGAGGAGGGGACCGGGGTTCCGGAGGGGAGGTCGGCGATGGGGGTCGACTCGGTCATGGCGTTGGATGGTCGGGGTGGCCTACCTCGTTTTGGGTCGGATGGGCGGTGCGGCTCTCGCAAGGTGGGAAGTTCGCTGGAGCGCAAGCAATACGCGCGTTGAGAGGTTTTGGGTGCGGTGTCCACACGGGTGCCGGAGGTCGGCTCGTAGTTGTAGGGCCGTTATCGGGGTTGCGAAAGCGGCGCCTGCTCCACGACGTCTCCAGCGACGCCCCTTATAACGGCAATCTGTATCGAGCGGGAGGCACTTGTGAAAATGACGGCCTTTCTAGCTCCCCACAGGGCCAAATTTCTCTAAGATTAATCGCGTTCATGCGATGCATCGGCTTTTCTCCCCCCTGGAAATGCAGGCTTCCCCGGATTTCGGTAGATGAGGGGCTGTGACGGGTCAACTTACCTCGGCAGCCGGCTACACGAGAGTGGCTTTTGCGCGACGCGTCTCAGGGTGAAGGCGGGGGAGGGCGTGGAATTCAGTACAGCAGACCGCTCAAAAGGGCATTCTATCATGCAGGGCTGCTGCAATTGACGCGCTGCTTTCGTTCCTTACGCCCGCCGAGTGAAATCGTCAGTTCTTCCTCGCGCCCGCTTGCCAAGCAGTCACATGTAAGATCACGCGCGAGCAGTTGACGACGGGCTGCTTGCTGAACCCTCAGCACATCGCTGGGAGAAAACGACACTTGACACGCATGTCATCGAAAATATTGAAGTTGAAATAGCTATTATGTTGACGGTCTTGTGTGGAGGTTGATGTTTTCCTAAGATATGGTGGTTGTGAACGCCCAAACCGAGTAACTACCTAAGTTGTCAACCACTCTAGTAATAGGTTACAGCCTGCAGGCTGGTCGTCCAATCCATCACCACAACAGCGATTGGTGAACAATCAGAACGTGATAAAGCCACCGTGCCGCATTATTGCTCAGACCTGCCTTAGGTTTGCTGTATCTGACGTTGGGTCCTCAAGCTGAGAGCTACCGGACGAATGAGACCACCAGGTACCTGTGTCTACGGCTATACAGCTCGCTAAGACATTCTTGATTCCAATATCGAGCCCTGAGGCTGTATATATGTAGACTAGGCCAATAAGGTAGCTGGGTGATACGGGTTAGTAAGTCCATGGGTTGTAGATGGTTGGCATAGTATGCGGCGCGGTTGGCATACATCACTTTCCCGGCATATAATTCGTACCAATAGCAAAAACTGAGAGTGCGAATAGCATTCCAACTTCGCCATGAAGGCAGAAGTAGCAAAAAGAGTTGGCTCGCTTCACATAACGGGACTTTCCACTCGACGCATCGCATCCCACCTTTGTCATCTAGGACACGGTCTTATTAGACATATCTGAGATAATTAAAGAGATGGGCCATTCCGCCATGCCTCCAGACCTCGCCCTTTTGGATAAATGAAGCTGGGAATATTAACAACCATAATCCGGGCTTTAGCCAAGAAGACTTCTCTTGCACCTTATGACCCCGGATGAGCTCGCATAGTGAGGATAGATGAGATGAAACTTAGAAGTGCTCCTACTAAAGAGCCAACAGTCCTCTCGACAAGAAATGAGTACTGCTTCCGGGTACCATCTGAAGTGTTGAGCCGGACTAACGTTGGTTTGTGCCTTCCCACTGACTCTGAGACATCACTAGGATCTAAAGCCATGTGGCTCACTATAAGCATCCGTGTGCTAGCCTTGGCTACCGCGGTCACATCAGCTGTCATTGTCCCACGGCAGTCTCCCACAACCATCGCGACTCTCCCCGATAGCGCTTGGATAGAGAACATCGTCGTGCGCTCAAGTGGTCAGGTCCTCCTCAACCGCCTCGACACACCTGAACTATGGAGTTTGGATCCTATCACTAAGCAGACCACGAAGCTCCTTTCTTTCTCAGGCGCGCAGGGCCTGACGGGCATCACCGAAGTCGCCCCCGACATCTTCGCTGTAATAAGCGGCAATGCCACGGTAAAGGGGGCTATCAGCATCAAATCCGGCACCTGGGGCGTCTGGAAGGTTGACCTCACGGGTTCGGCCCCAAAGGCGACGCTCGTCAAGGTTGTTCCGGAGTCTGGCTTCTTTATCGGCATCACTCCTCTCAACAACGATACCGTCTTCATTGCCGACGCGGGCAAGGGATCCATCTACAAATTCTCTCTGTCCACGGGGCAGTACAGCATCGCCGTCTCGGACGCGAGTCTGACCGCCCCTACCGGCTCGCTGATCGAGGAGGGGGTCCACGGACTGAAGTACCACGACGGGTATTTATACTACACGAACACTTTTGGCAACGGGTTCGGCAAGATCAAGGTCGATCCAGCCACTGGCGCAACCAACGGAGCGATTATCAAGAGCTCGGGCAGCTTCCAGGCTCCAGAGGACTTCGCCATCGGCCCTGATGGCTCTGCGTATATTGCGCAGCTGTCCGGAGGCAACGTTATAAAAGTGACATCTGAGGGTCAGTCGAGCACCGTTGCCCGTGTATCGTCGTGCTCGTCGTGCGCATTTGGTCGAACGGATAAGGATAAGAACACGTTGTATATCTCCACGAGTGGTGGAGCAGTTCTGTCCGTGCCTGTTAGCTAGAGAGACATGGGTGGCTCGAGACTTCATATTCTGGAAATATCTAAGCCTCTGAAGCCTTAAATAGCCCTTTCAGCCAAATTGATGTCGTTTTCTTGACCATCTTTAGGGAGCCTGCCACCCAAATGAGCCTCCCGTCCAAATTCTTTTTATCGACTAGTATCGCAGCAGACGACGCACGCGTGTCCACGTCCCACCGTCTCTTCACAGCACCGGGTTTGTGATAAGACCCCAGATACCGCGCGCGTGTAATCAGGTCTGGATGGTGGCGTGAGTAGCGTGTTGAGAATGTCTGCCATTTCCAGTCAGACGGCGAGCGGCAGTGGCCGAGCTGATGATAGGAGACAATTGAGACGTCCAGCACTTCTCGTTCTAGATCATGGTCGTCTGTTTCACGCCGCTGGACGGTAGTCGTATAGTCTGTTAGGCAAATTCCACATAAACCAGGGTCATCATGACAGTCTTTCACATAAGCGTACGAGTCATCGTCATCCCAGGGTGACAACCCAGGTATCCTAGTGGGAAGTAAGGCGAGTAGGTCTCTCGGATCGCGCCTAGGTGGATGTGTGGTGACATGGTGACAGATGTGATGAGGGTAGCCACTCTCAAGAGCACGACGGTTGGACTGGCGATCTTGGAACAATAAGAGCCGGTGCGAAATACGAAGGAATAACTGATTCTGAATGACACGAGCAACAGAGCTGGTTTCCCAGCGGTCCCAGCAGGGTGAGATCTTCGCTTCAAGCTGACCGAGGCTAAGCCCTCTTCCAGGGCCAAAATAGTGTGCATTCATGACGAGGCGGGCGTGATGGAACCCAAGGTACAGGTTCGCGAAGCCGTTGATGTAGGGTTTGCACGGGGGCTCTGCATAACTCTTCGTTCCGCAACCGGGCGCCCAAGAGTTCGAGAATTGGTGCAGCTGGATACAGCGGTGGCAAAAGAAGAAGCGCTGGCTGACGCTCTCTTCCAACAGAAGGAGAAGATTCTGTAGGCTCGTGGCGTCAAGGCTGGCTTTCGCGGCAGTGAAGAATGCGCGAAGAGCCAACTTGCAGGTGAGCGCCAGAGCCACGAAGGACTCTGGTGGAAGACACTTAGATACTCCGAACAAGATGTCGAGGGGTTGGTTTAACAGGAGGGATTCCGCTTGCGAATCCACACCTCGCCGCGGCCATCCTAGCTAGCCCCATAACACTCTTTCGAGGAAACCGGAGATTCTGGCCATTGTCGTCAGCGAAACAGTGAGAATTTCTAAACAAAAACTCGCTTGGTCGCGTAAGGTAGCCCGCTATTACAAGAAAATGATGTGCGCTTTCGTAGGCGAACCGAGAACAAGGGAACACTTAGGGAAGCACCAGTCCATCCTGGTGTGGTTTAGGTTTGCCTCGGGCTTGGACATGACGCCTCTGGAGCAACCTTGTTAAAGAAGCCAGACAGGAAAGCACTAATTCATGAGAAAAGTTGCTGCTACGGTAAATTCTGAGGTACCTGACCCACTAGGTAAGATGGATGCTGCTGTAGGAGTTTCATTCCATGTTGTTTGTCTCTGATGTGAGCGGCCATGACACGACATCATCGACTTGGACCTGAGGTAGATTACCTTGCCTAGGTACTCGAGTTGGCAACATGAAGATACCCATCCGGGAATGTGACCCAAAGGTACCTACCAGATATGTATCGTAGACCCGAAAACGGGCGACACCTTCCCTCCATGTGCCTGGGCACCTACCTAGGTACCTAGGTATCTGGTATAATTGTGGCATGGGAAGAGGTACCTGTTGCAAGTGTGCGTGGCTCCTCAGCTTCGGGGGATGGTACTTTCCCTTTGAGTATCCTGGGGGTATCTTGGAGAGAACTGCTCTCGGAAGCGTAAGGAGCTCAGCATAGAGCGGGAAGGAGCATATCGAGCAGTGGTGTCTCTTTGCTTCTTCTTTCGAGGACAGGAAATGCCTGCGCCTTACCCGATCCCTTCTCTTCCTCTTCCTCTTCCTCTCCATGCCTCCTCTCTGTCTGTTTCTCTTGGTTCTCGTCTTGCTCGTTGTCGCCCACGTCTCGCTTTGCATCCGTACCCGCCGTCGAGTATCGCCTTGAGCATCGCCTTCAGCATCCATATACTTGCTTTCTAATCGCTTCCTGGACTCTGTCACTATGAAGTCCACCGCCGCAGCGCTTCCAACCGTTCTTGTCTTGAAGGCCCTTGCCCTATTCCCTGGTCTGGCACTTGCAGCTGAAACAGAGACGCTTTTCAATGTCGTCGTGGACTCCCCGTCAACAACCACCACCCTGGAAGTGGCTGGCATCGTCACTGTCCTTCCAGCCCCGGAACCACTAGATCGCCGGAGCATCTCCATGGCGGCATCGACTGACGCGAGTGCCTACCTCTCACATGCCTACCGCGGCAGGGTTCCCGCCGGTGCAACCGGTGCAGCAGTAACGCGTATCGCATCCGCCATGTACGCTCTTGAGACAGCTTTTGAGGCACAGCCGCATGCCTCCGCCCGAGAGGCTGTCATGCTTAGTGCTGCTTTCAACGCAAGCGTCAATGTGACCCCTTTCCGACAGTCTGCCTACAACTGGGCAAGCATCCAGACTCAGCCTTGGTACTCAAGCCACGTGCCGGCAAAATACAAGGACGAGGTGTCCGTTTTCGTCTCCAACTGGTACGAAGCAGGGCGTGCGGAGCTTGAGGGTGTAACAGAGGTCACATCGATTGCCTCAGCACCCCAGCGCAAACCTGAGGCAACGAAAGCCTCAAGCACAAGTTATGCAGGAACAGTCACCATTCGTCCCGGACTGACCACCATCACACAGCAAGGCTCCCTTTCGGTCGGTCCGCCTCCCTCCACGGCCAGTTTCTTGTATATCTGGCCGGCTACCACCGAGGTCGTCGCCACCGGTGAGGGATCAAGCATGAGGTGCGGGCTTGCAAGCAGTGTGGTGGCTTTCATCGCTGCCTGTGTGGCTGCTGCCTGGTTACTGGTAAACTAGAACGGTTCAGATGGATGAGAGTTGTGCTTTTGTCTGCCGAGATTGGCTCTCTTCTGAGGGAGGAACCTGGCTGGTAACGGGATATTTTGCCTAGTGGTCAGACTGCAAATAGACTTTACGCTTCATACCTAGGAATCGACGCATGCCAACCACCAATCCTTCTCTGCTGTAGTCCTCGAGGTTGATCAGCCCTGTGGAAAGAGGGTCTCTGAGTATAATGCATCTTCTTTGACTTATTATTACCTGAATGAAGTGCGAGGATAGGCAAGGTCTTGGTGCGAAGTCGGAGCGAAAGAAGCATCGGACAGACTTCCGCATCGGTGATTGATTCAAAACGGAGTCGCCAAGACCAAAACTGGGAGCACCAAACATCCTTTATCAGTCGGGTATCTACCCGGTTCCCGGGTCCGGCCTATCTCTTCCCTGCCGACTTGCCCTGCCTCCGCCACAAGGTAAGGGAAGTCTGCACTGGGCCCCTAGTAGGATCTATGGCGGACGCCCATCTTGTATTAATGAGGTGAATATGGCGTGATTTCACGCAACAAGGTGATTAGGGCTCTTCCTGATACGTTTACGGGACTGACGATCGTTGTTCCTCGTAGTGTATCACCACAGGTCCGCCGGGAGGACCAGGAACGTTGATTTATATCGACCTCGAGCCGTGATGCCAGACAGGCTCCAGGTATAACAGTAACTAAAACTAAATCTCTGTCGGAAGGACCGCCTTGCGTGCTCCACTCCGCGACATCGTGCCCACTCCAGCGGAGAAGAGCGGCCGACCGGGATGGCCGGTTCATCATGACATGAACGTTTTTTGCACGCGGTCGACGGATGTGCTCGACGCGTCACAGGTGAGTCGTAAGAATCCCGGTAGTAATAAGATTGAGCACTGCCCCTATTCTGCCCCCTGCGTCTAGCGCCCCCTTGCTAGCATCCTCCGCAGATAAGGCGAGCTGCAGACAAATTGGTGGAGCGTCGGAAGCGCTAGGCTGGAGTTCGCTTGTCTCCCCGTATCAATGCTCGCTCCTCTTCCGCACATCACGATAGTCGGTCTCGTTCGCTGCAGCCAAGATCACGCCTTGTGATCATCAGTCTTCCCCCATGGCCGACGTCTAGAGACGGCTGCCGTCGGCCTCTCAGCAAGCTAGAGCGCTGCCCCCTTCCCCTCTCTTGTCGTGGCCAAGCGCGCGGGGGGAGATTACGGCGCTTCCGATGGGGGGCCGTTTGCTCGGTTGTCAAAGCAGCCAGCGGCCAACAGGAAGAGGCCGCTAATAACTGCCCATGACAGCAGAGCATGGATTGATTGAATGCGGGGGGTCTCCTCTTCGGACCCTTAACCATGTCGCCTTGATGTCCCAGCGGGACTCGGGTTCAGCCGATACGACCTGCCCTGAGCTTTCTTTCCCGTCTGCCTCTTCTTCCTATGCAGCATCGGGAAGCAATAGCTTGCTTGACAGGAGAGACGGCGAACCCGGGAGACGCCTGCAGAGTGGCCCTTCGCCTGAGCTCTATCACCGCAAACACCCTTATCTGTCCCACTCATCCTACTGTATCTAATCACCCCTATCTGATTCTATCCCGGCACGCCTATCTCAGCTTAGTCTGGTCTCGGCATCATATCCATCCTTCCATATCTCCCTAAACCATCCCGCCCCAGAAAGCAAGCAAGCGGCCGGCTGAGCCCCAGACCAGACTCGAGCCCGGCCGAGATGATGAACCTGCGCTCCAAGCTTCACCTGGCCATACGGCCGACGCGCAAGTCGTCGAGCTCCGGCAAATGGGACCAGTCCGGCTCCGAGAGCTCAGGAGCGGCTGGTGCTGGTGCTGGCACTGGCGCTGGCGGCCGAGCTGCCCCGCCCCCAAGGATGATGTCCCTGGCCAGCCTGCCTGCCGAGCTCCTACGCAAGATCGCCGCGTGCTGCGACCTGCTGGACATCCTGGCCCTGCGCGGGACGTGTCGGGCCATCCGCGGCGGCGTCGATGACGCGAGTGTGTACATGGAGTCACTTCGCATGCACGTGAGTACCTCAACTACAACAACCCCATAACGCTTTGATGCTTTTCTTCAGCTGTGTCTACTTTTCTTTCCTCCATTCTCTAGCCTCCTTCCTAACTTTCTGTGCCTCGGTCATCCCATCCCGCCTAATTTTCGCGGCATTATGATGGTGGTGACACATGTGTTGCCGTGATCCTCCTGCGTCTCCTCTTACCCCGTGCTTCCCTCCCGGGCCATGCTGTAACTGACACGCCGACTTGGGAACGAGAAAAGATACCGCCCTTCACTTCGCTATGCGTCATCGGGAGAGATGCGTTGCTGGACGCGCTGAAGGCTCAACTGGCTGGCCATGAGCCCGCGATGCGGGTATGGGCAGCGATGGCCGTTGCCGTCGAGCGAAGGGCGAGTCTGAGGAATAAAGTCAGGGCATTTCTGGTACCGCTACTCGAGGTGTGCAGGACACGAGCTGATGATGGATCGCCACCGGTTGGTCCTAATACTGTTGAGGAGCTGGAGTCAAAAATTGCGGTCATGTCGACTCTGCTAGTGCTCGGATGTGAGTACAGTTGCAGTCTTATGTTATTCCTCGATACCCCTATCTTATCCACAACAAGTATATGGACTTATCTGTCCTCGCTGCTTGGGGGTCGATTATGACCCTGGCTGACTTCCCTTCCTAGATTCAAACATCTGCGACCTCGAGACGAGCAACTACCTGATGTCCCTCAACAGCTGGCGGACGAAGCAGCGCCTCTGGCGAGAGTCCAAGCTGCTGGAGAACAGGCAACTCAACCTGCAGATTGCCTTCTCCATGGTCATGGGCGCGATACAACCCCCTCCCTGGACGCTGGGCGGCGACGAGCACGACCGGCGGATGAAGGAGCTGGCCTACCGCGTCAAGGCAGAGTACCATTCGCACAACCTGAGCCATGTAAATGACGCGTTCTCCACCACGTGGGAGGGCCTGCAGACAAGGTCGCTGCAGCTGGCTGGCGTCATGGCGTACCTACTGAGGGCTAAGGGGCAGGAGGATCTCCCTCGTGCCGACCGGATACCCTACCTCGATCCCTCCGTGTGCGACGACGACAGCAGAAATGACGATGCGGATACTGCACAGCCCGCCCCGAAACTTCCTTTGCTGGACAGAACAGACGGGACTACATCAAGCTACCTCACTACGTCGGGACGATCCTGGCAGGAGTGGTACTCGTCCCGCGCGCAAGAGGTCGTCAGCGCCATTGACGAGGAGGACTGGTACGGCTACTACATCTACTCGCTTGAGATGGGGACGTCGTCCGATCCCGCGATGGAGGACATCCGCTTCTCCGTCGCTCCCGCGGATAACGGCAACAGCAGCAGCCGGAAGAAGTCGACGGTGTCGGCCTCGTCGTCCTCGTCGGGCAGGGGCGCGCTCCAGGTGGAGGCGCGGGGCTGCAAGGACGGCATCACGCGGGCGTTCAACTTCGTCGGGTCGGTGGCCGCGGCGACGGGCATGGTCAGCCTGGAGAAGCAGTACGTGGGTGCACACTCGTGGGCGTACGAGGGCGTGGTGACGCCGCTGGGCATCCTGGGCGAGTGGGGCCGGCAGGGCGCCACGGGCATGATGGGGTACTTCTGGCTGTGGAAGAGGAGCTGGATGGACAGGGACGTCAAGGTGGATAGTCTGCCTTACTACTGATGGGTGACTGGCGTAGCTGGGTGATCATCCGGACACAAGCGGAAAAGGAGGGTCGTGTTTAACCCCCGGTGGCTGGCTCGGGCCGAACTGTGGTGTAGGATCGGTAGTTACTTGGATATATATTTGGATTGTTGCTATGGTAATTTGGGCTAAGAGGCTCCTTGACAGACGGGTCTGGGTCTGCTACTTGGGTGCTTGTGTCGGGAGATTGAGTCCTATATAAGTTAGACACGGTACCAGCGTATGGGCTTCGTGGAACCTGGATGGAACAATAACAGGGATTTTTGGACATCATTCAGGTTTTGACTTACCTAGAGAGTTTGAAATTGTGACTCGCGTACAAGCTAAATCTTGCTCCCGGAGTTCATGGCAACCACCGACCTCGGGCACAACGCATCATCAGGGCAGCCCTCTGTTCATGGCCTCCTTTTTCTCGCTCCAACCATGCCTAGGAGTATTTCCCCCGGCTCCTAGCTCCAGATTCCCATGGTCAATAGCGGAAAAATTGCCATGATATCGAAATACTGGAAGAACTCTTCCGCAGGTCTGATATAATTAATCCCTTCTGTTGCCGACACGACCGTGTTGCCCTGGGAGGAGCAATCTTTATCCTACAAAAATACACCCAATCAAACCAGCCGGGCGAACATTCGATATTGTGGTGCCAAAGCTGCCTATATCTAGCTTGTAGGGGCTCTTCAGCCGCTCTTGTTGATTTCGCACCTCCAAGAGCATCTCTTTTAGCTCCAATGGGCACGAACGCTGCGTGTCGAGGAAGGCATTGAGAGCCAGATTAAGTCTTCATAGGAGCGCACTCCCCTTCCTGTTCTGTCTTAGGCACGTCGCGAGCTGCGCCTTTTCCAATGCGCTCTCCAACGATACGCAACAACTCCATACCCTCGTCGTTTTGGGTGGCCATCGCCATGGCCAGTGCATCCTGCCATGTGGTATCAGAGCAGCCGCGGGCAAGATGTTCGATGAGGTATAGGAAATCTTTGCCCAGGTGTGTCGCGCGGACAACAAGCCCGGCCTCTACATCCGTTGGCGGCGGGGCATCTGAGGAACGAAGATGGGGGGCCTGAACGATGAACTTGGCGAGCTGACTCGAGTGACAGGTGACTTCCACCGGCAGCTGCCCCTTCTTCGAGATATCATGCCGGACCAGGCAAGAGATAAGATCGAGGTATCGGGTAGCAGCTTTGACTTGGAAGTCCGAGCCTTTCGTCACCATTCCGTTCGCTTTGCCATGAAGTCCTTGTCGGCACTGCGTTATCAGTGGCGTAACATCACGAGCAAGAAAGTTCTCCATATGTGATGGCCAACTATGGAAACTGCAGCAAGAGTCAGCGATTATGGCTCGTCTCTCAAGTTCACTCAACATAACCCTCAACAGGTCCAGCAACACGTCGAGAAACTCGAAAGGTACAATTAGCTTCTCAGTTAAAAATCGCCCTTGTCTTTCAGGATTACCCCCAGAGGTTCGAAGGGGAAAGTATTTCTCGACGGATGTTTTGAACAACCAGAAGACGTGCTTGAACGCTGAACAGCCATGCTGGAGGTGCTCGGCGCCTGGGTCTGCTCCTAGCAGCACAAGATCCGTTGCCATGGCGTAGAAGCTCTTCGATCTTTCGGTACAAGTCGGAAGATTAGGTGTCGGATTTGCTTCTTCGAGTGCAATCCAAAGCGGAGGTAAACGCCTCGGGCCGGACACAACATTGGGGTCCGCTCCTCGCAACGTAAACTGCGCGAGGCCGTGTTCCCAGCCCGACACTATAGCGACATGCATAGGTGAATGCAGGGGAAAGGCGCTCATTTCATCTGCCATGGCGTTGATGCGGACCATAGAGTGCTTTGTCAAAAATTCGAAACCAACCAGGTCGGATGCTGCCACGCAATGGCAAAAGATATCCTGCAACTCCTGGCTGTTTTTCAAAGTGACAGGACATCCATATGTGGTGACGTGCTCTTCAGCCAGTTCCCAGGCTCTCAGCTGACAGCAGCGGCGCAGAAGTGTGCTCCCGCGGTGGCCTCCTAGGCGCACACCCGCGGATTGCAACACGATCCTGACGATTTCAAGCCTCGCATGGGACATGCCTTGCAGCGCCGTGTTTAGACAGGCCTCGATATCTTGACTTGCAAAGTCGCCTGCTGATAGATTCATCAAGTCTCTCGCGAGCGCGATATTTTCGTTTCGGCATGCATGCGACAGTAGGCTAATAAGGCGAGGCGGGTGACTGAGAATATAGGAGAGGGTTTCCTGGTACAGTGCATATTCATGCCTCTGGGTCAACCATAGAGCTAGATAAAGCTGCCTATCATCCACGCAGCGATATGCAATACGTGATCGGATGAGCCTGAAAATCTCCAAAACGACATTGTCAGGCTGACCACTCGATAGAATAAGAGCCAAGGGGTGACGGCTCCCTTGGCAAAGATCAGGCACGGCCCCGAGCTCAATGAGAATTCGAACCATGTCGACGTTCCCCTTGGCACAAGCAAACTCAACAAGAGGCTGCTGCACAAGCCCTAGAGAGTTCGGCTCCAGTACTTTGCCCATTTCCGCAACCACTGGAGCTTTGTTCGAATACACGCCGGCAATGACAGCACGTGCCTGATTGTCGCTTGGGTCGGCTCCCCTGGCGATCAGGCTGCTGACCATCTGAACTCTGCCAAACAATGCCACAACAGGGAGGAGGGTCCGGAGAAGTCCTGGAGTAAACGAAATTTCAGAAAGGTGGCCGGAAAACATGTTGAGAACCCTCATGATGTCAACTATGGTTTTGATACCGCGCTTGCTCCTTAACTCGTTTCGGAGGAGGAGGGCATGGCTGCTGAGGATGGCCCAAGCAACTCTCAGGGACACGTTGCGGAGCAATGAGAAGCCCTGAAGATTGATGACTGTTGGCGTTTCTTGAGCGAAGAAAGAGCATAATGAAGGGGGGCTCCACCCTTGCCCGTTTCGCAGGATTATCCTAGGCCGTTTGTCGGGTTGTAGGTATTTTAAGATTGTGAATCTGATTCGAGTGGCATAGATTTTGATAAATGCCGAGCATAACTCGTATGCATCGTTGTCTTCTTCGAGATACTTGCTATGTGCCAACCAGTACTCAGTTGCATACTTCAGGAAGTGATGCGTCGGCGGAATTGATCCATTTAATGTAGCCAAATCGGAGAGGACCCCCTCTATCCTCGGATCTTTCGTTGCCTTGGGCACTAGCAGTCTTGAAGTAAACTTCTTGACCGTTCGTAGAGGTGGTAGCGCCGATTTGATTATCTCCGACGGTATCTCACTGGCTCGGAGTCGAGGGACAACGGTTTTTGAGACTTGCCGGTTGAAATCGGGATAGCTGAGATAGGTAACCGTTATGCCTGCAAGTTCGGCATGGGCATTCTCTATTGTGAATTCCCATTCACAAGACTGATTCTTGCTGCTGAGAAGAAAACTTCTAACACTGTGGTGTGTCAGATGAAGTGTAGTCTCTTCCTCGTCAAACATAACGAGGCTTCCACAGCAACCCATAACTGAGAGTATGTCATTGACTTCCCAATCACGGTGCCGGATGGTAATTCCAGCTTTGACTGCAAGAGCCTCTCGCAACTCCTCTGCGGTAAGTGGCCGGTATGCCGCAAGGAGACATTTCAGAATTTTCGGCTGGAACAGCGGAGCAAGCCGCTTGGACTTGTCAAGGACACGACAGAATAGTGAATATAGGTCGCTTGGGAGGTTGCCGATGCTTTCGCGAATGCCGCCATCAGTTTTCTCCATGCATATGCAGTCAATCTGCAGAACGACCCATAGGAACCTTGCCTCGTACAGTTAGAGGTATAAAACCAACCAATTGATCCTGGTGCAAACGTACATGCCTTGTGCTCCCTCCAATAGAGCGTTCTCGATTTCCCTCAAAAGGCCGGGGTCCCGGGTTCCAAGCTCCCCTAGAGATTGTCGATTTTGCAGTTCTGCACGAATATAGTGTTCAATATCGGGATTACGGTCTGATAGTAATAGAACTCCTCGGCGGTCGAACATCCCAAATTTCCAGCGCGTCATAATGTCCACTTCGGATCTGGCGGACATACAAAGATGAAGGTTGAAAATATCTTGGAAACGGCGCATGGTGTCTAGAATAGTTATTCTTGCATTTTCATCACACTCGTCGAGCCCGTCGAGGATGAAGTAGGCGCAGTGCTCTCTCGGAATGACATATTCGAGGGATGCGAGTATGCCGTCTTCATCCAATGGTGGTCTGAGACTTCGGAGACTCTTGACAATTTCGTCATTATTGTCGAACAGGAACTGTAGGACCTGTCGAGCAAAGCTTCCTGTTACCGATCGCGTCGTGAGGCTCTCTGGATCATCGTGACGACAAAAGAAGTACATGATGTTCGCCTTCTTGTTCCCAATGGACAAGTCATCGACTATGTTGGCCAAGAGGATCGACTTCCCCGAGCCTAGCTTGCCGCTGACAATAAAGGTGGACGACCGGCTTTCGGTCCTCCAAGTTCGATATTCTTTGTCATTTTTAAACGCAGTGGCATTGCCACGTTTTCGAAGGAACTTCCATGTCTTCTCGTGACGGTAGCTGCTGCATGCCTTAAGCCATCTCAACTGCATCTCGAATACCTTTGACTGCGAGAGCGGGACTGCCATGCGAGCGACTACGGAGCGGAATCTGGAATTCTCTTTGGCCTCTTCTTCAACCCTTTGACTAGTCAGGATACCTACCTGCTCCCTGATCGAGCTTGACCATAACTCCAGGTCGGCCTCTAGGGACTTCAGGCTTGATTCGTCGACAGACCCTATTAGCGTGGCCAAAACTGACTTGTTCGCGAGTCTCATGACATGCTGGCAGAGCTTGACGACAACGATGAAATATTCCGAGAGGTCAGATCGGAGCGCCTTCGACCGTGGATAAAGAATGGCGAGCAACTCGTAGCGAGGTGCTGAACGGCCAACACGCATGAAGAGAAGAGAGAGCTTCTCTAGTGATGATGCGCCACCGGACAAGAGCTGAAGAATGTTAGCTGTCAAAATTTAGTAGGGGGAGAAGGAATGCCAACTACTAACTAGGAGCGTGAGTCGGACAACAGACCACACACCGCAAGCAATGAGATTTTGTGAGCCGCCAACGAGGATGTCTCCCAGGCCTGCAAATTGCTGGACGGCCTGGAGCAGGCTGATTAGTCTCGGACCGAAGCATCTTGCTCCAACCTTCCCTCCAGACGTCCGGTCAATCTCGGCAACCACGGCTCTGACATCGCCAATCTGTGGCGGGGATAAGGATGCTTTCGACCTCTGGGCTCTGAAGGTAGCCTTCTGCTCTCCGGATAGGGAGGCTTCAAACTCCGAGACGGCTTGGGCCAGCCGGATTTCCGGCTTCAATCGAGATGCGTTTGCAACGGCGAACGACATTCCTCGAAGCTTTGCAACTCTGTCTACACGGTACGTAGCTTCGCGACAGAGTGGGCAGGCCGTAAAGCAGTACAGGTTGGAGCCTGTCATTTGAAGGTGATCAGGCTCTGATGCACGAGCAATCCTTTGCACAGCCCCTCCCTGAATTTAGACCACTCACAGCTCTCAAGAGACGGATGTGTGAGGCCGTGGCAGTAGGTGCCACCTGATAGGTCGTAGTTAGACACTACCTTCCTGGTTCAGAGTGGTGGGAAGATAGGGTGGCACGGCCACGAGGAGGATTAGCATGACACTGTCAGACCAATCATACGGTATTATACTGGACTTTCAGAAACCATTGTTCTTGCCAGTTCTTATTAGACTTGTAGGTTTAGCTAGTAATTTTCCTGATAATGAAGTAAAGGATTATCTAAAAAGGTCATAAAGGAAAGAAAGTCTTTTCCTTAATACAGATATATTTCGATCCGACGTAGTTGAATTAGTAGGTAGATAGATCTCCTTCTGAGACTCTTCAGTTTAAGCCCTTATAGATATGCCTTGTAGATATGCCTTGTAGATATGCCTTGTAGATATGCCTTGTAGATATGCCTTGTAGGCCTGTAGAAATGTCCTTTAGGAGTGCTGTGTAGAGAGACGAATTCGGAATATCTACTTAGCCAATAGGAGCCCTTTTTTGGCTTCCAAGGACAGTTCTTCTGGGATATTCATGCCTACACGCCTTATAATTAGATACGGTACATCTCCTGGGCCTACCTTTGCTAACCTTGCTGCTACCTGGGCAATTCTATCTTGGTCCTGGCTCTTGGACCGAGTCTTAACACCATCCGACCCTGGGAATATGTATGCATCGCGGCTTTCGCAGGAGTCTCTCGAAACCGGATATAAGATTGCATATGATGATGGGAGAGTTACAATAACCTCGACCTCGATCTGCTGAGGGGTTCCAGAGATGTCTCAAGAGACTTTTCCCCCGTCACACCGACATGCCAACATTGGAGCCTGTGTCGTGCCAGGAAGCTTCGACGGAATATTCCCTGGCTTGAGGGACCGAGTACCTAGGTTGTCTGGTTGTTTACAACAAGAGGCAGGTAGGGCCATGAGACTCTCGATACCTGCGGGAGACCCTACGAAGAGAACTGTCTCTCTGCCTCTACTAGCCCGGACGTATACAGTGTAGGCTTTTAGCTTATAGACGGACTCCGTTATAGGGTCTCCCCTTGAAGATTCCGAGGGCCTGTAGGCTGTGGCTTAATTATCTGTACAGTGGATTGGTCGAGTTTAACCTCCTTGAAGAGATAGTGAGAAGTACTGTATGATGAACTGTCTTTACTATCATACCATTTATTCTAACTCTTGGCAGCGGTGAGATAGTTCTCTTGGTAGGATCCTCCGTACAATGAGGGATGTGAGACTCTTCATGGTAAGGTACTCTCGGACCCATCCGGAAGTGGGGCCCCGCAGAAGGCGAATGGCTTTCCGGGGTCGGCGGCCGGGGCCGATGACTAACGGCATCGTCAACCGACCTTATCTGACCTCAGCTTATCGATTGTTCGCTTCCATCCAGGCAATTCGGACAATTACAGCTCACATCGAGGGTTCCTGCGTCGGTAACGACGACCACTACAACTACGCCGTGCATACCGTCAACTGCCACTGACTTCCCGCTTTCATCTACCCGGAAGCTCCCCACATCCGCCGCCGTCGGCGCTCCCATTCCCGCTCCCACTGCCGCCGTATCGATGACCGCCGAAGCGCCGCCGGAACCCAACGGTCGCAAATACCGCTCCAAGAAGCAAAGACCGTGCGATCTCTGCCGCTCCAGGAAGATCCAGTGCAAGCTACAGGGAAATGGAGTTGCCTGCGAGATGTGCAGGAAGTTGGGGCGGGGCTGTACATTTGTTCTGGGGCCTCTGACGAGGAAGTACCGAGCTTGTGCCAGCAGCGACAACGGTAGCCGCACGGAAACGGGCTCGCTTCTGCCCTACGATCAACAGGAGGACCCAGCAATGGGAGAAATGTCATTGTCGAACAATAGTGACTTGCACATGGCTGTCGATGTGGACCCCTTCTGGCTGCCCCCGGAGCTGCGTCTGGGCGGGCAGACATCGTCGAACATATTGAATATGGACTGGTCTAGCATGGAATTTGCCCACAGTAAGTTGCGTGCTTGGGTCGCAAAGTGGTTACCGTATCTGACGAGAATGCAGGCACGATCCCGAACGAGAGCAGTCGAAGCCTTCCCTCACCCCGAGCCGACAACGACGGCGTCCTCCCGCCTAACGCGATCTCACCAAATCATAACAACTTGCGGCCGGGTTCTGGGGGTGCCGCTTATACCGTTGTGTCGAGTGGATCACCGTCCACTGTCCCTGAGGCCGATATGCAGACGTCGCCCCAGGCCATGGATATGAATGCGGGATATGGCTTGGGAGGCTCTCCTAGACGTTCTATCACTGAGGCAAATAATGTGGAGGCAAGGCAGTATGCTCTACAGGGCTGGCCGTCGGAATTCTCTTTGGAGTCTCGGAAAGGATATTCAAACATGCTGATCGGCCTTTCTTGCGAGTCGGATCCCTATCTTCTCCGGAATTACTACTATAACGAGCATGACATCTACCCGATGTTCCGCCTCGATTTTCGCAAGGTCGTGGACGACGCCATAATACCACAGTCTGACGACGACGCATCAACGTGTCCGCCGGGCCAACCTCGTCGGCCCCATGGATCCATCCCCGTCCATTTCGTCATGGCTGATGAAGAGATATGGAAGGATGATGTTAAGGCTGCTGAGGGCCTGTTTTCAGGAAATACTACCGAGAAAAGCGATATTGAACTTCTGGGTAAGCTGGTGCCTCCTGATTTAGGGTCACGGCTACTCAGATTGTGAGTCATTCCGGATTGTAAGACCACCCTGATCGCGACACCGCTGACTACTCAACAGATACGCCCAGTTTGTCCATCCTCGATTCCCTGTGCTCTCTCTCCGGGACCTAGAGCGAATACCAGAGTCTGACTGCAGCCTGTCGGTCCCCATCGGCCTTCGAAGTGCCGTTTACGCTCTAGCAGCCCCTTTCACTTTCTTGGACGATGAGCTCAGCGTCTCTAAGGGGTACCTACAAGTGTCTACGGAGGATCTGTGGGCTATCGCACACCGCAGCTTTCAGCGAGCGAGTCGCTTGTCGCATTTGTCCTCATTACAGCTGTGTCTCCTGCTGCTCCAGATGCCTCCCCAGAGCTACGTTGCAGCAGATCCCCCGAGTTTTTGGGCACTGTCTTGTTCGGCTCTAGCCTTGGCAGAGAGTCTGGGAGTCAACCTCGACCCATCAGGTTGGCGGCTACCTCGGGAAGAGATTATATTGCGAAGAAGGCTCTGGTGGTTCACTTACACGGTGCACACTTGGGAGGCTCTTGTTTGCGGGCGGCCTTCCCACATTAATGATGCGAACTGGGATGTTTCAAACCTCACAGCGGATGACTTCGAGGGGGATGCGTTCGAGGATCCCGAGATTCGAGAATCAATTCTACAGGAGATACCGATTTGTTTGGCGCAGAGTGCATTGAGCTTGATCGCTGCTGATGTATTGAAAGAGTTCTAGTAAGTGACGACACTGCACTACTGAATGTGGTGACACCGTGCGCTGATGCGATCTCCTATAGCACATTGAGGGCAAATCGTGAGCCTCTCACACTAAGTGCGCTCTTGAGCCGTGCGCAACCTCTGCGAACACGCATCGAGAGCTGGAGGCAAACGCTCCCCTTACTTTCCAAGCCAGCCTCCGACCTGGACGAGCACGAGTTTGAACATGGCGCTGCCTTGCGCTTGTCGCATCTGACGCTGGAGATACTCATCTTCCGGGCACTTCTCCGGCCTCTCATCTTTCAGGCTGTGACTCCACCTGAGAGCTCGAGAGAGCCGATATCTACGATATTCGAGAACAGTTATACATGTGCCAAAGTGGCGACGGAGATCGTCTCCTCGCTGCAAGCCAAGCATTTCGCCAGCTTTTGGCCTCCATGTGAGTTCACCGCCGGCTTCGAAGCTCATGGGGGCCTCGCCAAGGCCGCATAAGGGTGCAGCTGTAACACCGGCGCTCGTTGAACTAACCTGAACAAACTTTTGACAGATGTGCGATACCAATTGTGCTATGTTTCGGTCTTTCTATTGATGAACTTGGCCCAATCTCCCACTAGGGAGATCGCCGCCCGGACTTTGTCGCTGCTGAACAAGTGGCGGAACACACTTCGGATCCAAGCACGAGCGTGGCCGCTGGCTAGGCTTGCCGCCATGAGGCTTGACGCCGTCTTCTGGAAGGGGCTGTCCACGGCTGTCCACGGCGCAGGGCCGGACAGCCCAGCCATAACACTACTAAGGGAACAGAACCTCAAGGGTTCTGGAGAGCGATGACAGCACGATCGGAAGATGGACGAATGAAACCAAACCGACCAACTTAGTCACTGACTGGATCACTGACCGGAATAGAGGCACAATATGAACATCAGAATTGAGGTCATCTGCAATGCCGATGATTCGAGGGTTCTATCCTCAGACTTAGCATCCTGACAAGCTGCTGAACTGGCCGATCCACTACCCCTTTAGCAGGTCTCTTAGCTTTTGAAACCCCTGCCTTTCTCATGGCGGTGCGATGCAAGTCAATCTGGGATTGGTTCGAATCTACAGCAGGCATCCCGGGCTTAACGGTACCGCCGTTTTCATGTCGTGCATGAGACGTTGGCCAGCATCATTGCAGCGTGCTGAGCGCAATCGTCGCCTCCTCCCAGCGCTGAGCTCAACCAGGTAGTCTCTCGGCTGCTGCGTCCAATTTGATCCTCCGGAACAACGGACATAGCTGCTTTATATTCCTTGCACATTCCGTCGATTCTCGAGCGTCCAAAATAATCCCTCGGCCTATGTCGTGCCGCTCCGTGCCTGCGCGGCATCGTAGCGCAGAATTGCCCCCAGCAATACCTGCGCCCCAATGATGCAGTCTTCTGGGCTACAGTACTCATCCGGGGTGTGGCTCATGCCGTTCCTGGTGGGCGTGAAGATCATGGCAGTTGGGCTCCTCTTGCTCACGTTGCAGCTGTCATGGCCGGCGCCGCTATGCATGTGCCTCCAGAGCTTGTAGTCCTGCGTTGCTCCCGGCAGCTGGCCGCAGATCTCCTCCGCCGACTGCTCGACGGCGGCGATGCAGTCCTTGTCGAACTCGACTGCCGTGTTCTCCGTCAGCGTCGTCCACTTGACCTCCACGCCGCGCTCGCAGTCCTCCTTGGCGATCCTATCAAAGGTCTCGCGGCACCGCGCGACCATCTCGGCGAGCTTCTCGTTGCTGGGGTGACGGATATCCAGCGTGAAGTGCACGGTGTGGGCCATGGTGTTCACGCTGCCGGGTTCCGCGCGGAAGATGCCCGTCGTGATGAGCCCGGATAGGTCCTTCGCGATCGCGTTCGAGGCCGCGACCATCCTCGCCCCTGCCAAGAGGGCGTCCTTCCGAGCCGACAGCGGCGTCGTCCCAGCGTGACTGTCTCGGCCCTTCACCTCGACCTCGAACCAGCTATATGCCTGCGCGCCGGTGACGACACCGATCTTGCGCCGCTCGTCCTCGAGGATAGGTCCCTGCTCGATGTGCAGCTCGAAGTGGGCGCCGATCGGCTGTGCCTCGTATGAGGCCGGCACCCCGCCCAGGAACCCGATCCGCTCGAGCTCCTCCACAAGGGTGCGCGGCGGGGTGTTACCGCTTCCAGGGTTTACCTCCGGGCAGTTCCAGGCCGTCTCGAGCGGGATAGAGCCAGCCCAGACGCCGGAGGAGACGGTGACCATAGGGAACCTCGCGCCCTCCTCACTAATCGCACGCATGTCAGCAATTCACCCTCACCAGAGAGCTTGTGGGGGTTGTCTCTGCGTACGAACTTTGTCCAGTCCACGATCCCCACGGGGCCCTCCGTCTCATATCCGCTCTCATGGAGCGTCCTCAACACCTCCAGTCCCGCCATGACACCGAGGATACCGTCGTAACGCCCGCCTGTTGGCTGCGTGTCCAGGTGCGAGCCCATCATGACCGGCGGCTTGGTCGTCTTACCGGGCCGCACGGTGAAGATGTTGCCCATCTGGTCTACCGTCACTGTGCAGCCGACCGCCTCCGCCTGCTCGATCAGCCAGCGCCGCACTCGCTTGTCGTCGTCGTTCAGGGCCAGCCGGGCCATCCCCGTCTCGGTGTGGTGTCTGCAAGACGCGGCCGTGAGCTTCACTGCACATGTCGCGTGCAGTGGTAAGGGGGATCACCTACTCGCCGTACCGGTGCGCTTTGCCGAACTCGCAGGTTGAGTGGATTGAATCCATGAGTCTATCGCCATTGACACGCAGAGAGGTGAAGTCGCGCTTGCCGGCCTTTGCCGAGGAGACCGGCTCGGCAGTCGCTTCTCGAGCGTGGTTGACAGTCATTGTGAAGCAGGGATCGCTGGAGAGACGGGCACAAAGCAACGGGCAGCGGGTTCAAGAGCGCAGAGAGAGGATATGATTCTAATATAAAGCATGTTATCTATAGACTGGAAAGGTTGATGTTCCCTCTGCAAGACCTCTACAACCCCGGAGAATCTCCTATTCCGGGTTTCGGTCATCATTCGCCCTCCCTCACGACTTGGAGTGGTAGAACATATCGCGACAAACCCCTCCTGTCCCTCTATCTCTGCCGCGTTCCGGGCGGGAACGGCCGAGTGGCCGGCATATCAGCCGGCGGACGGGCATCGCGCAGATTCAAGTGGGGTTTCTCCTCTCCAACGTTATCGGCCGTGGTGGTCTGGATACGACGCCCGGCCACGGCGAACTTCACGCCAACGGCACCCCATTTTTTACGTCACCGTCGACCTGATAGCGGGCGGACTTGCTGATAGGCCGACTTTGTTCGCTGGGGATACGGCGATGGTGGCGGGTCGATTACCTGTGAAAATAGACAAGCCTTGAACGTGGCCGCATGGCATTGATATCTCGACTCTGAGGATGACTTTATCACTGCCAGTGCGCGCGGTAGAAGGATTTTGTACTGTCACAGGCAAGTACTGTAACTTCTGCCGTATTTTAACGTTAGGTAGCTCTAAAATAATGAGGAATTCGTTGAGGGATTGGGGTCTCAAAAAGTAGGCCGCTTCAAAAACTCGTGCAATTCATGATTCATCTCGCTACTACTCGCTCCGTATAACTCATATACATAAATAGAACATCCAGCAAGCCTTCTCCTCCTTTTTAGGCCTTCCCAGCAGCCTTCTTCTGCTCCGCCAGCCACGCCGTCGCGATCTGCTCGCAGGTGCAGAACTCGACCGCGTCCCCGAACCCCCTGAGCCAGCCGATGAAGCGGTCCACCATGCCGATGATGTGCGCCAGGCCCGTGACGTCCGGGTGCACCAGGATGGGGAACACGAAGTCGGCGCTCTCGCCCCCCTCCGCGCCGCCGTTCTCCCACAGCCACATGAACTTGTCCTTCCACATCTGCTCCACCACCCGCGACGACACGTACCCCATGCTGTTGGGCAGGTGCGGCAGGTACATCATCGGCATCATGTCCTCGTTGTACCAGCCGCACGGCAGCTCCACCAGCGGGTGCTCGCCGCCCGCCGGCCACGCCTGCGAGGCGATGGCCGACGGCTGCAGCCACGACGAGGCCGGCTGGGAGAAGTCGATGGCCTTGATGGGCGGGTCGGCCGGCGTGAAGTAGGGCTGCGAGTCGTGGTGCATGAGTGACGAGTCGTACAGGAACTCGTGCTCGCGGAGCAGCTTGACCGTCGTCTCGCGGATGGTGTACATGGGCGCCCGGTAGCCGCGGGGCTTCTTGCCGACGAGCTTGGTCGCGACGTCGATGCTGCAAGTCATTAACTTAGTAAGAGAGATAAGAAGATGGGGCGTGAGACATACCATTTCAAGAGCACATCCCGCTCCTGCTCCTCTGTCATCTGGTAGATTCCCTCATGTGCATAACCATGCAGCCCAATCTCGGCCCCCGACTCGAGGACCGCCTTCGCCGCGGCCGGGAATGTCTCGGCGGTGTGGCCGGGGATGAACCAGGTCACCTTGTCAGCGACGCCGTTCTTCTTGAACATGTCGAGGATACGGTAGACGCCGACCTGCCCGGCGAAGATGCCCGAGCTGTAGTCGGCCATGTTGTTGTCCGGGTGGCAACCCGTGCCGAGCCAGTGCGAGACTGCGTCAAAGTCGATCGACAAGGCGACCTTGACGTGGTGAGGGCGCGAGCGGGTCGGCATGGTAGTCAACGCCGCCGCTGGCTGCTCGCCGGCGCCGCTCAGCTGGTACTCGCAGTCTGTGGGCATGCCCCCGTTCACCGGGGCCAGGTCCTGCGGGCAGGCGCTGATGACGATGATGAGGTCCGTCTCGGCCCTGAAGTTGACGAACTGGCCCTTCTCGCTGGTGGGGGCCCTGATGTCGAGGCCGCCGTAGTGGTCAATAGCTACATTCATGAAGAGGTTGAGCGGGTCGGGGACCCAGTCATCGGCAATGCGAAAGTCGGGGAAGTTGTCCTTCAAAGCCTGTTTTGCTAGAGTGTTAAGCAAGCAGAAATACCTACCAATTGTTATTACGGCAGGAGTGATATGCGCGAACCTTGTGCATGTTGTCGGTGCAGTTATCATGGTAGCCCTCGAAGCCCTGCATGCGGTATCTCTCTGCGTCACAGGCTGACCAGATCAGGTCGTGCGTGCCACGGGTGGTGTCCTCGGTCAGTGTCAAGATGGGCTTCCTCCGCGTGCTGTACAGCTTGTCGCCCTTGGACAGGACCACCTTGAGGAGGACGGTCCGCGTGTGGACCATGGAAAGGAAGTCATTAGGGTCACTTGGGTTGAAGGCCCAGAAGTCCAGGACCTGCTTGCCGTAGGTGTTGACGATCTTGATGTCCTGGCCTGCCTTGACTGGAAAGGCGACCGCCTTGCGTGCTGGGATGATAGGCATCTTGGTAGGCGAGCGATGGGTTCTATGATAGATATGGAACTTGTTCTCTCCCGAATCTCTTCAGCAAAGATGAAAACACTCTTAACGATTTCAGGGTCTTCCACGTTTGAAGAGAGCATAGATGAGGGTCATCTAGAGCTTATGCGGGGCCTCGTCCGCGTTCATACTAAGCGTCGAAACGTTGTAAGATGAGTGGTTAAGCTTGGCCGCTAGCACCGCCGACAGGCCTGATAGCTAGACTGCGACTCCAAGAGATTGGTTCCTTCGCCCGATGATGGGGCAGCGGTTTGGCTGGGGGATGTGGAGTGTGGGGGACAGGATCTGCTACAAATATCTCATTATTTGCCAGACTACCTCCCTTATCTAGCTCTAGGGTATGCCGGTAAGCAGTGTCACTATATCAATCGAGTTGGCCATCCGACACCGAGTCTATTTGGGAGATCAGCGTGTACTCTTCGACGGAACCTCCCGCTCGCCGAGATAGGTGACGTCCAGTCATCTGTTAATATAATTTCAAGCATCTGTGGGCTACTGGAGGAATTGTGCTATCACTGAGTTGTATGTTGCGAATAGAGCATCGCCATAGCCATACTCGAGCTTCATACACAGCTTCCGACATCGTTTAACAATATCCTCAATTAAATGTATCTTGTGAAAGGCAGATTAAGCTCCCGTGGTCTTCCCTCGTTAGATCTGCCGGCACAGGTCTACACGGACTATTACAGCAAGTCTATATTGAGTCTATCTTCAAACGGACCAAGAGATACTCTACACGCTCACAGCTTCAATATACTCATCAAATATGCCTTGAGCCACTGCCCGTCAATTGGTCCAGCAGATCCAAGCAGGCCGTCCGGCCGGAGAACAACTAGCCCTCCCTTCTCCATCTCGACACCGAACTTCTCGTGCGCAATGCTTGTAGCATCGTAATACGTGTCGCCGAAAGGCTTCGTGCCGATCGCCTCGTAAGGGGAGCAGCCAACCACCGGGCTGATGGTGATCCACCCGATAGTGCCCTGCGGCTTGAGTTCCTCGTTGGACTCCAAGTGCTTCTCTAGCGCCTTGAGTGAAGGACGGGTTGAGTTGACATTCCCGGTGAAGACAACGACCCAGAACTTGCCCAGGTTCCGCGTGATGCGCTGGAATCGAACACTTCGGTTGGTCCCCGGCATAGCCAGTTCGACATCTGGCGGACGGCTGCCTGGCACGACTGCCAACGGTTGACCAGACGCCTGGTTGAGGATGTTGCTAGGATAGGTGATGCCGAGGCCTGTATTAAAGGGTGCAGCCTTCTCGAAAAGCTCGCCGAGCGCTAGATACGGATCGGCGCTGGGATCTCCCTTGTACCAGGACGGCCATTTGTGCGACATGAGCAGGGCGATGTCCTTGTCGTAGTTGATGAGCTGCTGCACGGCGCTCATACGCTCTGGGGAGTACGTCTTGAGCACGCCGTCCTGCGTGATCCCGCGGATCTGGAGCGCTAGCTTCCACCCCAGGTTGACGGCGTCGTGGATGCCCGTGTTCAGCCCTTGAGCTGCGCCGCTGCTGTGGGTGTGCGCCGCGTCGCCGCAAAGAAAGATGCGGTCCTTCGCCGAGAAGTCTCGAGCCATACGCTGTCCAATAGTATACCTGGCACTGTCAGCTTCACTTGTTAGATAAGGCTACTCGGAAAGGGCTTACAAGGTCCACCAGTGGACTTCCTTGAACTTGACGTTGAAAGGCTTCATGCTCTCGATGGCCTCTGCTACCGCGACCTCCTGTGTGATACCGTCCGGATACTTGGCAGCAATTTCCGGGCTGTACAGGTAGCCAATGCGCGTTGCGCCGTGATCAAGGGGTGCCCACAGAACATTGCCGTGTGTCCGGCTTTCAATAGCACTAGTTGACCTCGTCAGGATGCTAACCAGATGGATGGCTCATAGAGTTGGAACCTACCCATACGAGCGGTTGAGCGGCATGTCAGTCTCCACGAGGCCGTCGATGCGAACCCATTGGTCTTCCGAGGTGTCGCCATCGAAGGGAATACCTGCATGTCTGCGCACAAAACTGCGTCCACCATCGGCACCGACGAGGTACTTGCTGCAGTGCCGTCAGCCAACTTCTTGTCCAGTTCGTCTATTTGGCTCGCGTAAGTATCTCACCTCTTAAGCTTAAAAGTCTTCTGCGTCTTTCTGTCTGTGAATGTTGACGTTACTGCGCAGGAGTCGGGTGGCGCAGATTCATCCACTTCGAAGTCGACGCACTCAACCGACTGGTAATAAGAGGCGCCGACTGCTTCGAGCTTCTCTCGGAAAATGGCTTCAGTGTACATCTGACGGAGCACGAGCGTGAAGTCATACGTCGTGTCACTAATATTCTCCATGAATGTCCAGACCCTTCCAGGTATCCTGTTTGGGTGCAGGTTTAGCCAACACGGGTAAGATCTTCTCAGGGGGTGCGTCTGGGTACATGGTCTCACACTCTCTGTCCATCCTTGTATGTGACGCTGGTCCGGCAAGCGAAACCCAGCTGCAACATCGGCTCTATCAGGTCGAGCTGGTCGAGCTGTTCCGTGGTTCGGGGGAATAGCGCGATAGCGCGTCCGTAGGCATCCTGCGTGTTCTTGTCGTACTGCTCGAGCACACAAGCAGAAACGCCGAATCGCTTGAGCTGATATGCCATCAGAAGGCCTACCGGCCCTCCACCCACGATTACCACATCATACTCGGCAACCTCGCCGTCCGCCGCCATCCTGATCTTGTTGTCCCTCAGGTCTGACCCCTTTGGGCCTATCTCACTTGGCCAGTACTTTGACTATGCGATTTGATAAGGGAAATAAAGCAACGTAGAGAAGTGGCTTAGGTCAAAAGTATGTAACTTCGAGTCTTCCGAGTTAGAACTGTTTACCTTCCCTAATGAAGACTATTTTCGTAGGTTTTCTTTGACATTATATTCACAATATGACTTTGAGCCCATGTCATCGGCCTCGGCCGATGGGTGTTAAGTGGTTCGAGACTAAGAGCCCCCACCGGACACAACGGCGAAGTCACCTGCGCTTGGCCGGGTTTTGGCCCCTATGGATGCCTATAGGGGACACTTGCTCAAACAGTACGTCGGCATACCTACCAGGTAGTCAGGTCGTAATTAAAACATGTTGTGCCAATAGAACTACGGGGACAGATCTACAGGTTTAACTCAGTTGCGATCATTGCGGAACATAGAAGGCCAGCTACGCGCGATCGTCTGGAAATTTTCTATGGGTGGCCTATTAGAAAGGATTCCGGTCAGGTCTATGCTAGAGTTTGGTGTCTTCTAATTCTCTGTAATTAGACAGCGAGTGAAGCAGTCCGTTCCCAAACAATTGGTGGAGGCTTCCACCTGGAGTTCGGTATCATTGGTGTACAGAGTACCTGTTCTGAAGACCCAAGCTGGTAGTTTGGCGTCTTATCGCGGTCTTCTCCGATCTCCCAACTTACGTGCGGGCCTCATGTTGCCCTTTAGCAGAATCCTTATCCCCCGACGGCCGTACACGTAGAATTCACGACCAACCAAACCCTAACCCGAGCTGAGTTCCGCCTCATTGAGGTTGTTAGTTAATGATCATCTCGACGGACTATATTCTTTGTAAATATTATGAATGAAGGCGGTCGAGACTCGAACACCTATTAACTGCCCACATAATGACTATTCTTCCTATTTGAGCAGGGGTAGCTATTTGTGACTTGACTCCTCCGCGAGGCATTCTCGACACAAACAGCCAGAAACGAACGGACATCACCTCTGAATTTATCAAGTATGATATAAGCCTATGGGTTAGTGCAAGGCATACAATATCGAGGGTTCCAACTCTCGAATTGAAATAATTATCAGACATAGATGGTAGTATTCTAGACTATAGTTGTCTGATGAATGCCATCGCCAGCAAACAACAGTGCCAGCTACTGTTACATTTTTTTCGCAGTTCATAACGTATATCGTCTCAGCAGCTCTTATTGGAAATAACTCTACAATACCCCCAACCAACCAGAAGGATATCCGCCCACACGGGATCTCGCGAGAACAACGACCATCGTGCTATCTCGCACCACTGGCGCTGGTGTTTGTGACCTTGCATCTCTCTGGATTGGTTTCGGAGCCGACGCCGTAGCCTTGAAACGATAAACGGCTTCATCGACGCCGGCCACCCGCTCCATACTTATAGCCTCGGAAGACAAAGTGGAGGAGCTCACAGTAATCTCAACAATGGGAGGGCTGCTGACAGGCAACTTCTCCTCGCCACGATCGACAACGATCTCGCCTTCAATCAATATGCTAAGCGAGCCAGACCCTTCACTGTCTCTGGGAGTAACCTCAGAGTTCTTAACAATCAACTTCGGTCGGTGAGCTCTGCTTAAGCCATTGGGGGGTGTCAACGACACCGTATCCGACTCGAGCGGCGGAGTCAAAGGCGGTGCGATGCGCCTGTGTGACTGCCCTTCGTATGCGTTCGCCCACCTCAGCAGATTGACGTCGTCATATGCCCGGCTCGCAAAGGTCAGACTGACAGGCATGTGCTTATCCTCCATGATGCCCATCGGTATTGAGACAGTAGGAATACCAAGGTGCCGTATCGCCCTGTTTCCAGTGCTGTAGAGCACCCCGTTCCGGTACGCGTATGCCGCACCGTCGTCGTCGACGTCTGCATCGGCGGGCCCGACGTCTCCTGCTGCGGGGAAGACGACGCAGTCGCACTTGTTTTCAGCTAGCCAGACGTCCAGGAGCTGTTCCCGCATTTCTTCGAGTGCTGAGAGGCCCCTTGCCAGGTCTTTGGTCTCGTATAACGGCGCAGCACGAATATACTCAGCAAGTTGGGTCCAGTGAATCGCATTCCTGGGGTCGAGTTGCTTCAAGTCAGGTGCAGTCCGCATAGAGTCGGGGTAGATCGAAAGCCCATCCACACCCAGGATATCTGGGAGTTTGGGATCCTTCGTGGATTGAAGGAAGTCGTTCCAGGCATGGGCAATTAGCGGCCCTCTTTCTGCGGAGTTCCAGTCGTCTGGCAACCGTGGGCACCCATCCGGAAGGAGACTTGGGTTCTCGTAGGCTGTGACTGCTGGAAAGTCGGGTACGATAAGAATCTCCGCGCCAAGCGCCTCGAGGTCTTTCTTAGCCTGCTGCCAGAGCTCTTTTACAGCGTCGCAGGTGGTGACCTCTCTTGCACCCGGCGGTGGCGGCCCGCCGATATAGATTTGTGGCACCGCGATTCGGACACCTTGGAGAGACGTACAAGATTCAATCTGCCTAAGTGAGCCCAGGCCATCTGGCCACGGCTTCGGCAGCTTCACAAATGGTTGATCTCGCCAGAAATCGCCACCAGTGACGGCGTCGTCCACTGCGATGACCTCCAAGAGCCTGAGCATATCCTTCATCGTCCGAGTGTGAGGGACCACAACATCGCACGTTGGGTACAGCGGCCAGTTCCCCCGGATTGAGATCCAGCCCCGGGAGGGTGTGTATGCCACCAAGGCATTATTCGATGCCGGCGATCGTCCGGATGACACAGTCTCCTCACCCATGCCGAATGCAGCGAATGACGCCGCCGTCGATACACCGGAGCCGTTTGAAGATCCGGATGCGAATCCGGCGGCAAGGTAGTTGAGATTGTACGGACTCTCCGCGCGCCCGTATATGCCTCGTTGCATGCCGCCGTATGCCATCGGCGGCATGTTCGTTCGGCCTATCAGGACGCCTCCCGCCTTTCGAATCTCGTTGACGGTGAAGGCGTCCTCATTGGCGACTAATTCCCTGAAAGCTGGAGAGCCAGCCGCGACAGTCATGCCTTTGGCCTTGTAGCTGTCCTTGATGGTGTAGGGGATGCCCTCAAGGGGTCGGACCGGTGCGCCAGACACGCGGCGGTCATCGGACGCGGCCGCCTCATCGAAGACCGAAGTGTTCAGAACGGGGATGGAGTTGAGAGAGACGCCGCGGCAGTCGTAAGCGCTGACTCGGCGGAGGTACCGGGCGACCAGATCAACGCTTGTGATGGCCCCTGAAGACAGCGCCGCTTGCAGGTCGTCAATGGTGGCTTCTACAACATTCAACCGAGCCATGGTCACTTTCGTGAATCTATAACTTCAACTTTCTTATGAGTCTGGGGAGAAGATTCATTGCTCATTAAGAGCTTCTCTCCCTTTATCGCTCCTGTGGACACCGAACACCGATCGGCCTACTATCGGAGGCTGTTGCGGCGGGTTTTCGCAATATCTATATTAGCCCGGGGGCGTTTTCGACCTAATTGGTGGATGCACAACAGGGTGGATGACTTTGGACTCCTGAATGAGCGATATGGGGGAGTACGGAGTCATCTGTCATTATGTTTTGCAGCCAGTCATTGGCGGCGTCAGAGCTGCATACCTACCTGGGCAGGTAACGAGGACCTTCATAGTCATTACTGCGTATAGTCAGAATGGAGAATTGGCACGTCAACATCCTCGCTTCTTTTTCTCGGCGCACGCAAGTCTCTTGGCGTGAAGGCTTCCTACACCTATTTTTGCCTCTACTGGTGATTAGCTACTGTCTACTGCAAGCTCGTACGAGTTCGCCGCCCCCTCCCCCCCTCCCCCAACTTTTTTTCATTCCCTCCACACACATCGGATCGCGAGATGACCAGATTCACGATTTTATCTATTCTTAAGCATCTTTCTTGCTTGATTTAACTCTGTTCGGTTCACGGTTACGTTTGGTAAATAGATCTGGTTCTAAGGTATGTATCTATATAAAATATGCCTTGTAATTGTTTAAGTTGCTTGATTTATCTTATTAACTCTCTGGTTGGCCTTCCGGCTGTCCCTCCTGGCTGGCCCTCTGGCTATCTCTCTGGCTGTCTATTTCCTTGGCTATCCTTCTGGTTGTTTTCCTGGTTGTTTCCCTGGCTCCTAAGACCTTCCTGGGTAAAAAAAGCGCCGCTCTTTCGCCTCTCAAACTATATAACAACATCTGCTGCGTGATCTCGAATTCAGTCTTGAATACCACATCAGCAGTAGCAGAGCCATGTTTCTCCCAATGTCTTATTACTTGCTATGAGAGGACACTAGACTTGGGCAGGTTCTTCAGAATTACCAGAGGACCCAGAACCCAGGTACTTGTTTCACGATTGTAAGCCTTGGTGTTTTGTTCTCCCCCATCCACCACACTTCCCTCGTCGGCTCTCGCCTCCATTATCACGGTCTTTGCATCGCCACAGTTGGCTGCGGCCGCTTCGACACCAGCCAACTGTGCTCCAAAGCCGCTGGTTTGGTAGCTACTGAACTTCCAAGCTGGAACCTTAGAGTAGAAGAGGTCGTCAAGCTCCTCCAGGCTCCGCTTGCCAGTTTCAGGAAGCAGGAAGAAGCACCACATGACTGCGAGGAAAGAGAACGAACCATAGATGAACCCGACACGTCCTTTGAGCCCACCATATCCCTCATTCTGCATATAGGGGTTGACGAAGGTGATGAGCACCGAGACGCAGAGGCCAATGAACGTGCCGATCATGATGGTCTTTTCACGCAGCTGCAGCGTTGGTGTCTCGGAGGTGACGATCCAGACAATGGAGGCACCGTCAGCAACTGTCGTCGACCTCGTAATAATACAGAAGACTCTCAACTCACCAGCCGCTCCAGCCTGTTGCGAGGAAGAACTTCCAGATGAATAGCGCAGCCAACGCGCCCTTCATAGCGTTCTGGTCATTGGCGAGCCCGAAGCCTGTTATCCCTGAAATGATGTACATGCATGACCCCATGATGAAGGCCGACGCAATCATGATCCATCGCCTTCCGAGCCGATCTGGAAAGTAGAAGGTGAAGGAGCTCGACGTGGTCGTGGTAAGGACGAGAAGCACCTGGATTTGGTACGTGTTATTCACCCCGATGGTCTATACAGTTCATCTTTGTACGAAGGGGCTGTGCTCCCTGGTTGATCGTACGATACAGATCATCGAACTGAAGAACATCAGCATAAAGTTGCATCTTCGAAGCACTGTTATCGTCATTTTCAGGTCTCGCCTTCTGAAGAGTTTCCTGTAGCGATGGAGCAACAGTATCACAACTTGATGCATCGTTTGGTAACTTGGCTCAATCACTACGTCACCATCACCTCTGATATGTATAAGAAGATGACAAAGGAAGGAGGTATCCAGAAGCTGAACTCGACCTTCGGAGGTAGAGTTTCTTGCTGGGAGAGCGACGATCAGGAAGTCCGCCAAATTACAAGGAAGGACGACCCTTTCACACGATCAACACGCTACGCCAAGGAGCCGCATATTCTACTCGCGCCTTCAAGTGCCACGACTTATCCTCGTACCGAAGCTATGCACGTCATAAGTGTCTTTGATTCTAAGAGAGTTGTACATCCGACTGTTAGCATGGTGAAGGTAGTTGAACTTGGCAAATAGTCTTCTATCAAGAACGAAATGCCATATTACTGCAGGACTATGGCTCTCCTTACGCTCCAGTGTAGGTGTAAAGCCCGTGCGCCGGTCCAACCTGGTCCTTCCACAAGCCATCTTTCAGCCAATTGTACAATATATAGGGCCATGTGTGCCAGTCATGGTCCGCATACGGGTAGATCTCGGTCTTGTAGTTCAAGACACCTGCGGCCGTCAACCCGTTTTGGAAGTCCTTCATGTTTTGCAGGGTGATGTCGTACAGACCTGCACCAACCCAGATGGCGGTCTGGTTCAGCAACGTGTTGTTGAAGACCGGGTCGCCGGCAGTAGGACCCTTAGTCGGCGACATGACGCAGACTGATCCGTAGGTGGACGTGAAGTTCAGCACGGTAGTGATGGCGAGGCCGCCGCCAAGAGAGAGGCCTGTGAACGCGCGGTGCTCTCTGTCAGGAATGACGTCGAAAGTCTTCTCGACCCACGGGATGAGATAGTCGACGAAGTTCTGGCCCATCTGCATGAAGTTGACGAACGTACGGTTGGCCAGCGGACCCAGATTCTCCACAGTGAAACCCAAGTCGTAGAAGTCAGGCGACACAATCACAGTAGGCTCCAGATAGCCTTCGGCAATGAGCCGGTCGGCAATATGGTGGGCACGACCTTGGCTGAACCAGTCGGACTCGCAGCCACCGCCGCCAGGGGCAAGATACAGAACGGGGTATTTCTTGCCTGGAATAGTGCCGTATTCCGCTGGCAGGTAGATGCCTGCAGGATGAACATCCTTGGCAGGATATGTCGAGCCAGGAGACGGATACAGCTGGAACGAGATGTTTCCCCTTCCCCTCTTTGAGACGTCCTCGTAGGGAAGATAATTGTCGTAGTTCATGTAATCCGGCTGGTAATTCCCGTCCCAGGGGACCTGGATAGTACTGATGACCTGTTCCCCTGCCTGGAACTCGATTGGCGGGTTGCTGGGGTCCGTGAGACCTTTGCAATACGACCAGCCCTGCCAGCAGTCGGGGTAGAAGCCATAGTTGAAGGTTCCAGAGGGGAATGGCAACGTCGCAACCCAGTCGCCGGTATCCCCTTCATAGGTCATGTTGAAGCCTCCGGTGTGGGTTCCGTCATTGCCTGGAGCCGCATACTGCGTGTCCGTGTTGAGCGAGAAGAAGCCCGGCTGCCACTGCGACGGCAGGTACTGCATCATGTTTTCGATAGAAGCAGTTCGCTGATTGGTGTAGAGACCGAAGCCGCCCAGCACGACGAACTTCGGATGGGTTGTGGCGTTTGGATGGAACCGGAATGTGACCTCATAGCCGGTGGGACCCAGGCCTGTGTGGATGACCTGAGTGCCATTCACACTTCCCCAGTATACGGTGCTGTTGTCAGAGGTACAGGAAGTTGGGAGGCCGAGGGCCAGACCCGCAAGGGCGAGGAAGGCAAGTCCTAGTTCCATGATTGACTTTAGAAGATGCAAAGTAGCGCAACGAGCAGAGCGTTGACGGAGGAGCAGGATCAAGCAAACATGACGGAGACTATGAGACGATTGAAGCTGATTTTATATTGCTGGACCCCGTCGGCCAAGGCCAACATAGAGCATTGATGAGAAGCATTCGAGATATCTGGGGTCGCTGTTCTATAGCCAGGTAGAGAAAAGCTCTGAAGGGACTAAAGCACACGGTCCAGTTGATCCTCTTGAAAGGCCCGATTCACATAACGTGTTCATCACCGTCAGTGAGAGGACGAGAAGTTACATAAGAAATCGCATATATATCCAGAGGACGGAAAGGAGGACAAGGCTAGCGTGGGTGGTCAGTTGGGCTATCGCAAACGATCCCCGCATTTGGCGCCCTGGTTGAGACCCTCGCTCTTTGTGGCCTCGGTCATACCACGGTCATACATCAGCACGCGTGCAGGGTCAAGCGACGCCTAGTCTGGGAAACTGGGGGCGCCGTAAACGCCCCCCTGACAAGACAGGGAGCAATAGGCCAGCCAGGCGCTCAGGGAAGGTCTAGGATGGAGAAAGCGACGAAGACGCTGAGACGGATTGGGCGGTAGTGTGAAAAAATGAAAGGGGATGTGGTGATGGCGATGGCAAAAGTGGCTTTTAATATCCAGTCTGAGACACGACCAACCCGATTGATCGGATACCGGAGTCATCCCACAGTTTTGGGTGGTGATGACCACCACTCTCGTTCCCCATTCCCCGTGGGGAAATCAACCCACCTACTTAGGCCGGAGATAATGTAGCGAGGGCCGAGTCTGCCGAGCTCCGAGCATGAGGTGCTTCGGGGTGCTCGCACGTACTCCAAGAGCCACCACGAGGACGAGCGCATCACGTACCCAATAGTCACATTCAAACCCCCACTAAGCCAGAATGTATAATACCTCTGGCGTGCTAGATAGGCTAACGGTCCAAGGTAAACACTGCGAACCAACGCCTGCAGAATGGCCGTGGAAAGGCCGGCGTCGTCGATCGCGAAGCATGAATCAGTCGAACCGACTTCCCAGATTCCTGGACCGTTTACTTGTTCCCGTTCAAGCTTCCTTAAAGTTGGCCGTGTCAGGAGCGGTGCTAGTGGGCGGCAAGGTGTCCCATGCTTCCATGTCCACTTCGTGCTTCCTCTCGCTTGCCTGTGAGCTCTATAACGTTATCTGACGTTATAAATACTACCATAGTACTATGCTATGCAGTACACCGCATGTTTGCGAATTCGGCCCTCTGACGTCCGATGCGGTCCTAGATCGACGCATTAACCCTGTCGCGAGCAATTGTTGCGAAACGCAAGGTCTGTTATTGGGGATTCTGAGGTTATCTCTCTAAGTGCTAGGAATGCCGGCACAGCCGGCATGCAGGGCCTTATACACAGGAAGGCCGGGATGAATGCAACGCAGTGGCCTCCTTCCATCAGCACCCGTGAAGAGCGGACAGGCACGAGCTACCCTTGCACCATGGACTATCCCGTCCGACGTACGATGCTCCACCACTTCGCAGCCCAGGCGGCCACCGACCATGCAAGTGGCGTCCCGCAGCCGGCACAGCTGCCGACTTTGGTGAAGTACAATGTGTTTAACGCACTCGGGCGTAATGCGGCCGCTCTGGGTATCTATTGCACGAAGTGGCTGCTTTGTGATTCCATGTCGCCGTTCGGCTCGACGGGGCCTCTCGCAGCCTCTGACATACTAGAGGCACTGCCCGGTAGCACCTGTCCTGACAGCCTACGGCCGACGGCGCTGCAGCTGACTGTTCCCCATCGGCCCTGGATAGACCTGTTCCCGCTGCCGCGGATGCGAGACAACATACTCCTTGCGACGATGGACACACGGCAGCTTAATGGGAGGGAGCTATGCTTCGACATGGTCGAGGCCTACGGCACAACCAGCGCCGGACCTGAGGATCCACTGCTCCTCGTCTGGGGCGAGCCGTGGGATCCCTACGGCTGGGAGGCAAGCGTGGCATTTCTGCGGAAGTGGGGTTGGCTGCTCCGTGGGTGTCGTGAGATTCTTGAGTCGACCAACCACTGGCGCGAGCTGAGGGGAGAAATGAAGCTGGACTTCAGTGGTTTGTAATAGGCGATAGTTATGGTGGCTAAGGTAGTCAACAGGTCTAGGGGCTCTAACAAGGCCGACTCAGACCATGCGTTCAGTCATGAGAATTATCATCCTCGTTGGATTGTTGTGAGGAGGGGGACTCAGCTGCCAAAGCTGGCTGTATGATTCATAGTGTTTCGCGCAGTTTCGGAGCAGACTTCTTTTGACAACCTCCTCATCCAGTCTGACTTTGTTGCATGTCCTGAAGGCTGTGTTACCCGCGATGCTACTGCCACGGAGTCACAACTTACGTTCAGTGTCTCACCCCAGGGGCTACGGTGTCTCGACAGATGAGATGGTCGAAGGTAGAACAGGACAATTAAATGAGCTAACAGGACGGAAGACAGGATAGTCTACAATCCTTCAATTCATATCGTATACCCACTGCACAAGCTGCCAGAGGAGGGCTCCCGTATGCCCTCCATCACCACACATATCTTTTCTGCCGAGCTGGATACTGCGACAAATAGCCACCCGTCCTCAAATCCCCATACAGCAATTCATCCCGCCGTCTCCTTTTCATTTCCTGCTCTCACTCCATCCGCTCCAGCCACTCCATCTCCCACTCCTCGTACCCCCGCTGTACCATCAAGCCATCCATCCTCCACTTCCGCTGCATTTCCTCCTCCAGAATCCTCTCCTTCTCTGCTGGTTCCCGCTCGGCATTCCTCTGGGCTAACTCTAGCCTGCCATCGTTATAACCCAACTCGGATGGTCTCGTCATCTGCCGCACCATCCGCTCCGCCCATGCGGCGTCCAATCCACCTGAGTTCGTCCGCGTCAGGGGCACCTGCCCCGAGTCTATGCGGAACTTGAGCTTCGGCCTTGATTTTCCCCTTGTCTTTCGGGTTTATTTGCACTGGCTGCGCTGTGCCCATGCTTACGACCAGACTTCCCCTTGTTTGCGCTTGCACTTGTGAGCGGGCTATTTCGTCGTCGCTCTCGTCGTCACTTGCAGGTCAACGGTCAGCTGCCGCATAGTAGTAGACAAGGTGATAAAGTGAGATATCAGTCAAATACGAGCCCTGAGAACACATATTCATATCAGTTGATGGGGAAGATGTTTGCATTCTACAGACAGTTCACTTCTGTAACCTAAAAGCTATGCTACTCGCCAGAATGGAGCTAATTCTCCAAAAGGTGACTCTTTCACAATGTCAAGAGACGTCGGGCATTCGCACTCACACTCTATCTGCATTCCCGGAATCTGGCACTCACACTGCCTCTCCAGTCCCAGGACAATGCATTCGCAATCCCAATTTGACCCTGGGTATTTCCTACCGACTAGGCCCTTGGGAGATATGCCACGCCGCTCCTCATGCCATTTTTGTGACCGATGCCTCCGCCTCATAGATGTGAGGTTAGGGAAGCACATCTCCCACAATTTGGTGTCCCAGTACTGTTGCTGAAGCTCCTCACAGGTTGGAAAGTGCGGAAATGTGCCGGACGCCGGATAGAGTCGAGGGCTATCGAGGAATACCCAGGCCCTTTGTCGATATATGTTTTGATGGAGCTCTGATGAATTAGAAATCCGTGGCCGAAGGATCTGGTACATTGCCGAGCCTTTCTCGTGGTGTAGGTCCTCCATGCCATCGGGGCCATGGACTGAAGATCGGTCATGAATAAACGGTATATGGCAAAAAGGTCCTCCTCGGCAGCCGTCAAAAAATTCTCTGAACCACAGCTTCAAACAATCCAGTCCATTTGGTCCGGCTGTAGCGTATCGGAGAAAAGTCGTGACAAGATCAAAGCCAAAGCACCCCAATCCGGATGAGATTTCGCTGTCAGCAGATATGAAGCTGCTGGACAGATCGGAAGCGTACTCATCCGCGTTGATGTAAAGGCTATCTGGGTACAATAGTCTTGTGGTGGTAAGAGAGGAGAGAGAGCCCGTAGGAATATCCGGCAGCCAGGAATATCCAGACTGGGCAAACATAGCTCCGTATAGGGACTGGATGTATTTGTGGACACAGAGAATGCCCTCTCTTTCTGATGGGTAAATCCTCCGGCCTTTGTACATATATAACAGCTCTGAATCGAAAACTGATCCGAATTTTGCTTGGGGTCGGGAAATCTTGGACAGAAGCTCATGCCGCAGAGATGCCCTCAAGAGTCGTCTTCTCTCGATATCTGTAAGAGTGGCAGCGTCAAGCCTTGAACTGATGATCTGACCTCTAAACATTAAGTGTCTATGAAGCGACAATTTAGGAAGACAAAGATATTCTCGGGGTGGGAAGATGGCGGTGGCCTTGGTGACGTAGTCTTCGATGAAGAATAGTAACCGGTTATGGAGCCTCCCGATTTCGTCGATCAGTCTGTGGTCATGCGTCTTGAATGGGTCAGGAAGCTGCTGTGATTTCCACAAGTTGAAGTGGTTGATAGCCGAAACTGGGTAGGTATCTGGAGCATCCCAGGATGGAAACCCAATAATGCACAGGGCATCTTGTATCATCTCAGCATCGAAGTCGGCAGTAAGCAATCTCTGAGCGATGATTGCTTTAGATGTAGTATATTGTTCGAGCATGAGAGGCGAAGCCGCTATGAGCTGTAACATAGAACGCTTGGAATGGACACAGACGAAAATGTGTAGACGAATTTCTGGTGGAAGCTTCTCGAAATGATCCATCTCAGCGCGTCCCCTGCAGATGGACTGGGGCGTTCGGTGACAGGTTGTTGAAGTCCAAGTGAGAAGGAAGCTGGGGAGATCGTGGACTGTGAGATCGGTTGATCAACAGTGGATGCAGTTGGTAGAACGGTTTGCTGTGAATGGAGTGACGACTGGCGTTCTGTCCGCTAACTTAGATCAATTACAGCGTGTATGGAGTTGATGGTGTACAAACTTCTCAGGATGGGCGGCTGAGTTATATTTACTGCTCTCGGAGAAAGCTGCAACTCGAAGTTTGCTGTAGGAGGTCGAATAATGGCAGAGTAAAAGCGACAGTGAACTGTATTTGCATTTGACCACTTTGTTGCACGTGCCCCCATGAAAAAAGGTCCTTTGGTTCTAGAAGTACAAGCTTAACCAACGGGGAACGATACTGAGTTCCTGGGCGAGCGGAAAGCCGGGATATCGCTCACGACAATGGGCATGATGAGGACTAGCCTACCGCCCCAGGTGACGGGCGTCGGCTGGTAGGAATCAACGAATATACAAACATATAATTAGCATGTGGCATACAGACAGGATAAACAACAGAACACATAGAATGTAGCAGCACGACACCTAACTCACAAAGCGGCAGATATTAAACTTGATAAACTTTGCATTCATGACTGATTCATTTATTTTTATCCCCTTATTACCATACCTGCCGAGGAAAACAGAAATAAAAGAAAAATCCAGCGAAGAAAAGCCAATGGTGTCCCAATCTACACTATACATACAAAGGGATATGGGGAATGCGCTCCAATTACAAATTTGTCGTGTCTCTAAGCTCCTCGCCTCCCCGGACAAAGTCATTCAAAATATGGGTGGTTGACGGCAGCCTTGGCAGAGATGCGGCCCGCAGGATCGTAGACGAGCATGGCCTCGAGCAGGTCAAGGCCCACGTCATCGAGGTTGTGGCAGAGAACAGCAGAGGGATCTCTTCTCCACTTGGGGAAAGAGGATTTGAAGTCGGGATACGACGTGACGCCGGGCCAGACATCGTCTGTGGGAGTTCCTAGGATACTATAACAAGAAAGAAGGCCAGGCTAGTAAAAATGTGTAACGTCTTTAACGCAAAGAGCAGGCGACGTACTTACCGGAAAATCTTGAAAATCTCGTCAATCTCCGAGTCACCAGGGAACAAGGGCTTGCACGTGCACATCTCGGCAAAGATACAGCCCACCGACCACATATCGACACCAGTCGAATACTGCCTGCCGCCGAGCAGAATCTCGGGCGCGCGATACCAGAGCGTCACGACCTCGTGGGTATATGTACGTAGGGGGACGCCAAAGGCGCGGGCGAGGCCAAAGTCGGCGAGCTTGAGATTGCCGTCCCTGTCAATGAGCAGGTTCTGGGGCTTGAGGTCGCGGTGCAGCACGCGGTGGGAGTGGCAGTAGCGGACGCCCTCGCACAGCTGCAGCATGAACTTCTTGATGACGGCGTCGCCGAGGCCCAAGCGGGCGAGCTCTGCCGAGCAGCCCTCGGGTAGGGTCTTGCCGCGGCCGCCGGCGCTCACGGGCAGCGCATCCATGTACTTCTTGAGATCGAGGTCGAGGAACTCGCACACGAGGTAGAGCTTGTGGCCGTCGGCGTGCACAATGCTGAAGAGGCGCATAATGTTGGGGTGCTTCATCTCCTTAAGCAGCGAGACCTCACGGATGGCCGTGCTGGGCACACCCTCGTCATCGGCCTCGAGGCGGATCTTCTTCAGCGCGACTATGCGGCCGCCGTTGGCGAGATCACGGGCTTTATATACGACACCATAGGTACCTGTGCGGCGGTTAGCTTGGTTATCCTTATGGCGGAGTGCGCGTATTGCGCTTGATGCAGCAGCTGCTGCTGCCGGGAAACTCACCCTCGCCGACCTTTTCTAGCTTCTGATAGTTATCCATGGTTTATCTGGGTTTTTTATGACAAACAGGCCCGCCTGTTTGAAAAGTTGCCAATGACAAAACGAATGAAAAGGGGATGAAAAAAGGGCACCAGTGCAGAGAGTGTGTAGGTGGGGTGAGGCGGCGAGGTTTACGAGGGTACACTTCAACAGCCCCGTCAACAAAAAAAAAGGTGACAAGGGTGCTTCTTCTCCAATGTCACACAACAGGGGAACCGGCTGCTGCACAATCGAGCTCCTCTTACTTTAACGCCTCGTCCTGCAGTCGCTTTGGGGGGAAGGAGGGGGGAGGGGTTCCTTTGCTTTTTCTTCGACAGTTTCTCCCTTTTGTTTGTGCGACGGTTCGTCTGTCTGGCACTCTCTCTGTTTACCTGCGACGGGACGGAGCGAATCACTTTGTCTTTTGCTTACCCCGCGCGCGTCGACGCGTTGTGGCGGGACGTATCGATAAGAGCCTGTCGTGCTGGCGACGAGTCGCCGACCCACACCAATCGCCTACTGACTACGGAGTAGTTAGTCCATTACTCGTTATTGCTATTTTTATATTTATTTGTATGTTTATATTTTAGCCTATCCAGACCAACACCACATAATAATAAGCTCCTGTCAAGACGGTACACCATTGCCTTCCTTTTAACTCGACAGGATTTCTCACACTTGTGGCTTGAGCAGATATGCGAAGCAGGACTGCGGGCATAGAAGCTCCTGGAGCCGGGAAAAGTGTTTGCAGTGCATGATTAACCCAGAGAAAGATATATCTTCCCACGATCCAAGGACGGGTAGAATACAACCTACATGACGGAACAGCAACATGCGCCAAATGATGCGCCCACACAACAGGCTAAACACTCTTCACACTCGTCGTCTGATGAACTCATCTGACCTCCTGTAGTCCCTGCTTCCTTGCCGACCGGTGGTGTTCCAACCTGAGACGAGCGAATGTCAGCTTTGCTTGTGTGGTCACATCATCGCACAAAAAGAGGTGTTGACTGAGGCCAGGGCACTAGCAGCGGCCGCTAAGGTAGTAAGCCATCTTGTGTCTTCGTCGTCCGGCTGTACAAAACTTAGCTGTGAGATGCGGGAAGGGCAAGATTGTGTCCATGGAGAGCTGGGGCCGCACCTGAGACGTCTTCAGCAGAGTCTGCTGCTGCTTAAGATTCTCTACCGTATTCCGCAACTCGGTGATCTCATCGAGCAGGCCCTTTTTATCCTTCTTCATCTCCTCCAGCTGCGCTTCGACAAGTGCGAGCTTCTCGCCCAATTGCTGATTCAAAAAAAGTCCTGCCGCCGAGTTCGCCACCACTCCACCGTTCTTGCTTAGGTCGTCCTGTAGTGCGAGAACGACACGACTCTTATTGACAAGCTTCCGGATGATATCGAGGGCAGACCGCTGCGTGTTGTCATGCTTGACCACCTCCGCGCCCAGACGATGCATCTCCCCCCAGATGTGCGGCGTGGAAATCCGTTCTTGCTGTCTCCTCTCGCACTCGTCCAGAGTCTCAGCCCGTACAGCATCCCACATTGTAGTAGCAATGATGACGTGGTTGAACGCGTCTTCGCCGCAGATCTTCTCAAAAAGTCGGGTACGATTGCTCTCAGACTTCTTAAACTTGATTTCGTTGATCTGCTGGAGGAGGATCACCCCACTCAGCAGAGTGTCCTTATCGTATGTCGTCTTCAGCCACTTGGCCATCAGCGTCAGGATGTCCGCATCGGTCCTCTCCGAGTCGTCGAACCCAGGTGTATCGACAAGCACGACGCGCTTGCCATCAACATCGAGAGAGGACAAATCGATATCTTCGGTACCTGTATGTTGGTCAGCTATAACATGAATGGCAAGATGCAGTCGAGTTCTGGGAAGAATGCTTGCCGAAATTAAATCTAGCAGAAGGAACACGTACATGAACTTGGACCATCGCTGACCTTCAGATCGCTACGCCCTGTGGCCCTATTTATAAAGGTCGACTTTCCTGCACCGGTAACGCCAATAACTGCTATCAGGATTGGGTCGGGATTGAGAAGATACGGCATTATGCTATCGAACCTAGTACAGGGAATAGATCGACGGCTTTGGGATGTTTAGAGGGCTTTGTTGAAATCGATCGTATTCTTCAGCATAGGGGACCACTAGGCTTGCGATGCACAAAACACGCTGGACGAGACTGATATATCCTGACTGCAAAGACCTCACATCTCATTGATGCATGCAGATGTCACCAGCTCCCCAGCCGCAGTTATCAGCCTCAGCATCCGAGGCGCTAATGTACCATTGATAATGCTATGATCATGTTAAAATGGTGTCATTAGCAAGCCTCCTGGTCTACCAGACTGGTTAGGATTTCCTGTCTGGGAAAGCCTTGTCTAGAAGGTAGGGGGGTTCCATTGAGGTGTCGTGCCATAGCGGCACGAATCTCGAGATACATTAGAAAGCTGCAGTTCGGAGCCTCTTCCGACAGAGTGCTGGGATGGCGGTTCAGCCCAGCAGAGTCAAGTCGGACTTCACACACGCTTGGGCTTCAGCCCGATTGGGATAGTGGTCGCACTGCAAAATCAATAATTCACTGTCGGGGAGGTTCACTGGCCCTCCGGATTGGCCAAGCGGATGGACACTGTTATATCTCGTCACATGGATTATGTATGTATGATCTTGGGCATGTGGCCAGGCAGAGACAGAGCTGAAAATGTTTGTCATGCAGGATCACGCATTTGACTGGGCTGAGCAGCCACATAAGGTGATGTTCCCTCAACATTTGCCGCAAGCATAGTCAACTGACGATAATGCTTCGAACAAACACCGATGTGGGTTCCAGAGAGAAGACAGTCAAATGCTAATGGAGGCCGATGTTATCCGGGGGCGCGCGAGATTGCAACTTCTCGTCCTGTGTCTTCAGAGTTCTTGACTAGAGCCAACTCGGTAATTCCCACCCTTCACGAGCCATATGCCTACCTAGTTATTAGCAATGGATCGATACTCGGACTTCGACAGAAGGCGTACAAATTCCTGGTCTGGACACGAAAGCGGGTGCCTAGCATCTGGGACTCCCGGGAATGGAATGCTCAGTGCGCGACGAAGTATGACCCTCGATGTGGAATCTTTCAAGCGGACACCGCCTGCAGTGACGCAAACAAAAGAGTGTGTCGATTCAATACTGATTATTGCTTGAGGTGTGCTGATACAGCCTTTGGCAGTGAACGAGCAAACTCCTATCGCACTGCCATTCTCCTTCTCGGTAGCGTAGGTACGGGCAAGTCGTCACTGATCGCCAGCCTGGTTAATAGCAACGTCCCAGTCGGTCATGACCTCTATCCATGTACGTGCCTCAAGTTTTGGCCCATACCACGCAGATCGGATCTGACACCCCAGACAGGTACCTCGGACCCCGAGGGATATGAATATCTTGACGACGTTGATGGGACACGGTTTCTTCTTATAGACACCCCGGGCTGGGACGACGTGAACAAGACGCACATGGCGATTCTAACATCCATTGTCGAATACATGCGCAGCAAAAGAGACTGTAGAGTTACAGCAGTCCTCTTTCTATGCCGCATAAATGACAACCGCATCACTGGGTCCACGAAGCTATATCTCCGTCTTCTTCGAGCTTTTTGCGGCGAGCACTTCACACAGAACATAGTTCTGGTCACAACTATGTGGAATCAAGTTGCGCCCCATATCCTTCCCGAAGCAGAACAACGAGAGGCCGAGTATAACTTCACTGATGCCTTCTGGGGCGATTTGATAGAAAAGGGGGCTCGCTACGAGAGATGGGACGGCACCAGCGCTGCAAGCAAGAGAATTATCCAGGGGTGTCGACGGTCGGATGGGCCGCTTCCTCAGATCCTTCTTGAGGTTGAGCGTGGAGTTCCCGTCGAGCAGACAGCCGCCGGACAGGTCCTGACCGAGGAGGTTCGAAGACTGGAAGAGAAGGAGCGCAGGAGGATAGAGGAAGAGGAAGAGGAGCTGAGAGAGCTCGAGCACGAGAAGCTTCAGCTGCAGAGAACTGTTAGAGAGATGGGAGCTGTCCCACAGCCACTTTACGATCGCCAGTCCCAAGCTTTCATTCCTTCGGCAGCTACAGCACCAGGGCAAATATTTTCTCCCCATTATCACAATCCCAGGAGTCACCGTCACGGAAGCAGAAATCCCGAAGGAAGGGATGAGTACGGGAATCCACGAAATCTCGCGAGGTACGATGCCAGCGAGAGTCCTAGCTCCGAGAGCCTCGATGATGAAGGCGGCGAAGGGCCTGCACAACGAGCCCGTTGGGGCTCGGGGAGAAGACCTAGGGATAGGCGAAGGCGTGGCGGGTTTTTGGATTCCTTCTTTGGGCTATAGAGTCACTGAGCCTCTGGTTGTTCATCAGGCGGGGACATGGGGATCACGACCTGACAAGTCTAGCTAGAGCTTCGATTACCTTATAGCAGACAGGTATCTACTAGCTTACCAACTGTTTGAGGGATGGAGCTTCGGTATTAGTTACATCTGCATCCAAATCCTAGACACATACGGTGGATTGATGGGACTTAAGGAGGCATTGCCCTTCTTCAAAGTATCCAAGATTCATTTTGATACCAAAGGCAACTTCCATAACGACAACTTCATCGACTAAATCGAGCTAGATTACGTTAACATCCAGCCTCGACAGCGTCTAGACCTGTTCAGTCCGATCGAACTATGGTATTAATAGTCGCAACTCTAATCGGACCACTTGTACGAGAGATCCACTCCGCAACAAGAGGTCCACCACTACCGTCATGTTCTATATTCCACGACCGCCACAGATTCGATAAACCATGCTCCTTATAGCGGGTGCCGCCGGTAATCAGAATATTTCAGTGTACCTCCGCGAGACTCAGTTTGTACATAACAGCGCGGCCACATCTAGTACAACAGTTCCCAAGTAAGAAGTATTGATATCAGCTCAACAGTGAGTCGATTTCCTGTCCCCCTATTGAGAAGTTCTCTGAACTATGAAGGACTCATACGGTCTCGATCGAGCGAAAAGAAACCTGATGGCATTGCAAGGGGTATTATCAACGGCAAACCTATTCTCCAGCGATTCAACGCACCGACACTTGCCAAACAGTCCGCAAGGATCTTCATATGGTTCCCCAGAGCTAACGCAGATGCGACCTCTAATCGAACCAACCCACATCTTCGTCTGTTTCCCAGCTCGATTGGGACCATTCGGTGCAATTTGTTGAATTTATCGAGTCTGCCGTACAAAGCAGAGACCCAAGAAATGTCAAGACTCATCACTGAAACACTCTTACGGACCCGGAGACGAGCGTGGGCTGGTGGCTGACGGCTTGCCGAGGACAGTCAACAGCGGCCGACATGTTCGGCAGAACACTCCTTGGTTGACCAGTGGTAGATCATCTGTGATGATAAGGAGTACGTCGACCGATAGCCTGAGGAGCGGGCACTCATGCTTTCTGCTCGTTGACGAGCGTCCTGCACATTGTTCCGATATTGGTACGGAAGAGTCTGACAGCTTTGAGAAGGCATATAACTAAATGATAAGGGAGGGATGTGTTAAGACATCAAAGCTTGGGGTAATCACAGTCAGGAGGCCGTTTGGTGTCTCCATCCAGCGATCACCGCCGGAAGACACGCCCCTTACAGTCGTCTGCAGTCCTTCTTGTGACCAGTTGGGGCATGTTTTATATAAATCAACTTTTATCCATGCTACCGAATGAAATCCAGGAACCCCCCAGCGAAGAAGTCCTCCATGCTTGGAAACGGCGGCGTCAGCCCAATGTCCGGCATGTCAGCTACGAGACTCATGCTGGCAGACCGGGGCCCGCCGCCACTGACACTCCCCGAGCCGCCACCCAGCCCGAGCAGACCCTCCGCAGCGTTGTACAGCGGCGAGCTCAGCGAGCCGTCGGGCCCAAGCTGGGCGGCGCCATGCTGGAGACCCGCGACGAACTCGCGCCTGGCGCTGCGTGCGCGGGTCTGGACGCGCTTCTTGGCCAGGCCAGCCACGTAGGCCGGCGCCACGGACGCGCTGGTTGACACCGAGGACCACTCCTCGAGAGCGGAGAGCAGTTCGACAACGGTGGCGGCTGGCGGTATTTCCGTGGCGGTCTCCTCCCGCCAGTACTGGCCTATGATCAGCGCCGAGTAGGAGACGCACATGTGGAGGTAGATGGGGATCTCGCTCCGTGCGGGCACGGACATCTCCAGGAAGGTCTCGAGGATCTCCACGGCAAAGCGCAGTGCGTGAGCCTCGTGGGCCCTGGAGGTCTCGCTGCGGGTGTTGTTGCTAGGCGCTACCTCATCATCGGCCGCCGGCGATAGGAGCTCCTCTCCACCAATGAACGCCTCGAGCCGCCGGACGGCGAGGATGAAGTAGGCCGCATGGTAGCTGAGTTTGAAGGCCGATGACCTCGGCTGGGCTAGAGGCGTTCAGTCAGGAGCTGACTCTTTCATCCAAGCTAGGTGGCTTACCAAAGAGGTGTGCCCACCGCTGTTTCCAGAGGGCAAATTCTTCGCATTCGCCGTCGGCGCCGAGGTAGGAATGGTGAGCGAGCTTCCGGTTGAGTGCAACATAGAGGAGGGTGTCAGCTAGTACTATCCCTTCCTGGACCGTAGCCTGGAAGACATTCAGAAGCATATTGCACTGGTTGAGGTACGAAGTGGGAATCGTCGACGGTCTTCCTGTAGTAGCAGCCCAGCTGTCGACGCGTTAGCTCATCCGCCTTCCGCATCCTCGTGAGATTGAGACTTACTGAAGATGGTGCCGACATATGTTCGCCCATAAGCGAATGGCCCTCCTATCGGCACTGGTCGACCTGCCCTGGCGAACGTTGTCCACTATACCGGAGAAGCTGATACTCAGCATTGCTTGCTGCGCACAGTAGCCTGTGAGCAGCCAGCTGTCGATATAGTCGACTTGACTGCCCTTGAGATAGATCAGCTTGATCCGCATGCCGGGATACAATGGGCACTCGTACCAGTGCAGGTGAGGTGTTCGAGTATGAGCTCATGAGGAGGACAGCATTGATTTCCTCCAGCGGCAGAGGGCTTGCGAGTAAGGCCTGTCCCATCGTTATCCGCACTTGCTCGTACAACTGCTTGCATCGCACCGGATCTAAGTCGCTCGTGCTGTAGGGTATTCCATTGATGCAGCAGACAGAGTGAAGAAACGGTGAAACATTTCGCAATTCTCTGCTCAGATTCGGGCTGTTGACATCGAGGACCACAAGTCCGTCTCCGCGATGGCGACAGAACCTTGCAATCAGTTAGAACAAGCCCCGATTCGGTCCTTCATGAGACAGGTGTGTGTCACTAACAGGCGTATAAGCTCATCCGCAGTCTGCTCGTCCAGGAAACCAAGCTGGATCGCATCTGGGTTAATGTGCTCAAAGAGCCTCCGGCTCCCGCCTATCAACTGCCGCGTCACTTCCCTTATCACGAGGGCTGGTGCAGAGTTGATGCCTGCATCGGCGGGATCCGAGATGTCCTCGGGGCCGACATCAGACTGAGAGGAGTCGGATGGATCGTGCCGATTCCTCCTGGCCTTCGTCTTCAGGATACTGCCATCCTGAAGGCCAGCTCTGACGTCTTCCAATGTAGCCTTGACGTCTCTTATCGAGTCCTCGAAACTCTGCAGTCTGCATTTCTAGCTGTCAGAGAGGGATTTTCTTCGTTGAGGCGCCAACAAATATGAATGCCTAGGGACCTACCTTTCCTCAAGAGTTGCCTTCCCATCTGCAAGAACCGTCTCAGTTACTGCAGGTAGAGAAGCATCATCGGTAAAAGAACAGGGGATTCTGCCTCCGCGACGATCTTGTTAGTCCAGTGGCTACATTACCCTGCCAATTGGGTCATAGCTGACGCAGTCGGTCATCAAGGTACGGCACGGACGCACCTCAGTGTTCGGCACCTGTGACAGGTCCTAGAAACAGGATCATAATCGCATCGGCACTTCCGGCGCTGACAAGTCTCGCATGACAGCTTCCGTCGGCGTCGCTTGGCCTGGTCGGGTGTCGATTTGCCATTCGCCTCCCCGTTCGCGTCCGGAACAGCTGCCAATGGTCGCTTACGGCTGCTGGTGCTGCTGCTGTCATCCGGCTGTGGAGCATCCTGGACGGAACCCGGCATCTCAGGTCGGCTGGGGGTAGGCGGCTCCATGGCTCCGATGCGCAGCGCTGCCGTCCCTCGACCCTGGGAGGTGCGTCTTCCGTCGAAGACCGCTGCGGTGCAGTCGAGAAGATGCGGGCGGGAAGTCGGGAACCCGCCGGGAATCGTCGGTTAGGGCAAGGTCAGCGAAAGCGCTCGGGGCCTGGAGCAGTCTAGCGCGCATGTGAATCCTGCCGCCGATTTCCGCCGGATCCTACCATCTCCTATCTGACGCCTTTTGCGGGGAATCTTATCAACCAGGCACGCCGTATTACCTCTCGTGTGAATGGGTACACCAATATCTTGAAGCATGATGGCGAGGAGTATAAATAGTCGTAAGCATGCATGGGAGCCTGTGACATCGACATAGGATCAAGAACAAGCACGGTTCCTTCTCATACCCTGTTTCTTGTTCTTGGACTTCAACTGGAATCCACGATGGCGACCATGACTGAGACTGAGCCGGCCACTGTGAAGTTGTGCCTAAGAAGCTACGATGACTCCGGCTACACGTACCGGGATGTCTCCACTCAGCCTCCTCGGGACTGTACAGATGAGGAAATACCCGTGATTGATCTGGCTGATATCGATGGTGACCTCGACGAGCGAAAGGCCCTCGCTGGTCGTATCCTGCGGGCGGCGGAGACCTCGGGCTTCTTTTACATCAAGAACCATGGAATTTCCGAGAATAAAATCCAGGATGCCCTAGAGCAGATGCAAAAGTGCGTCTGATAAGTGCCTTTTCATGGTCCTAGGACCAACCTATTGACCTGCTCTCCTGATTTAGGTTCTTCCATCTCCCCCTCGAGACAAAGTTGAAGATCCAGTCCAACCCTGAGATATCTTTCTATGGTTTCAATGGCAGGGGGACCAAGCGGGTCAACCCTGGGAGCTCGATTGGTGAGTCTCCGGGTTATCAAGAGACTAAAGCAATGCCCTCATTCTGGCGCTGATCGGACGGCCCAGACAGAAAAGAGGGCTTCAATATGCACTACGAGCCGCGCTTTGATCCCCTGCATGAAGGCAAGCTCGACACGGTCCCTCAAGCCGTCCTCGATGCTCTCCCACGAGACTCATACATCTGGGACGACGTCGGTCTGCCAGAGATGCAACCTCGCCTCATAATCTACTATCAATCCTGCCTCGCCCTGAGCCGGCGGCTAATCCGCCTCCTGGCCCTCGGCCTGGACCTTCCGGAGGACTACTTCGACGCCGTGACGAACTACCCCGGCGGCGACTGCACCATCAACTTCTATCCCGGACACGGCGACAAGCCCATCGCAGATCAGGATGAGGTCGGGCTGGGCGCCCACACCGACCTGCAGATCCTGACCCTGCTGTGGCAGTCGGCGCATCGGGGGCTGCAGGTGCTCAACTCTGAGGGGGAGTGGGTGTTCGCGCCGCCCATCCCGGGCACGATTGTCGTCAACATCGGCGACTTCCTCATGCGCCTGACCAACGACCGTCTGAAGTCGACAGTGCACCGGGTCATCCAGCACGGCAAGTATGATAGGTACTCGATGCCGTTCTTCTTCGGTACGTGGAAAACCTCCATCTGTCCGTATGCCGCAGAGGTTGGGAGCAGAAGCTGACAAGAGGGCGCCACCCAGGATTCAACTGGAACGAGAAGTGCGGCGTCGTCCCGACATGCATGAGCGAGGACAATCCCGCGAAGTACGAGCCTGCGACGTGCGGCGAGGTAGGTGTCACCGTTATCCTGTGTGCGTACTTAGCTGACCTCCTGAAGCTCGTTGCGCGACGCTTAAAGGCTGTTCTAATCTCTGATGAGGCCTGAGAAGGAGAACCAGAGGTCTCCTACGGAAGGACAATCTTGATGATTTTTGACATTTGCGTGCACCATCTCACCAGCAAGCCGTTATCCGTTAGAAATTCGATATATTGATCATTTAAACACTCGCTTTGAAATCTATATGAAGGTCATCTTGAGCGACATGCTGGTTCAGCTCGTAGAAATCATCAATGCGTACACTGCAAGGGTTCGAAGCCGTCAGTCCACCGCAAGCCGCCCATAACCACAACCATGACCGCCAAGCCGGCGAGAACACTCGCCGCGCCGTAGAAGTACGCGTGCTGCCTCCTGAGCGCCGTCAGCTCGGCCACCCAGGTAGATACAGTGGTCAGACACCCGCAGAAGCCGTCCTCCACACCTTGCAGGACCTGGCACCCCACCACGCCTCCGAGCTGCGCGTGGGCCAGGTCCCAGGACATGCCGACTATGCCCGTGCCGAAGACGTTGACAGCGAAGGTACCCACCGGAAACGCAGCCAGGAGGCCGTTGAGGTACAGTGAAGCGTAGAAGCGCGCAAGAGTGCCCAACGGCGCGAAGACAAGTGAGAAGGTCGCGCGGCCACGCCATGTCTCGGTACCCCCATTTGAGCGGTCGGGAGGAAGTGCGGAAAGCAAGATGGCGCCCAGCCAGCAGCCCCAGCCTAGGAAGACGGCGAGACGGTCCATAATCTTACGAGTGAACGTGTACGGCAGAGAAGGCGTGATGGGCTCGAGGGTGATGGCGAGGTGGGCACCGATGAAGAGCCCGGCGAGCGAGAGGGAGACCGTCACGATGATGACGGCCAGTAGGGCCATGAAGGAGTAGCCGCCGTTCCTGTGGGCGATTGAGGAAACGTGCGGAGTGGGTAGGTCGTTGGATAGAGCGAGGAACACGTCCCGCATGAAGGAGGAGAAGGAGGTGAATGAGCCGCAGAAGCCGGTAGCCAGACCGATGTATAGAGGTATCGTCTTCTTGGTCGCCATGTACGCCTTCTTCGCGGCAGCGATGTCGACAGTAGTCGGCTGCTCAGAACCAGATCCGCGTGTCTCTTCGTCGTCCCTAGCCTTTCGTAGCTGCCGCTCATAGGTCGGAGTACCCCATTCGTAACGGAACAGCATCCTGTCCTCGGAGAGGAACCCCATGACCAAGCTCCCGCCAAAATTGGGCCACAGAGAGCTGAAAATGACTGGCGTGCCGGGGTATGTAGTTATAGCTTGGAGGCCCAGCCTGGCCAGGGTTCCAAAGATGGAAAACAGGACGAGATACGAGATCGTGTAGATCTGCGTCGCGAGCCGCGAGACCTTGAATGCTGACGACGCCTCATCATCTGGGCCCTTCTCTTGCAGCTGCTCTTCTTGCGGCGTCGAGGCAAACTGTTCCTCTACCTGGCGTCCTTGTCTGCCATCTACCGATGTGTTCTTCCTCCGCAACTGCCGATCGCGGAGATATTCATGTTCGAGGCTCCTCCTGTCTTCCAAACTGTCATGTCTGTATAGGGCGTCCTCATCCGGATTCTCCACTGGCGACGTAGCCGCCACCTCGTCGAGGTTCGCAAACGCGTCCGGGACGTCGTACGCGACCCGCGCCGCACTCGACCTCCGCCGGCGCATCGTCCGCGCCTCGCGCGCCGCCTGGGAGGCTACAGACCCGCGGGTCGTCAGCACCCTGAGCGGCGCGCCGCCATCTCCGCTGCCCCGGCTGCCGCGCCTCGCGCGCCCCTCGTAGTCATCTTCGCGCGACACCCGCCGGCCCAGGGGCTCTTCGTCGGGGTTCTGCACGGGCGGCTCAGTGTAGACCTCGTCGAGGTTACGGTACGACTCGGGAATGTCGTACTCGGCCGACGGGCGCGAGGCGCGCCGCTCGTTTCGTATGCTGCGGGCTGTGTGCGAGGCGCTCCGCCGGAGGATATCGTCGCTGTAGGGATCTGCTTCGCCGTGCGTTGGCGGTGCGAGGTCGCGCACGCTGTCTCTGTGGCCGCGGGATGCGCTTGCGCCCTCCGCGTCGTGATCGCGGGGTTGCGTCATTGTGCGAGTTGTCGAATAGTGACAAAGTCCCTTAATTCCAGCCTCCTCTTCTCGATTGCGTATCCCTGGTCATCGTTGAGAACCCCTTGGGATTCATCTCAGCCTCAGAGTGATGATGAGACATAAAAAGAGGCGTCGTTGGGTGATTGTAATCTGCGAACATTTTTATCTAGCAGTCGGAATCGGAAAAGACGGCTACGGCCGGCTGTCCCCCTCTACAGACGTCAACGGCGATAAACAAAGCATCGCACTACAGAGTGAATTATTAAACCTTGAAAACTGGAACAGCCTCTCGCCGTATATCGGACTCCTCCCGCTTGGATTCAACCTCTACATCTCGAACCTCAACAAATCACTGCGGGATGGCATGCCAATCCTATTGGCTTTCCACGTTTCAGCATTGATATCCATCTTCAAGTACACTCATGCACTCCATAGTTCCAAGCGTATCCACTCGCTATAAACGAAGGCCACAATCCGACTGTGAACTGTGGGCTCTCTTCTGTCTGCTTCAGTGCTCATCTACTGTTGGTATGTTCCATATCTATCTAGCCCACAACGCCGCCGTCAACGGTACACCCTCGGTGTCTACGGTCCAGCAGCCGCCTTCGTGAGCTCCTCCGACGGCGGGACTCCTCGATTTACGTACCGTCTCACCCCCGTCTCGACTCGAAAGTGTTGAGATATCAGCGAGGCCATGATATGCCACGTGTTGAGCGTCGTGAAACCACATCGATGGACCAACTACCAACGGGACCAACTGACCTAACTGGCCAAGTACCAACTGAACTGAGATTGGCGTCGATCCTCCGCATTCACTTCGGTGTGCCGAAGCATGCCGTATTCTCTTCCGATCGTGGTGGTATCAGTGCCGTGCCGAGATCCTCAAGAGCCAAGCGGCGTAGGGATTCCACAGGGGGAATATGCACGAGGGGATCTCACAGCATCCCTTTAGCCTGATTAGGTCCCGATTGGCCAACGACTCTGGTCGATTGTTGGAAGCTGTTCGGAATTCCTGTCGAATAGCATCACCAGCCCTCCTCGGATCCCACGCGGGGGTCGACGAGCTTCCTAGTCGAGTAACTGGGGCCCGTCTTTTGAGTTTCCTGGGCCGACCGCAGGCAACCGTGATACGTATATGGAGCTCAGGGCGATCCCTGCTTGTTAATTATTGCGTCTTGCGTTGTTGGTCATATTCTTCTCACTGCGTCTGTTATAAAGCTCGCCGATGTCAGCGCATCGGCAGCGGAGGCTTGAGCTTCCTATCTCAGGAGAGCCTTCCTGTTGTTGCTTGCTCTGCTGTCCTCCACGATGCATCTGAGTGGCTTTCTCTCCACATTGCTCCTCTCCGCTTCCGTCATACAAGGTGCCGTGGATACATCGCATTTCCAATGGCGACCTCCTGTGCGTCAGCGAACTGTGCTGCCACCGATCGCGAGGAGACAGGCCGGTGTTGATTCACCGTTTCTCAATGCAAACAGCACAAGTGAGCTTCATGGTCCTTATGCACCTCGCAAAACTGATTATTTGCTCCAGAGTTTGTTGTAAACGGCACTGCCATCCCTGATGTCGACTTTGACATCGGCGAATCTTACGCAGGGCAGTTGCCCATTGGCGGTGACAGTGACGGGAAGCTGTACTTCTGGTTCTTCCCCTCGACCGCTGACAACGCGGACAAGGAGATCCTCCTGTGGCTCAATGGAGGCGTAAGTTCAGGCTGAAGTGGCATCATAGGGGCGATGCTGACGCTATATCACCACCTTCAGCCGGGCTGTTCATCGCTGGACGGCCTCCTGAAGGAGCACGGCCCGTTCATCTGGGGAACTGGCACATATGCTCCTATTCAGAACCCCTGGAGCTGGCACCACATCACCAACATTGTATATGTCGAGCAGCCGGTTGGAACTGGCTTTTCTCAGGGGACCGTGACTGCGACGAACGAGGACGATGTCGCAAAGCAGTTCATGGGATTCTGGAAGAACCTCGTTGACACCTTTGGCATGCAGGGTAAGGTGTATATTACAGGAGAGTCATACGCGTAAGTTCTGCTCTAGCCTGTTGCTGAATCTGATGGCTAAGCGTCTTTCAGCGGGATGTACTGCCCGTACATCGCAAGCAACATGCTTGATGCCAATGACACCACCTATTTTGACGTTCAGGGAATGCTCATATACGATCCCGCGATTGAGGATGACGCTATTGACGAAGCCCCAATACGCTATTTCGTAGATTACTGGGCAAACCTCTTCCCATTCAACGACACCACCAAGGCACAGCTCGCCAACGCTTCCGAGACCTGCGGCTACGACGCCTTCACAGACCATTACTTGTCCTTTCCACCGCCCGGCCCGCAGCCCGTCGCCGCGAAGCTCCCGGGCATGGACGAGAATGGAACCGGCCTCCTTCCGGAGTGCGAGATATTTAATTTCGTCATGGACGCCATCTTCGAGATCAATCCCGGCTGGAACGTCTACCAAGTGGCGCAGCTGCTGCCAGTCCCCGACGACGTGCTGGGTTTCCCCTATTCAAGCTTCTACACGGCGCCAGGGCGAGAGATCTACTTCAACCGGACAGACGTCAAGAAGGCCATCAACGCCCCCCTTGACGTGGACTGGCAGATTTGCTCCGCGCAGAGTGTCTTCGCCGGAAGTGGCGACACCTCGGACCCCTCCAGCTACGCGGCCATCCCGTACGTCATCGACCGCACGCGCAACGTGCAAATCGCGCATGGCAGCCTGGACTTCGTGCTGCTCGCCAACGCGACGCTGCTGGCCATCCAGAACATGACCTGGGGCGGCGCGCAGGGGTTCCAGTCCGTGCCGGCGTACCCGCTGTTCGTGCCGCACCACGACAACCCGTCCGTGGCGGGCATGAGCGGCCAGGGCGTGCTGGGGACGTGGCACGAGGAGAGGGGCCTCACCTGGGCGCTCATCGAGCTGACGGGCCACATGGTCCCGACGTGGCAGGCCGCCGTGGCGTTCCGCCAGATCGAGGTGTTGCTGGGGAGGGTGTCGGCGCTGAACAGCACGGTGCCGTTCCCCATGTACGCGAACTCGACCCAGCCGGACGAAGATGAACTCGGCGGCGGGACCGGGGCGCCGGTGCAATGGGACGGCAAGGGCGCCGCGGGGAGTGGGACGAGCTGCTCGACTGTAGCGAAGTCAAATACGACGAGCGCTCCGCTGTCGGCAGTTTCAAGTAAGTCTTTCATCATTTAAGTACCTTGGACTACAGATCTGTGCTGACTATGATCTCAGCTTCAATGGCATCGCCGAGGAAGTCTGTAGTGGTCGTTATGTCAATGGCAATATTGGCAGTCGTCGCATTGGCTTGAGCTCTTCTTCTTGAGATGCAATGCTTCATGTATTAATATCTACTACGAGGTGATTAGTCCTATATAACCGTCAATACGAGTTCTTGATACTTAGCTCGGTGTCCACTCGTGACCACGATCAAATCTATCAGTGACACCAAGCCCTGAGGATTTGTTTGCCTTGTGCGCTGTTACAAGTTGAAGCGACACCTTTGTTGACGCGACCGTACCTGTGGTGCATAAAAGCTCAAGTCTTTCATGAGCTTAAATCTCTTCTGGTAGAAGCTAGCGGCTTGTTCTGTTCAAGTGAGTCACTGTTGAGCCTCGAGTGACGAATTTGGTAACTGCGGCGTTGAGGCTCGTCTCTTGTTTACCTCTCGCACAACGACACAGAAAGAAGTTCGTCGGCGCCCTCCCTCCAATCTTCCTTCAACACCACAAAGTAACAACGCCCTCGTCTACCAATCGTGCCTCCCTAACCTTCGTCTCTTGACTGTCATCGCGTTCACAACGTTCAAAACCAACACCCGCCCATCATGAAGCTGTCTACGATCGCAGGTATCCTTGGAGGTCTTGGTCGCTTGACCGCAGCCCAGGTGGGCGTGCATGCCTGTAAGAGCCTCCTGCGTCGTTATCTCATCTCAACGGTCTCTTGGGGGTGATTTTCGAGATCCAACACGTAGAACCGAGGAGAGAGTAACATAAACTGACTGCGTGCAGGCTACTGCTACGACAAGACTCTCACCACTGTCCCCGATTTCAACATCACCGAGTTTGCCTTCCACTGGGACCCTACTTCCCAGGAGGAGTACGTCATCTCCAACGTACTTGCGTTCCTACCTTGTCTTCTTTTCTTTTCATTGTGTCGACAGTGGTTCTAGTCGCTCCTTCTGCTCTACTCGACTTCCTGCTTCCGTCCACTGACACCATCGCTCTTGCGCAGCCACTATTCATTCACCTGGCAATTCTGGTCCGGCGTCCCGTCTGCCCAATGCAGTCTCGTCTTGCCTGCTGCTACCAGCGATCCTGTCGGCTCGCTTGTCAGCCCGTCGAGCAACTGCGTCGTCCCGGACGAGCCTAACATCCAGGTCTGGTTCATGGTCAACCAGACGTGGCCCGAGCAGGTCTACACGTTCACGCTGCGTTCGCATGTGCGTCACTCCCCTTTCCCTTGCCATATATCCAATAATACTTCCAATCATGTATATCCCACTACTACGGAGTTTGGAATCTCTGAGTATAATAGCATGCTGACTGTGAGATAACATAAAGTATATCAACAACGCGCATATCTGCGCCGAGTGTACCCACTGGGGCCAGCACAACATCACCGCCGACCAGCTCACCCGCACCTGCAATGGCGGCCGCGTCTACAGCGGCCCTACATCTTTCAGTGTGGACGCTGCGTTCTGGCACGGTTAAGCTGGAACCTCGAACTTTGGGACTGAGGACTGGGCTCTGGAGTTGATATGGACTGGAGGATGGACGGAGTTAACAGAATTTTGCTAAGGTGACTGATGACATATTCGGTAGGGTTGAGCACTTTCAGTTTCTTCTAGGCTCCACCAGTCAAGAAGGCTGTTGGAGAGCACAACGAAGCAACCTCAAACGGTTTCTCATCTTGAGGAGGGATGCCTGATCTCGCAGTGCCAACATCTTACCCATCTCCGTGACCACACAATGCTCCTCGTACGACTAATTCCACCGCCAGAGTCCGCCACCATCCACTCCTCATCTCCGTTCATTCCCACAGAAGACACGGAAATAAACTTCTGCAAAGCTACTCGTCTTTTTCAATACCCTCCCATCTCAACGCACAGCCCACTACAGTCCGCGTCCCCTCCCTGGGAATCGCAGGTATCCCTCGGGTCGTCGACGCACACCTGACCCAGCGAACACGACAGCCCCAAGAGACCTCCGCAGGGGACGGGCGTGACACATGCGGGCTTATCCGTGGCCGGTGAGATGACGCAGACGTCACCCTCCGGGCAGAAGAGGCTGCACTCGCCAGTGGAGGCGGATCCCTTGAACGGGGTGAGTGAGGTGGACTCGGCCTGGTGAGACGCGGCGGGGACCGTCGGCGGGAGGGAGGCAACCCCGGGCAGGGCTTTTACTTCGAGAGGGGAGAGATAGAGGCCAAGGAGGAGTGTTGCGAGAAGCTCCATGACGGCTGGGTTGGGGAGATGTGATGGTAGTCGAAGAGGGAGGCCGGATCGAGGGCCGTGGCTTAGTGATATAGACTGGTTCTGTTTGTTATGGAGGATATGGAGATAATCACAAGCAGAGGGAGCATACTGAGGATGGTGGAAGATTGACAGAGCGAGAATCGTTTGCAAGCCACACCTTGGATTTCGAATTATGGCAAGACCTGCTGTCGAGTAGCAAGATGGAAACCTCCAGGTCCACGGACATGTGAGGCCATTCGAGAAGGAACTAAGGTCCCGTCCTCCATTGTCCACGCAAGTGCCTGCCCCGACAGATTCTGTGATAATCGGGTACGCACCTGAGGTACTTCGGTGAAACTGTCGAGGATCTGAGGAGGAAGGCGCGATCGGTCACGTCGCCGCCCGTGAGGCACTCGTGCCTTCCTTCCAGACTCTCCGGACACATCAGTATTATCGGTTGAACCATGGAATCAACACAAGTCCACAGCTTGACCCCAGAAATATGTTGCACGAGTTTGACATTTATAGAATCTCAATATCCCTCGTCTTATTACTAGACCGCCACAACGGGTTGATTACAAGGTAACGATCCGACGCCGTAGCAGCACGGGTAGGCTCTGCTTCCACGTCGGACTATCGACTCGTCAAAATGGTGCGATTGACATCCGCCAGGAGGCCTTCGGGACATCCGGCTTTATGGTTCCACGGCAGGAGGGTGCAGCACAGGCACGCTCGACGGGAATCAAGGACAGGACTTGAAGCGTGGAAGCCCCGATCTGGTGTGTCAGCCACATACGGTACCTCCCCTGAGTAGATACCAAGATGTCCCAGAACTCCCTCTGGAGTCCAACAATAAGGAACAACATATCGCCCAACGCCATGCGAGCCGTGGCGTCGAAATGGGAGACAACAGGCAAAAGAAATCACCGGTACTCATGAGGATCAAAGGTACGCACGCAACAAGGGTCAAAAATGATCTCGCCCGGGCTCGAACCGGGGCCCTTCAGTGTGTTAGACTGACGTGATAAACCAACTACACTACAAGACCTGTTACTGTTGAATGAACTTTTTGTGCAGAGTTTTCGTTACGAGAAACTGGTTCGGAGTGCGGTGGACTGGTGGAGTGACGGATATGGGCGGTGTGGAGTGGGGAGTGTGCCCGGGATCGCTTCGGGGCGTTCGGCAAGCTATCCGGCCTCAATTCCAGCTGCCGGTACTCTATCCCTCCGCACTCGATGTCCAGCAGTGAGGCTATGCAACGGAAGGATGCTTCGGGGAGCGGGAACGGAAGATGGGATTGCCCCGTGCTACTACCTAGGCCAGCAGCGTAGTACTTATAGGCAGGCACAGGCACTGATTACACTCGGCGTCTCCTTAGATGCAAACGCAGAAGTATCACATCATATGAGGCGGTCTCCCTTTGAATGAGATGGAGTTCAAGCCCACCAACGGTGTTGTCACCAGCGAGGAATGCGACCTCCACTACTGGTACCAGGGCAGTGGCCCCCTGATAACCTTCGTGCCCGGAGGCAACGGCCACGGACGGCAGTACAACGCCATCATTGCGGCGCTCTCCGACCGATTTACGTGCTGCACCTTCGACCGGCGGCAGATGTCCGCCAGCAAAGTCAAGGGCACCAACAAGATCCTCAGCTTCCCGCAACAGGCGCGCGACATCCTCGCGGTGATCAAGGCATTGGGTTTTGATAAATCCATCCTCTTCTGCAGCAGCCTGGGCGGCATCATCGGGTTCCAGTTCGCTATCGACCACCCTGAAGCCGTCAATCACCTCATCTGCCACGAGACGCCGACAGTCTCACTGCTAGATGACGCGAGCAGCCTTATAGACTATGTGCTGGGGCTGCTCAACGGTTACCGGGAGACGGGAGACATTGTCGCGGCGTCCCAGGGCTTTGCCCTGTTGTTCAGGGGCATCTACGGCGACGACCTGGAAGAGGGCGTGCCGCCCACAGCGGCGCCGGAGCCGTGGAATGCCGTCAACTTCTGGGACAACGAGGTTATCAGCTCGTTCTACGTGCCGGACTTCAGGAAGATCGTGGCGCGGAAGGTCTCGATCGGGGTGATGAACGGGGAGAGCAGTCGAGACGCCTTCTACGCAAGGGCCGTGTACGAGCAGGAGAAGGTCCTTGGATGCGTGAGGATGCTGGTGCCAGGGCACCACCAAAATTTCGAGGTGCAGGTAGACAAGTTTGTGCCCGCGCTGTTGCAGATGCTCGGCAAGCTTGAGGAGAGGAGACAGGCGGCAGCTTGATGACTATTGTACCAGTGTCTGCAGTGGAGACCGGAGAGGCCCGCCCGGTTGTGGTTCCGGTTGGCACTATCAGGCCCATGCTTCCAGTATCCACAGCATTGGGTTACTAGCGGCCGATGAGCTTGGCGTGGTGGCCTCCTCAGGGGGTAGGTAAGGGGGTGATAGCCTCAGAGCTTCCGGATCCGTCTTCCCGCGGAGTTTTGCGAGCTTATTTATATTCTCGAAACTCAAGGCAATTCTTGAATCGTGAAAGCCGATGAGTACGTATTCGTGTATCCGAAGTGATAATCATATCCCTCTCTCAAAAGTGTGACAAAAGACAGAGTGAAGAAAGGGAGTTAAGGCGCGCACAGCACCGAGGTCGGATTACGTACAGTATCTCTCTAGTGAAGAGCCGGTGGTTCCTTATCGGCGGCCCCTTATCGCAGCTCCCCCTCGCAACCCCGCCGTCCCGCACGTCGGCGGACACCACCCTCAGCTCACCTCCTCGGTCACAACCCAGTGAGCAGTTCAACTTTAACTCAAATATCCCGCCAGCCCTCCTTTAGTTCTCAGCACCTGGAAAGCAGTCCATCCTTGATTATTCTGTCTTGTTTTTCCAAACTTCGCCGTTCCCGAGTCCCCTCCTCGCTTCTTCAGCTTCATCTGCTGCTCGCTGTTTGTTTACTCCTCCACGAAGCACCTGTCGTCTTTGCCCGCCATGTCCAGCATACCGCCAAACGTTCACGTCTCGAAGCACCCGTGCTTGCTGGCAAAGCTGAGCCAGCTGCGGTCCAAGAAGGCCAATGCCAAGGAGGTCAAGGCATTGATCCATGACATTTCTGTTATCGTGGGGTGCGAGGCACTCGCTACAGCCATCTCTGCCGTGCCTGGTCCGACGGTGAGTGAAAACCCGCATACACTGCTCCTCCAAACGCGATCAGCTACTGACCGTAGCATCAGGACGAGACTCCTTTGGGCTTTGAGTACACAACGTCGCATGTCACACCAGATACTATCTCCCTGGTTCCGATCCTGCGATCCGGTCTGGGGATGGTCGAAGGTCCGTCGCTCCTGATTCACCCCTCCCCGTCCTCCTCTGTGTCTTGTCTTGCCTCGGGATCCCCTTTGTAAATTAACTTTAGACTGACTTTGCCCAGCCATCGAGACGCTCCTCCCAGACCCAGTCCCTGTCCACCATCTGGGTCTGTTCCGCGAGCCGACAACCCTGGAGCCGGTTGAGTACTACAACAACCTGCCCAACCACATCTCCGGATCAGCCGGTGCCAGTGCCTCCAGCCTGGCCATTATCCTAGACCCCGTTATTGCTACGGGCGGCACCTGCGCGGCTGCCATCCAGACCCTGCGGGAGTGGGGTGCCCAGCGCATCATCGTTCTCTCCGTCATCGCCGCCCTTCCCGGTGTCACCCGCGCCGCCTCCGAGTGGCCCGAGGGCGTCGAGATCTGGGTCGCCGGGGTGGATGCGGAGCTCACGGACCGTGGCATGCTCAAGCCCGGCCTGGGAGACGTCGGCGACCGCCTGTTCTTGACCATCGGCAAATAGGAACTGCAGGTGTCACACGAGTCGCCCTTCCACAACGGGCACTAGGCGCTCCCGGCGTCTCGGCGGCTCGACCCCCACTACCTGGAGTCCCCAGGTCCTTCATCCTCGTCTACACCCTCTTCTTCTTTCCCTCGTCCGCGTCCGCCTTCCCCCCCGCCTCCTGCGCCTGTTCTTGCTCCCACGGATGATGTTCACCCTCAGCCTCCTCCTCTCTTTCTAAACCCTCCTCTAGCCCCTATTCCCCCTCCTGACCCGCCGGGCCACTTCGGTCGCATTCCCCTTGATGGCCAACAGGCCGACAACGGCGAGGCTTCCGACCGTGGCGACAACGATAATGACACCCACGAAAACAACCCGGACGATGGTTCGTCCGACAATAGCACCTCCAATGGCGACTCGGATGACGAAGAGTCGGATAGCAACGAGTCGGATGATGACCAGCAGTCGGATAACGACCACTGGGATGATGACGACTCGGATAACGACGATTCGGATAATAATGGATCGGATGACGGTAACGAGCCTCAACCAAATACGGCCCACCACGACGATATCGACCCAGACGATGACGGTGTGGAGACACTGTTCACCGACGACGACGACGACGACGACGAAGCAGAGATTCGCGACCCGGCCACCCGGCGCATTCTCGCCCAGGCCCGGCACCACCTAGCCCTCCAGGGCACGCACGGCCTGGTGCGCCTCGACGTTCTCGAACGGACCATCAGGGCGGTGGAGCATCTGAATCTCCGCCTCGAAAACCTACATTTAGACAGATTGGATGTCAGAGACCAAACGTTCCAAGGCGTGCTAGACATGCGTAATCTCACCGAGAGGATCCAACATGACCGCATATGGCTGGAGGGTCACGCGCGGTGGCTTGCCCTCCAGGAGAATGAGGCTCTCGACATGCAGGCCAGCGTTGTCAACGGCTGGGGCCTTGCGCTGCTGCTGCTGCTTCTGGAGTGGGTGGTTAAAGGGCTGTTCCTCTACCTGCGCCCCTAAGGCTGTCTTCCATCTCGCCGAACTCTCTTCTCGTCTGGTCCGGTCCAGCCTGTTTTCCCCTCGATTTTGCTTCTGGTTCGTTCTGTCCTGGTCAGTCTGCTGGCGGCGGATCTCCGCTCGTCTCGTCTCCCCTCTGGGCCGGATGTGTCCCCGCGTTTCGTGGCCGGATTTCCTCCTTCCTCTTTTCCTTACATTGTCGGTATAGATGTACATATCTACCACTTCATCGTCTCTGGGAATAATCGGCTCTGTGGATGAGGCTAGATTCATAGGATTACAGTGTGCAAGTACGTCTTGAGGGTAGCCTTTACAAAAAAGAATCCTAGAATCTGCTGTACCGGTCGTTGCCCACTAGTGCCACAATGTCCATGTGCCCCCTCCCACTATTTCTTCAAAGCTGACATGCAAAACAAGACTACGGAGGCGCGTACTGCTCCTCATCCACGAGGGTGCTCTCCCGCCAGCAGTCCTCCACCCACTTCCGCGTGACGATCCGTGGCGTCGGCCGCCGCTTGCTGACCTCGTACCTCACCTCCGCGGCGAGCTCCCTCTCGCTCGCCTCGCTGGCAGCGACGACCACCACGTGGGTCATCCCCTTATCCTCGAGATCCTCCGCCACCTTTCCTCCGCCGAACCGGACGCGGTTCCGCAGCGACTGGACCTCGAGCTGTGGGACCTCGGGGTCGAGCGCGAAGCCGACCCTGCACCGGCGGAAGACCATGCCCTTGAGCCCGGAGCCGAGGTCGAGCCCTTGCTCTACTTCTAGCTGGTCGAGGAAGGCATCCTTGTCGAACCCCTCCTCGTGCCCGTCCTCCTCCTCGCGCGGGGGCATGTTCGCCATGATCTCCCTCAGCTCCTCGACGTCCACGTCCCGCGCGTAGCTGTCCCCGAGCTTGTCCGCGTTCCCCTCCGCCTCCGCCTCCGTCGCCTCCGTGGCGAAGAGCAGGTGACCCCTCTCGAGGGGCAGCAGGAACGCCCCGCCGCGCTGCGACACGCAGTCGAGCACCCAGCTCGGGCGCACGATGTCCGCGCCGCCCGCCTTGACGAGGCTGGCTACCTTGACGACCTTCTTGTCCGCGACCAGGACCCTGCCCTCCTCCGGCCGCTGCGTGATCTGCCCGCCGTGCTCCTTGATCAGCTCCTGCAGCTGCGCCTTGCTCCGCTTGACCGGCTTCAGGGCGTCGGACAGCACGCAGAAGGTGAGCCCCGCGAAGACCTTGGACCTGGGCTTGCCCGCAGACGGCACGGGCTGCTGCTGAGAGGCGAGGTCCTCGTCGCCGGCGACGACGAGCTCTCGCTTGGCGCGCTTGGTAGACCGCCGCTGCCGGCGGTCCTCGATGGACATGTTCTTCTTCTCCTGGACCTCCTGGTCGACGCGAGTCTTGAGCACCTGGAACTGGTCGACGTCGAGCGCCGAGTCCCAGCTGCGATCAAGGCGCAGGCGGCGCAACCGCGGGAAGCGTAGCGTCTCGCCGGCCGCGAAGGACTCGGACGGCCCGATGCTGGCCGCCTTGACTGAGATGACGATAGAGTCGTGTGGGCGGATCCACACGTCCGGCCGCTCGTACTGAAGCTTCTCGCCTCCGCCGAGTTCGATGTACTCAGTGGGAGGCTTGTCGGCGTCCCAGTCCATCCACTTGCCTTCGGTGTGGTGGGCGATCCGGCGGTAGTCATCGGCCTTGAAGCCGCCACCGACCTTGAAGAAGGAAAAGCACTTCTCGGGGTTGCTCCCGGCTTTGATGTAGTTCTCGCTCACCCTCAGGCCGCACAGGTAGCTGGAAAGTATGCCGCCGCGCCGGCCGGAGCCGTAGTAGCCACCGATGACGACGCAGTCAAGGGATTCGCCGAACTCGGCCATGTACTCGGGTTTCACCTTGATCCAGTCGTCGTTGCGGCTGTTCAGCCGGTATACAGACCGAGGGTTCTTCAAGACCAGGCCCTCTGATGCTTCGGCGATGACCTTTCGCAGCTCCGGCTCGATGGCGTCCGCCGATGTCGCGCGGATGATGGGGAGGATCTCCAGTCTCTGGGGCACGCCGATGACGACCCGCTCGAGGGCCTTGCGGCGGTCACGCAGCGAATATCTAGTCAGTGGCGTATCATTGAGGTAGAGAATATCAAAGACGCGAAAGACGGGGCGCTCGCTCTCTGTGTCAAAGGGGTTCTTCTGTCCCGCGAGGGCGGCTGACTTGAGCGTGCCGAAAGGGACCGTCTTCCCAGTTTTTGGGTCCCAAGTGATCATCTCGCCGTCGAGGATGCAATTAGATACCTCGTCCACAAACGCACCCTTGAGATGTCGGGTGAGCGCCGAGTTGTCGTCCTCGTAGCCGTCTCCGTAGAGGTAGGTATAGTCCTTTGCCTTGCGAGACCAGAAACAAAACCTAGTGCCACCGGGGTGGTCGGGGTCCTCGATCATGTGCATCTGCATCCTCTCGCCGTCCAGTTTCTCTTCGATCCAGAACTCCGGGTCCTGCTCCGTCACACCCAGGTGGGTGACCATCTTGTCAAAGCTCTCGGGCATCTGGAACTGGGCCAGCTGGGGCTGGAAGCACTGCATAAGGGTGATGCCCGTCTCCTCCTGTTCGAGCCGCAGGCGTGGGTCGTACAGCTCCCAGCACACCCTCCTCAGGCTAGATGATACGCTAAAGAGGGCCTCGGCATCCGGATGCCACAGCGAGAGGAAGGTTCGTTCCGTTGCGCCGACCTTCATCTGCTTGAGGATGATGCGGATCAGCCACATGAGCTCTTCGGCGTTCATTCGCTTGTAGAAGATGTCGAAGATAGGGAGCTGCTCCGCCTCACCGCTCGCGGCCGCCAGCCTGTCGAGGAGCTCGTTGACCTCGGCGATGCGCATGTCGCCCGGCTCCGTCAGCATGGGGCGCTTGCTAAGCACCTCGTAGCAGCGCCCGGCAAAGTCGCCCGCCAGGCGGCTGGCCACGGACTGGCCGGGCAGCTTCCAGTGGATGAGGTTGTAGCCGTCCTCGGAGTCCTTGCTGATGTTCATAAGCTTAACCAGCAGCTTCCCGATGGTGCTCTCCTTCAGACCGTACACGCCCCGGTCACGGTCTTTGTCCGGCAGGATCAGGCGCAGCGCCGGGTAGAAGTCGTTGCCTACCTCGGCACGCCAGCGGCTGATGAAGCGATCGATGATGGCCCGCCGCTGCTCATGCGGCGACAGCTTGGAGGGCCCATGGGGGCCTTTCTTGGCGCGCGGCGCGCGAGGTCCGGAGGGGCCCTTGTTCTCGTTAAGAGGGTTGAAGAGGTTCTTGTACAGGTCGGAGAAGGGAAAGGTCCTGTGATGGTTGCGGGGCCGGTTGGGATACTTCTCGTCCAGCTCCTCGGTGGTGAGCGGCCCGCTGACGTACTGCCTCTCATCCTCCTCCTTGGCCGATTCCGTGGGCGATGGTGGGGCCTTGATCTGGCTCATGTCTGCGATCTCCGAGATATAAACTCGGCTGCTCCTGCTGTTGTTTAGGGACCCGCACACTGAGGTGCTAGCAAGGGGCTGGAGGTGCCTATCCGCTAGTGTTCGGCGGGCATTCCAGCTACAGCATCACCAACGCGATCGTAATGACACCAGGAAGGACTTTTGACAGAGCTTCTTGCTTGTGTATCTTTCACTCATGGAGGTGAAGAGCTAAGGTAGGTATGTTTGGGGAAAGCGAGCGACCACGGATACCTATGCCGTTGTAGGTAGAAGAGAGAGGTAGGTAGGTACCTAGGTAGGTAGCTAAGTACCCGTTTGCTGCCTGCTGTGGCAGATCGAAAATGGCGGGGCGACCGATGTCATCACGTTCACCAACAACCGCAAGCATCCTGAGGCTCGCCAATATCTTCAACACCAAAGGACATGCAGGGTGCTGAATCTCGATTTTTTAGGAGAGAACCATTGGTGAGGATGAAATTTTGAAATCGTGTTTCCAAAGAGTCGTTCTTAAGAGCCTCAAGCACCCAATATCGACAGACACCGGAACATATGAGAACCCATAACTTGGCTCATCTTCAAGTTCGTGAATGACAAGAATGGCATTGTCATCCCTCTGAACACATCGCATTTCCGACAGCATCTTCGCCTCTGTTCTCAGGTACCTAGTGGCCATCTATAGCCAAGACACAGACCTTCCGCCATCGAATCATATAAATCCTCTCTCACCATACGCATCAGTTGCCCGGTGGCTTTACGCAACCGACATCGACAGGAATCCCTTCTCACAGTAGTTTCGCAAAGTGTCTGTCTGTTTTGTCAACCTCCACCCACAAAACCAAGTATCACCGTAACATCTCCGCTTGCCATCCTTTCCTCGGCTCTGATACCTGCCTACGCAATGACCTCATTCACTTCCCACGCAAGCCCGCCTATCTCAAACGAGTCGCCCAGTCGCCTTCCCTCCTCGATCACCCACAGACAGGGCAGCCCGACCTTGGCTTCCTCCACCCCGACGGTGTTGCTCATCTCATTCCTCACCCAGCCTCTCCCCTCTTCCCCGTCGCGCACCAGCACCTCCCACCTCTCCGCCCAGAACTCGCCCTCGCCCTGGACGATCCCCTGGCAGTAATCCCCCACCCGCATCACCATCCCCCTCCTCCCGCCCTCCCCCTTCCCCTCCGCCACCACACACGGCAGCGTCTCGACGTCCGGGCTCGGCTTCGTCCAGTACTCCTTAAACAGCCGCGCCTTCCCGCCCATCTGCATCACCCCGACCTCCATGACGTCCCCGTTGGCCAGCAGCAGCATGTCCGCGCCGTCCTCCCCGAACCCGCAGCTCGACTCGATGTCGTGCCGCCACCGGACGTGCGCCGCGCACTCGTACCCCGGGCAGCCGTCCCGCCCTGGCGCGCCGACCCCCGCCGTGCTGAGCCCCGCCGTGGCGTAGCCGTTGAACAGCGGGGAGGCGAAGGGGCTGGGCGGCGCGGAGGGCAAGGTGAAGCGGACGTCGACGAACCGGCCCGAGGGCGCCGTCAGCGCCAGCACGGAGGAGTGTTCGGCGGGCGGATCGTTGTCGAAGGAGAGGCCGCGCCGGACCTCGATTGCGGGGCGGGGAAGGAGGGCGTCGACCCAGGGCGGCCGGGGGTCCGGGATGCCGGTGATGGGAACGACGGCCGGGGGTGACGGCCCAGTCTCGGTGGATGTCATTGCGAGGGGTGGAGGCGGCGAACCATATGCCCTAGGCTAAATATGCTTTCGCTGGTTCGTGGATGGCGAGCGTGCCGTGCAGCTACGGCGCTGGTGAGATAGAGGGCTCTTAGTATATGATCCTAGAACGCCGGGCTTCCCCCTCCCGAAGTTAAGTACCGGAGTGCGTTCCCTCCCGGCCGGCATCTCTTATCTGTGGGGTCCGGCCCCCGAAGTCCCCGGGCCACGATGGGAGTCGCCGAGGGAGGACTCTGGGCTCCACTCTGGTGCGTTAGGCTCATGGCCGTTATCTGGAGGCCATCATGGCCCTCTCAGACGGGATTAGCAATCGTATTACGAGGTTGATTCGCCGTGTGTCTTCATCGGAATATGGCGTCCCTGGACTCTGACCACGCCATCACATACTCCGAGTGCGCCTCCCAGTCGCCTTGTGTCCCGTGCGGCCTCCTGAGCGCCGTCACCCAGACACCGTCTTCCTTCTCTGGTCCCAGGATGGCGTCGTGCACCCTGAGATGCTCTGGCAGGCCGAACGGAGCCGTCACGTTCAGTTTGACGGCCTCGTCCGCGCAGTCCCACCGACTGGGAGATGAAGGTCGCCTATTCATGTCCATGAGCCCCCCGTCGAGCATCTCAGCCATCGGCGGGCAAGATGTTGTGTTGGGAAGCGACTCCCACGGCCATGCGGATGTGGCTGCTGCCTGGGGCACGAAGGGAAGCAAGTGATCCGGCGGAGAGCCGGTAGACATGCCGTCTTGCGACGAGCAGCAGAGCGATGGGACCGACTGGGGAGAGGACATGGCCATGTCCATGAGGAGGGACGAGTCGAGGGGCCCGAGCTCCAGATCGAAATCATCAACCTTCAGGTCCGGTATTGCAGCGTGGACGGAGGTCGAAGGGATACCTTCATCCATGGCAGCGGTCACAGCAGCCATGTCCACCAACGTCTCTGGCGTCAGCGCAGGGCTCACATCTGCGGATCGGAATCTGCCCTGCGGTAGCGTTGTGAGCAGTGTCGTGTCTTCTTGACGAGCCATCCGCTCTTCGATATCGACGATATGGCCCGCGATGGCGCCGATGACGCTCACCCTCCAGACATTCTCCCTCCTGTCCTGGTTGCGCCGCAGCAGATCGAGCGCCGACCGGCGGATCAGCGGGTGCCGGCACTTTGTGGCGATGTAGTACAGCGGCGGGATAACGTTCGTCTCGAAGGTGAACGTGCCGTGTCGTTTCCTGCCGTCAGGGGCGTGATGCGACGGCAAGTCCGCAGTCGAGCGCTGCTGCGGCCCCTTCGGGGCAGGCGACGCGCGGTCCGAGGCCTCCGCCTCCAGATACGACGCCGCCAGCGGGATCATGGCAGCGAACGTGGCTATGTACTCGTCGTAGACCGCCTCCGAGGGGCTGAGCGCCGTGGACACCCAGATGTGCACCGCATGCAGGCAGAGCTGCAGGAAATGCGCGGTCTTCTCGGGGGCGGCCTTCGGCTGCGAGGCTCGGAAGAGCGAGAAGGCAACGTTCAGGTTCGCCAGTTGGCCCATCAGGAAATCCTGCTCGTCCTCCAGGTGCCGGCGCTCCTCCTCGGGCACGTCCTCGCCGGACTTAGCCGGCCTAGCCTTCTGCGTGAACCGCAGTGCCTCCTCCATGAAGTCGTGCATGCAGTACCTGACCTCCGCGATGGACTCGAACACGGAGGGTATGTCTTTGATAACCTTGAGCGACGGCGGGATCGGGACAGGGCTGCCGCCAAAGAGGAAAGATGTGAGACTGAGTCTCGTGTACATCGGGACCAGGTGCTCCTTGATCGCCTCGATCTCCGGGTCGCGCGACAGCGCCTTATCCTCCAGCTGGCTGAGGATCTGCCTGCCCTGCTCGAGGTGGATCAGGGACTCCTTCTCCTTGCTCTGCATGAACTCGATGCACACGAAGAGCACGCACGTCAGCAGCGACGCCATGGGCTTGACGGTGGGTTCAGCGGCCATCTGCTCCAGCAGGCTGGCGATGGCCTTGTTGTACTGCTGCAGCGCGAAAGACTGCTTCGCACAGCGGTGCTTCTCGCACGGGGTCCCCGGCCCAACCTGCGTGAGTCCCTCGTGCAGGCTGCTCACGGCCAGCACGGCGTGCCGCACCGCCGGCTCGGTCTGGCAGATCTGCAGGACTAGGACCCGCCAGAAGGCGCCGTCGAAGTCCCCTGAGAGGCTGGGTGCCGTGACGTGCTGGAAGAACTGGAAGGACCGCCGCTCCTCCTGCGAGGCCCAGTCCAGCAGGACGGCCAGCGAGTGCGGCGGCCCGCCGTCCTGGCCCTTGCTGCGCCGCTTCGAGAGCGCCCTGGGGTCCAGATATCCATCGCACTTGCGCCCTGTCTTGGTGCAGCGTAGACAGAAGGGCTTGGACTCATCACACTTGACTTTTCTTATTCTAGATCGCGGGGCAGGCGACACTGTTAGTCCTCCGCAGCATGTCATGTAATCTCAACCATTCGAGCTTTAAAGACATCTAGACTCACTTGCAAGTGATGCAGCCCGTGCGAACTTTCTTGGATCCTTTCCTCCCCGAAGAGACGTGTTCCGAGGACGGACTCGTCGAGTCCGCGTTCATGGCCTTCTCGAGGCGGTAGCAGCTGTACAGCGCGGATCCCATTGTGGAAGCTGTAAGCACCGGTCCGGGTGGGACAGCAGCGTGTGAAGGATGAGTGGCTTCATAGAGCTACAAGCAGCAGAGCAGCAAAGCAGCAAAACCCGCGCGTCTGGCTCGGAGCGGGGGAAGAAGGAAGTAGGATGACGGCCTTAAGTAGCTATGTAAGCCATCCGGTAGGGCTGGCTGCTTCAGGGGCTGTCTGACACGCAAACCGATAGCATCATGGCCCGGGTCCTAGGCTGCTGCCAATTGACTGCGTACCATAGCCCAGATGCCACGGATGCAGTTCAGTCAGTGCCAAGGATATCGTCTATCAATCCCAGTTAGGCCAGAAGGAGGAACCGGCAGGGCTCCCCCGTCCCCTCTGCCGCGGTATACCGCGCTACACCAGGGCTGTACACTCAAATATTTGTAAGCGTGGCATCGCCAGACCTCCCAGCTGCATGCAGTAATATCTCGACGTGCCGGGTCTGCTTCAATCAAGAGCCAGAAGCCGCCAGCGGAAAAGTGGTACCGCGTGGACGGTGTTGCATCGGCGTGGTGTGGCGATGACGGTCGACGGCGCGGGGGCCGAATCCTTCGTGCGATATTGCGTACCAGCCCTACGGACTAACTAGTCCTTTGGTCCTACGGAAACTCTATCTCGAATGGCGATGGGGGCCCAATGGCCGCAGGGGAGTGCGACTGCCGGTCCTCACCCCTCATGATGCGCTTGTCCTTGACGAGAGAGAGAGCAGCACCCGCGCGGCATCCTGTTGTCAGCACTCCTCCTCGTCACGTCCTTGACTGACACCCTCCTAAAACCCCTCCCCAAATGTCTCCAAGCGCGGTAGACAGTGAGGATGAGACGAGCTGGAGGGCGTGCCGCGAGCGTGGTTGGACCTCTCGGCAGCAGGGGGAGGGGAAACCACCTCCCGTGGTGCTGGACTCTCGACTCGGGACGGATGTGACGAGGACCAGCTGTGAGACGAACACGCTGTCGCCTCTCTGTGCTGCCGCATGGAAATCCTTCCTGCCGGGTTTTCTTGATTCCTCCCAGCGTCGCGTCCAACCAACACACGACGTGTGCGACGTCAAATCTCCGTCGGCCAGATTGTTGGTCCAAGCGATTGCCGCCCTCCCTCGTTCCTGATCCAATGTGGCTCCCGCCCTCATCCCGACTGTCTCGAGGGCTCCATGATTGGCCTGACAGAGCGTCCCGCGAAGGAATCAGGACCCATGCAAATGCAAGCTTGACCCTGACCACCATTCTGCGCTTTCTGTCAAGAGACCCCTGCCATTTGCCCAAAGCGGACACAAGTTCACGCCGAGCGCCTGAGCCGTACCGCGGGCTGTTACACAGAATCCTTCCACGGCCATTTGGCGAGATCCAAACGAGCTTCCCTTCTTGGAAGTTTAACCGCCGAGGGTCATGCGGAGTTTGGCACCAAGGGGAATTTGAAATCGGTTTCCCCATGATAAGCTTAAACAGAGCTGCTGACGCCTCCAGCTCTGGGGCGCCATCCTCTTTAAAGGGCCTGATCGTCCGTTCTAGCGAGTAGTCGCATGTAAATGTAAGCGCAACGTAGGTCTAAGCCCTGCAGTTGTTCTTGGCTACCGGTTCTCAGAAACGCAAGACCGTGAGGAAACGTGCCATTTCCTCTCCTCCTGACGTCGCATCTTCGTATCTTGAGCCTGCGCAGCCTTACGAATGTGCCAGTCTATTAGTTCGACGCCGGTGACGTCCGACGGACAAACTCCATACTATGCTCTTAAGAGTGTAGATGGCTGATGTGAGGATTTCGGTGATGATATCACAGGCGAGTGACTCATTCTGAGTAGTAAACAGGGCGAGTGGGTATGCGGAGAGACAGGCAGGTCTGAATAGTCAGGGCGAGGACTCCATCGAAGGAGACCATGAAAAGTCGACCGAATATCTGAGGATTAGTGCTGCGTACAATCTGAACCGGGCCATCATCGTCTCTTCCTATAGTGCCGACTAAGATAGGAGGCAGGACTCGATTCCTATCATTTCATAAACGGCACTCAGGTCACCAGTGTCAGAGTAATTCCATGTCTGGCTGAATTGATGTCTTGGGCATAACGGAATTCCCATCTGCAGCTTCTAGTATCGTCATCTCTCTCGAGTTACAGATGCGTCTCCAGACGTCATGTCTGCTTGCCACCAACTCTTCCGCAGTCGGTTACAAGGTAATGATGCTTTACACCTTGAGCCTCTAAGAGGCATGTCCCTTGCCCGAAACAAATGAAACAAAAGACCAACAGCGGCCAGTGTTGTGCCTGTGGTATAGTTCGGTATATATGAATAAAAGGAAAAAGCAAGTTCGTCTCCAGTCCTCTTCATGTTCCGTAACGAACCCCCGTTCATTGCCGAAGAACGCCGTTATCCCTGGGGGGAAAGCAAGCCGAAGACCCCGAACGTCCGGTCATAGATGCATCGTAGTGTAAACAGAATTGCGACAACAGTGTTGTACACGATAAAGCGCACGAACTGCACGATGTGCGGGAGAATGGAAAGGAGCCTCGGCTCGGAAGTCTGCCAAAATCATACCGTGCCGCGAAGCCGCTGTTTACGGGCGAGCCAGTCGCCGAGCATGTTGTCAAGTTGCTGCGTATCAGTTAGCTTTGGCCAGAAGAGGAGAGCTATGAAGATATGCCTTACGGTTGTGATCTCTGCCAACTTGGCGTTCTGCTCCTTGAACAGCGTCCCAGCAACGGGATGCTCAGGCCCAGCAGGCTCAACGTCGGTTTTGTCGTATACCACAACAAGCAGGTCGCGAATGTCCGACCCCGAGTCGAAGAACGCCCTAAGGCTCGCGTCGTTCCAGGTAGACATCGTCGTGTTCGAGGTAGACGTAGTGATGGAATCCTGGTTGCGGTGCGTGCCGTCTTCTCTCTCGATGAGCTCTGGCGACGGCGACGATCTTGAGGACGAGTGGTCTTCCTCCTGGCTCGAAGTGTCGACCATAAGGGCAGGCGGATTGTTTGAGTTGACGGGAGACACCTGGACAGGCGACTCTGACAAACGATCTGACTGGGGCGCAACGACAGGCTTCTCCGTTGGCGCCGTCGAGGTCGTTTGTGAGCTGAGGTAGCTATCCGGGTACGACCCGGGCAATGTGGGCCGTAGCTGCTGCTGCTGCTTCTGTTGCTCCTGCTGTTCTTCTGAAGTCGGCAACTGCCGTGCAGGCTCGTCAGCCACTTCCTCCTCTTCCTCTATGCTGTCGAAGTCGTCCAGCTCCAAACGGGTCTTTGCCTTGGTCACCTTCTGCGGTCGGCCGTTGCCGTTCGGTGCGCGAGGATTGGGAGCGCCTCGTTGCGAGTTCGTTCGAGCGGCTTCCGGCGACCGATCTCTTGGCTTCTGTACACTCTCCTCGCTGTCTTGGTCGGAGTCCACAACGCGCATAGTCGCCGGAGGCACATTAGCCACGTTGTTCACCCTGCCCTCAGTCTTGATGAAGGTTGCAAGCTCCAAAACAGAGTTGGCTGCGCCAGACTTGTTCGATGGCGAGGGCTCAGTGCGCGGCTGCTGTTTCTGAAGCTTGCTCGCAGGGCGTTGCGTTGCCGACGCCTTCTCTTGGATTGGTTGCTCTTCGACACGCTGCGAGTCTTCCGACTCCTTCTCTCCAGCTTCGGAACCGACGTCAATTGACCGCTTGCCAAGCGAGTCGTCATCCTCGCCTTCTTTCCGCTTATCTTTCCGCGAAAATAAGCTGCGGAATCCGCCCTTCTTTTCTTTCTCCTTCTTGTCCTTATCTTTCTTCTTCTTGTCATCCTTGGCCGTAGGAGGATCCTTCTCGAGCTTATCGAGGCTAGGCCGTTGCTTGATCTCCTTGGACTCGTTGGACAATCTGGGCGCACCGTCGTCGCGTAGTAGGTTCGGGGTCAAGGTGATTTTCTTAGTCTCGACGGTCTCATCCTTGAAGAATGAATCTCGGACGGTGCCGTCTTTGGTTTTCTTCGGGCCATCGACACCATTGGTCTCGAATATCTCCTCGCTCGTCCTGCCGTTCGCCTTCTGATTTGCAGCCGACTCGTCGGTAGTGTCCTGCTTTGCTGGATCGACAAGCTTGATCTCCTTCTGCTGTGACCGTGGCTTGAGTGGTTCAACCTTTGCAGACTCGTCCTCGCTTTCTTGGTCGCCGTTTGACTGTTGCGCCATAGCTTCCTGTTGCCGTTGCTGCTGCTGCTGCTGCTGTTGTTGTTGTTGTTGGGCAAAGTATTCGGCCTCTGGATCTTCCTCTTCTGTGTCATAGTCCACATCTGAATAGTCCACATAGGTTGGCGCTGCGAACGTCACATTCTTAGCCTTCCTTCTCCGCATGGCTGACTTGATCGGGTTTTTGGTCTTCTCGGCTTGGTCGCCGAGCATGGTGGCCGAGAGCTAGAAGCACATCAGTCAGGTGATAGGCCCGGAGACATAGATGCTGACCCGACGTACATCAATGTTCCTGTGCTTGTTCAACCGAGCCAATCTCTCTGTGGGAGTCTCTATATGCTCTGCTGGCAGGTAGCCTATCACAGCCCATCAGTATCGGAAGCACTGTAAGATGGATAAGCAAAGGGACATACCAATACTGCTATCTTTCACCACCCTGACGAGCCACCAATAGCTGTTACTGTCGTCTAGCAGCACCATGGTGTCACCCTTTGTCGCATTGGCCTGGCCTTCGACGGTGGCGACGAATGTGTGTAGGGCGTAGACGAACTCGAAGTCGATGTCCTCTGTGTCGTGTAAGCACTCACTACCCCAACCACAGGCAATAAATCTGGGGTCAGTAATCTCTTGAGAGAAGTCGTCATCATCATCGTCGGTCGAGCCTTCGTAGGGTATCGTGAGATCGTTATCCTCCGGGCGCCTAACAATACCCTCCGCCCCAGTCACGTTCTGCCTAGTCGTCGTTTCAGTAATTGATGCCTCCTCTTCTCTCACAGTCACATCCTCCTCGTCTGCGGGATTCCCGGCCTCCTAAGCCGGTCCTAGCTCGAGCAATGGCTGATGCTGGTTGGTATTCTTTCGTTCAATTGCTTCGCGTTCGGTAGGCTGCTCTTGATCTTCGGTCGTTTCGGCGATCCGCTGCCTATTACACTTACCGCGTAGATGATGATGATGACGACTGGCTGCTGCAAGAGACTCTGTATTTTCTCCCCACATGACACTAGGCTGTAGAGGAAACCGTTCAACCATGTTGAGGTATGGAGAAGCTGCCCTCGTCTCGCTGGAGACTTGGAGCGTCGGAGAACTACACGACGACGCCGAGGGATAGAGAGAGTCGACCCGGCGCGGCCAGGGTCGCGGGAGTTCGGAGTCAGAGGTACACCCACCATCTTCGATTGAGGGCGAGCTCGAGATCTTGTCCATCATGTCGTCATCCATGCCGTCGTCGGCGTCGGCGTCGGCATCGGCATCGGCGTCGACGTCTTCCGCGACGTCCTGGCCCGACAGGCCGCCGTTCTGCGCGATGGCCAGCGCATCCTGCTGTTGGCGTGTCTGGGACATCTTGCCGGCGATGCCGTTCTGCTTTTGAAGGTTCTGGTTCTGGCGGTTGAGGGAATCGGCTACTCCGGCGGCCAGATCCTCGGCGTACTGCTGTAGATCGCCAATGTCACCGTTGGCCCACGAGACGCGCGGGCTGCGTAGGTTCTCCTCGGCGGTCTCGGCGGCTACTTCGCGAAGGGTCTCGGCCTGGTGCGGAGCGAGCGACGAGCCAACAGCGGCCGGTTTGGGGCGGGAGGGGTCGAGGCGGGAATTGTGGTCTTGCGCCGACGGGGCGTCGCGATCTTGGAGGTCAATCGAGTCTGGAGGGTTGGCGAAATTGATCACAGAGTCAGCGAGCCGCCAGCACGGGCGTGAAGGAAAATGTGCCGACAAGGGGGTAGGTAGCAGCGGCGGCGGCAGATTGTAGCGGATCGTTTCGGCTCGCCCAGCCACATGGAGCCAGAGGCTCGGGATCTGGAGCACGTACCAGCTCGAATAATCTCAGGTCTCGTCATGGTGGATTGAGCGCGACCCTGGCATCAATCCCACGACCAGAAGCAGAGATTTTAATGAAGTTATCCGCAATGAGTGGACTGGAGGCATGAAGCGAGCGCAGCTGTGGCCAGACCCCTTGAAGGAGAGGGAGGGACGCAGCAGGGGGGGTCGTCAAAAGAAGGTTGGTTGTCGATAATAAAGTGGGTTTTGGGTTTCGTGGTGCGAGGCCGACACGGGCAGCGGAGCAGTGTGATGGCGCCAAACTCGCTCGCCTGGCTGTTCCGTTTATCGTCCGGAAGTTGCAATTGTCTGTGTCCTGTTTATAAAGGAGTGTAATGGCAGCGTCAGGTCGGCTGTGCTGATGAATCCTGTGCTTGCTGCGGCGAGTGTGTGTCCTGGCACAAAGCGGCCGCGAGGGTAATACCCGGGGGTGGGAGGCAGTTCTCAATCCTGCAGAGGGAGAGGAGAAAAAGGAGGGACAAGGATGAAACGATGATCGACGACGGGCCCTGCCCCGTCTATCCCCGGCCTAGTTCGTATCTGGTTAACACGTAGCGCTGGCGCATTCGTCGACGAGGTGAGGAAACTGGAGACCAAAAAAAAGACACTCCAAAGAATGTGAGGATGCCAACTTCAAGTCTTGCGAGTGACTGCTGCGAGGTTGTTGGCCGTATCTAGGATTCGAGTGCTACGAGAGAGGCCGTAAGAAGTACGATTCCCTGGTGGAAGCTTTTGTACCTGTTCGTTCCTCTTCCTCCTGCAGGGCGCATGCCGCAGCCCGCAGCCCGCAGCCCGCAGCCCGAGCCTTATTTTTGTCTTTTTTTTTTTTTTCTTTTTCCCGTTTCTTTTCTTGTCCCCCCTTCGACTTCGACAGGGATGCGCTCAAGATGAAACAAAATTATCGACCAGGGTTGGCTGGTTCCCCGTTGGAGCTATGCCGCTTACGGAACATGGATGTCAGGGACAGACAGGGACAGGCAGAGTCAGGCAGGGTCAGGCCGGCTTGTCTCTCAGGTTCTTGAATGCCTTCTCGTCGCATCAATAAAGGCACGAGACCAGAGAAACAGGCAGAACGTGGCCCCAATTGCCTGCAGAGGTGTTTTAAGGAACATCTACAAAGCAGGTCGCTGTGTTTCGAGACTCAATATCTGTTGTTTTGCCGACGGCAGAGCAGAGAATGAAGAGCACTGCGTGTACCGAAGCCATGGCAGCACACCACATAGCACATAGCAGGATGGTTCCGTTGGGCTCGCATTGACCTGAATATTGCTCCACGAATCCTGGAGGTTGGACGCGCAGGTCACTGCCGGACCGCATTGACGTCTCACGCCCTGCTTCAGTGGCTCAACCTCTCTTACCCCTCTCTCATCACGCCGTCGATGCCTTGCTTTCTCTTGAGTTGTTCTCACAACTCCCGGTTCTCATGCCAAGGGGAAGAAGCGCTATCGACTGGTCATGTTATCCTGCCTGTTGCGGGATAGATCCGATTCTTCCACCGTCGCATCCGCGATTGGTGATCCAGATATCCAGCAGTCTGGGACGCGATGCCCTGTTAATCAGCGCGACTCGCACGTCCAGCCCTGCTGAGATGCAACTGTCGGTCGATCGATCCAGGTCGCCTGGGTAGGGCCGGTATTCGCGCCCTCAGAAATAGCTGCCGAGTCGTGGAGTCGAGGTGCCCTGCCCCATCCTTCCGCATTTGCACTCGGCAACCTGCAGGTGCTCTGTTCTGTCTCCGTTGCATTGACCCGGTCAGCGCTACCGCTCCGGCGCTCCGCACTCGTCTCCCGCTTGAACTATCAGAAGCCGTACCCGGCCGGAATATCAGACACGTACGTTGTAGGTGTAGTTCATATGTACGCTGCTAGGTTATTGTGATGGTTTCCTGGGAACACCTCCTAGAAGGCCTATCCTAGGAATCTATCTATACTAATGGAATAGTTGAGTTGCCGTTTAGATGCGGTCACCATTGCATATATTTCTTGGTATCTGGTCAACTGAGATGTGTTATCTCTGTACACAAAATGCCCTCCTTGTCGAGGAGAAAGGCTGCGCTGGTGAAGTGTTTTTCATCCGAGCTCTCTCCCGAGACGTTTAGGCAGCATTAAGCAGAGGCTCGTCAACCAAAATCCCGTGATGCAACGCTTGTTGGAGCTGCCCTGCGAGCCAACCCAGCCGCAGCGGTATCGACTCGCAGCGTTGTCAACCCTTCGTTTTTTTGCGCTTTCTCTCTTTATCTCGCCTTGCCTTTTTTACCCTCAAGCATGTTGTTCATTTTCCCCAGGACCACGACCGCAGACCTGCCCGTGAGCGATCGTAATCAGGCTCCGTAGTATTGATCAGCCAGCCATGAACAGGTGACCTCTCTCCATCGCTCCCGACAACGCCGTTCACACGTGCTGATACGAGCATCGGACCGAGCACATGCATTTCCCCCCTTCGATCGCTCGTTCAGTTCATGCCGAGTCTCACTTCAGCATCCAGATGGTCGTATTCACGGAGGACCAGGGCGCCGCTTGAGGTGCGTCTTGTCGTGCGGCAGGAAGGATGTTACTGCCGTTGCTGCTGCTACTCGTGACCGAGTAACTAGTACTCCTGAAGCGACTAAGCTGGTTGCTCTGGCCACATAGGCGATCACAGCTGTATCAGGTGAGTATAGGTTGCTATCGTCAACAACACAGCCCGTGGGTGGCTGCTTCAGGAGGCAATAGGGCGTTCAAACAATCATACATATTCACACCCGCATCGTCGAGCCGTTCCGAGAGTCCGGTGTCGTATTTGAGCGGCAAGCGAGCCTTAGAGATGTTCACGGGTCAGTGGAGTAATATTGACATTAGTTATTGCCCGTGCTCGCGGTCAAGTCAGCTACCGGTTGCTGAGGTTTGGATGATGGACAATGCTCCGTCAAGTGTCTTCGGACAATCAGTGCCAGCCTGTCATGCTATCATGGGACGAATGCAGGCATATCCACCGAGTATCAGCGTGACGAGAGCATACCAAGGTTTGACGAGTTCTCGCAACATCAGTCCGCCGAACTTCGCACCGGATTGTCTCATCGCGGACAGGCTTTCAGAAGGATAGAAATACGGCTCATCACCGACATACATAGCTCAACGCTAAGCTTGCTATAACATCAGGCATGGAGGACAGAGAGACATCCAAACTGAACCAAAGGTATTGCAGCGAAACGGTCGCCGATGCAAGTCTATTGCTGTGACCAATGAGCCGGCATGACAGCAGCGTTCGGACGGTCATTGTCGTACCAAATTCGGAGCACTTGCCTCGTTCTTGGGGTGGAGATCTCCAGCTACTCACCATCACAGGTAACTTGGGTTGTATATCTCTGCCTGAGCCTGGCCGCCGACCTAGGACTCCGCAGATGCAGAGTGACGAAGGTAGAATGCCCGGATCGGCGAAAGAAGCACTGCCAAGGACGTTTTTCCACGAGCAACAAGCTTCGCCAAGCGCCAAGAAACAGCGCGGCAGTTCGTGCACTTCCCAGCGGTCGGCGGCGGGCGTCTTGGCGAACCCTTCTGTCGGAGTCGACGCGACGAGGGAGCAGAGATAAATGCAGCAGTTTGTCCGAGGGGGAAACGCTGAACGAGACAAATCGGATAACAGAAGCGATGAAGAGACCTTGACGAGCAAAAAGAAGTACTAACTGGAGAGGGTTGACTGGATGAGGCATGGAGGAATCGGGAAAACACTGAAGAGTGAGAAGGTGTTCAGCAGGAGAGGAACACCGCAGTCGCTACAGAGCAGACGAGTTAGAATCGATTGAGGAAGACGGAACCATCGAACCAACACATCGTGAACGACACAATCCCGGAGTAAGGCCAGGAAGAAGAGAGGCATCTCCACAATGGAATTTGATACTGAAAATAGCGCCACCTGCTGTTTTCACGCTGCCAAGAGCGGCGGCATCGTGACGTGCTTCCAGGTGATATCTCTGCACTTATGCATGATCTCGCTTTGGGCTTGGGTGCCATCGAGCCGGCACGATTGAGCTATCCAGCTTCCGGATGGAGAGTCACGCCGATGCCATAGCAGTCTTTGCTTCAGCGACTGTAGTACCGAGGATAAGGCACAGCCATTGCTTGGCATGCAGTCTTCTCTCTAATGAGCCTGCCCCTCAACCTCCCAGCCAGCGTTGTCTGCCACCTCGCCCCTATGGTCAGCTTACTCTCCGTAAACGTCGACTTACATGCGCGCAGAGGGTCCGCTAATGTCCAGTGGCGGCTGGAGGAACTCATAGCCCGCATTCATCCAGCGTGACGACAGGAGAACATGTGCGATATGTGGCTGTTGCCGAGTGAGTGTTTCCCCGGCAGGGTGGCCATCCGGCTAGGATGCCTTTGCTTGGGCTTCTGGTTTGGACGCCTGCGACGAGAACACATCCACAGGATCCAGCGAAACCTGCTCTCCATCGTGTGAAACTGCAGGGAGGGAGGGAATGGCGACAAAGCGATTCGCTGATTGTTTGGGGTGACCTCCCATATCAAGTGCGCCCCCCCGTGGAACAGGTTCTGGCCACTCTCTGCAGGCCGGAGTATCTTACCGTGAATGGACTAAGCTGAGGTGGAGGGCTGAATCGGTGATCGAGACGGGCTCCTCTTACAGTGTGAACTTTGCCGGGGTGGGCTGCGTTAGGTTTGTACTGCTGACCTGTCGTACTTCGCTTAAGCTGCGTAGAATCTGCCTCTTGGCTGTTGCAGATACCTCCCATGACAGTGTGAACTTCTCTGCGCACGCGCCCGGGCCTCTGGACTGGAGCGTCTCCGCGAGGGGAAAACTGGGGGGAAACGGAAGCGCTGGCCAGAAATAATACAGTGACACTGCCTCCTCGTTTATCTCTTGATCAACGCAGTGTCAAAGGTCAAACACACTCGAGACAGCAGAAAATACCTCCCTCCCACGACCGGCGACAAGCAACGCAAGCGCCTCTCCAGACGGATCCACCGTGACCAAGCAACCCTCGGCGGACATTTCCTGGGTTCATGCTGCCCGCGACAAGCACGAAGACCCCAGAATTTCTCTTGTCCCGATTGACTTCCTCGCAAAACCACCCAAGAACTCTCGGCGCCCAGCCCTTGACGAACGTCCCCGCCATTCGATCCGCGTCGTTGCTTTCGCGTGCCAATTGCGACCCCAATAGCTTGTCTTGATCTGGCCTCGATAATCAGATCCTCACTTCCTTTTTGTTCTTATATACCGCCCATTCGGGCGCTCAGCACAGCACCAAGGCCTCGCTGCCCTCGGCGAGTCGTGCTCGGGGTCGAGTCAGTCGAGTCTCCCGACGAGGACGGACCCGCCATCCGCTGCGCCTCCCCGACCTCGCGGCCGATTGTTTTCGCACGCAGAGGGAATATTCTGGGCAAAACAGCGCTCGCCTTCGATGGCTCCTGAGGAGTAATAACTTGCGGCGAGGAGGCATCTCCAACAATTGCACAAGCGGCTGGCCGCGATCCCGATCCGCTGGCCAGCCATGGAGCCACGTCAGATTATAACAGACTCGCCCACTCCGACTGTCGTCCGTTCGACAGGGAAGGAGTGCCAGGCCTACAATCTCCCTGCAGATGGCGTTCTCTCTATCCCCGGAGGAAGCGTCATCACCCTCAGCGCAGGCGCGACATTCAAACCGGTCTGCACCGATGTCACGCAGCCCGCCATTATCGCTAATGGAGGAGGCATCGCGCTCGACGAGACGTCCACGGCGGACGTCACGACAAGCCCCCAACTGTCCGACTTTCGCGACCCATTCTATGCCTCGACATTCCCACAATGCTACGCGCTCGCCGCCACGACCGTCGTGGCGTATACGCTGGTAATCATGCTGTTCATCACGCCGCGGTCCTTCCTTGACGGCGGCGTGGTAGTTCTCGGTCGAAGACGAGGCTTCACGAGCGGTGCCTCGGGCGGCGTGAACATTGGCGGTCGTCCGTGGCTCCAGAAAGTGGCAGCGCTTCTAGTGGCCATTTCCCTGACGGTCGCGACAGCAGACACCTTCCGTGTTGCCGAGGAGCAGTATGTGGGGGGATACCAGAACGCCAAGGCGATGCAGGCCGACGTACTAGGCGGCACACAGCTGAAGGTCATACGGATCGTGTCGGAAGCCTTCTTATGGCTGGCGCAGGCCCAGACGCTGATACGGCTCTTCCCTAGGCAGAGGGAGAAGATAATTATCAAATGGACGGCCTTTGCGCTCATCGGCCTAGGCGTCATCTTCGACTCGCTCAACAGTTTCGTATACACAAACCAGGGCGCTATCAGGCCACGGTCCTTCACAGACGCCATACCTGCTCTCAGCTACCTATTTCAGCTGTCGCTCGGGGTGTTATACGCTGCCTGGGTCATTTACTACTCTCTGATGAAGAAGCGATTCGCTTTCTATCACCGGCAGATGCGAAATATGTGCTTGGTCGCTCTTCTGTCGATCCTCGCCATCCTCGTCCCTGTCGTCTTTTTCGTTTTGGATATATCCAAGCCCGACTTTACAGTCTGGGGAGACTACGTTCGCTGGGTGGGAGCCGCCGCAGCTAGTGTTATAGTGTGGGAATGGGTCGAGAGGATAGAAGCCCTCGAGAGGGAGGAAAAGAAAGACGGCATTTTAGGAAGAGAAGTTTTCGACGGTGATGAGATGTTGGAAATGACGACGTCAGAATTCACATGGCCACGAAGACGGAAGAACAGGAATGGCAAGAAGAAAGGCGACGACGATGGTGGAGAGAGTGGAGGAGGAAGCAAGTCAGGAAACGTTTCGTCCAGCGGAAGCAGAATGTGGCCAACAATGTCTTCGATGGCGACACGCTACCGGTCGCGGTCAAGGACACGAGATAACGCCACCAGAGAAGACACTGACACCGGAGAAGTCCCTCGAAACGAGAGGACAACGATACGGTTCTTGCAGCCACCGCTGTGGCCTGCGCGACCTCCCCCCGCAGTAACCCCCGTCTCGAGAACAGAGACGACGAGTGCAGACAGCACGGTATATGCTGTGCGGTATCATCCATTAACTGAGACGACCTCGAGGTCATCCCCACCGCCCCCGCCAAGCCGAGGAGCCCGTTCGAGAAGCAGCAGCTCTGCCAGCGATCAGAGCCACAACAACGATGGCGTCGAGCCGCGATCTGCCATCACTCCCGAACCGTCAGTAACTGCCAGCCAGGCACCCAGCTCCTCCGCGAACAACGGGTGGCGAGCGATCATGCAGGCGAACCAGCTATTCCGCAGAGCAACAACCCGGTCCACCACGTCCGGTGATGCGCCCCGCTCACCAGGACACGACCGGCGCCCGCACCACGACAACGACGCCGGCCGGTGGGACCTCCGGGCGCGCCTAGAGGACTTCACCGTCTCGCAGGCGGAGAAGCTCCGGGAACGCATCCGACCGACGCCGGACACCGAGCGCCTGCCCGTGACCGTGATCCCTGCTCCGCCGAGGAGAGGCGCGGCCCTGGCGCAGCTGCTGGAGGAGGAGGGTAACGAGCGGCATAGCGGTGCCGAGCGACCGTCTGCCCAGGTGTACCGGACAGACAGCAGCGCAAGCCGGTCATCAGCAGCGCGACCCACCGCTGCCACTCTAGGGCCAGCATCACCTAGGCTCTGGAGAAGCGACAGCGGGGCTTCTGCCGCGTCTATGACACGCCCGCGACCTTGGCCGTCCCCGGTATCGGCTCGCGAACCGCCTCCGCTTGCTACAAGGGCATCAGACAGGAGAAGCGGCGAGCTTGCGGGCGGAGCACTCCAGCCGCAACAGTCTTCTTCTGTCGCGTCAAGGAGACAGTCGGCTGCGGACGGGTCACCTCACCGTGAGGGAGGAGCCGCCTGAGGGCTTGAATACACCTGCTCGTTACTTTTTCGGCTGGAACTGCCTCTGCATATGTCTGGGTCTGGATTCACTGCATAGCACAGGCTATCTCCGGCAAGGGTCTGCAAAAATCTTCATCGTCTGTTCTTCATTCCTGGGCGTATAGGGTTGGGATACACCGGATCTGTCGCGGGAAGCATGCGCGGCGCTGGGAGGCATTCACTTTTACATATATATATATATATATATATATACCTCGCTCACTTGGGGGCGGCCGTAGGGCCGCCTCTTGATCTCATGGGTCTGAACTCTGGCGTGCTTTGCATGCTTGGCTGGGAGGACATCATCGTTCAGCATATTGTGGCTGGAGGATACTCTGCATGATTCACCATGAGCAGGCGGGCGAGCGTTACGTGGTGTATATAAGCACGAGCGCATATGAAGGAGCTCTGTGCTGGGACGGTCGTCGCTAGTGAATAGTGTCTATAGAGGCTGGAGATGCTCGATCAAGGATTTTAATTATGAATATCAGGACACAGCAGTTCAAAGCCCTGGTCTCCTCTGACCATCTCGTCGCCTGTCTGCCATTGCTATCGAATTGTTATGGAAAAGAAGCCTCTTCACATCCTCCCGGCCGACTCGAGCTACACCCGCATGAATGGTGGCACGACCCTCGCTCCTGCCATAACCTTGGTGGTCTTGGAGGATACTTATCGTGTATATGATGTGCACGGTGCCGCATCGCACGAGGCTGACGTCTGTTTCCCAGTTCTCCGAGTGACTGCCGGGCCCGCTGCAGCGTATCTCGGTTGACTTCCGAGCGGTGACATGTCACACGTATATATGGGGCTGTCGCTGCGGCCGCGGGAGAGGTGCAGCCGTGTGAAATGAGCAGATTTCCTGCTGTCATCGTAGTCTTTTGACGTCGATAGCAGGCCACGATGCCATCATTGGTACAACTCCCTACCTTGTACACGTAGTGTACTTACATATTTTGCCTTTTCCCCACCGCGGGAGACGGGTATCACCGCGACCCCGATCCTGATCGGAGATTGACCCTGCCTCGCGCGTGCCGAGGCGTTTTTGTCGTTCGGGTGCCGAGCAGGGACGAAGTCCACCGGACGGGAGTCGGAGGGTTTGTGACTCCGGAGAGGCATCCGAGGCCCTTAAGAGAAAAAAATAAGAGAGGTACCCCGGCTTGGCTGTTTGTTTGTCTAATTGAATAAAAAAAAAAGCAGTCTCCCGGTCTTCTGCTCGAAGAACCCCAGGACCCCTATTTTCTGCGGTTCCAGCCCGCCGGCATTTGCATTGACCCCTGTGTGCCCACGGGTCCGACCGGCGCCGTGGTTGCATGCGACAGGACAGGATTTATTACTGCACGCATGTGAGATACGGATAGATACGCGTAAAAGGCAAACGAACACGTGGAGCGCATGATGTGCTCGACATTGTTTATCCCTTATCTTCGTCTCCCGCTCCGCTCTCTGCAGCCTCTGACAGCCTCACATGCCTGATGAACGCAAGAAGAGAATAAGCAGGAGGGGAGGGGGCGGCTCGAGGGCCTGCTGACCATCCGACGGCCGGCGCGGATGGTCGAGTCTTCGGCTCCGCCGCTGTCTCTGCTGTCTGATTGGGCTGCAATTGGCACGGGAGCACAGGACAAGCTCACTCTGCTCACTGTGCAGCCGAGAGGCCCGGCCGGGAGAGCTGAATGGATGATGAATGGATGGATGGAAGCAGCAGAAGCAGCCAGCAGCCATAAAAAGAAGCCCGATTCGGCCGACCACTGCCACTCACTCGCCCGCCTCCTCAGCAGGATCGTCTCTCCCGCGTCTTCCTCCTCTCTTCTTGTTCCGCGTGTCTCTCCGTAAGCAGCGCATACGCCTTCGGAGTGCCTTAATCCTAATCATAATAATCATAAGCCCAAGCGGCTCTCCCCCAGCGTGAAATTAGACGGAAGAAAAGGTGGAGAGAGGCCGCCCACATCTGCGGCCCAGGACGATTCAGAGCTCAGACGGAACCGACCCGGAAAAGTCGACGCTAACAAGGGGAGTCCGCCAAGACCCGACGACAGAGAAAGAAAAGGAATAGAAAGAAAAAAAAAGCTGCAGAAAAGACGGCGCCGGCGGACCAGGGGGCTTGTGATGACCGTCATTAATTTGGCATCCGGGGGAAATTGCGCCTTGACGAACCAGCAGCCAACGGACCGTCGCGCTTCAAACCCAAACCGACTCCTTCTCGTGCAAACCTTTTGACCTCTTGAGCCTCCTCATCCCGTCAATTGACACTCCTTTTCTGCTCTTATCGACCTGAGATTCTCCCTCCAAACCCGCGCTTCCCGCATCGTCATCGACTGTGTGTCGCGTCTCCCGACTCCCCGATCCACGCGACAGGGAGAGAGGCTGCCCGAGACAAGTTTCAGTCGTGCAGCTTGGAGTACGGAATACACACACACACACATCTCTTCCCCCGCACACCCACATACAAACATACATACTCAACCACTCCCTGTGACGACAATTGCTCTCTGAGCCACCCATTGGGCCTACTACGACGCTGTCGCGGCACTGATCACAATCCCCTCGAACTGTAACACCTTCTGCGCTCGCCATTCTCCTCGCGGTTGCCCCTCCAAGATGGCGGCCTCGGAACCCTTCCCGCCCCTCACCACCTCCATCGACCAGCTGCACTCGGCTCATCACGACACCAATGACCTCCCCCGGCGCCGCCGGAAGAGCAGCAACCTCGGCGGTGACCCTCGCGGCGACACCGGTGCGCCCGGCCTCGCGACCACACTAGCCCATCTGAACGGCCACCCTCAGCACAAGGTACGGCTCTCTTCCTTACAATGCTCCTAGAGGTCCCTCTTATGGTTCTTCTGGCGGATACGCAGGATGTTGGCTAATTTTGTCTAAACAGGACGCACAGGGTAAAGATGCCGCCGGCCACCCCTCGAAGCGCTACTCCAAGCACCGCAAGGCGCGCAGCGCCATCCGCCGCGCCAAGCACTTCGCCTTCAAGCACACCTGGGTGATCCCGCTCGTCATCCTGGCCGGCTTTTTGTCGCTCTACGCCGTGAGCCCGACGGAGGCCAACCCCGTGCACCGCTTCATCTTCCTCAGCTACCGGCAGGCGCCCGCCGAGCCCGGCAGCCCCCCGCTGTACGGCAAGGGCCTGTGGGACATCGCCTTCGTGTCCTTCTACACCGTCGTGCTCTCCTTCACGCGCGAGTTCGTCATGCAGGAGGTGCTGCGCCCGCTGTCGCGCCGCTGCGGCCTGCGCTCGCGCGGCAAGCAGGCGCGCTTCATGGAGCAGACGTACACGGCGCTGTACTTCGGCTGCATGGGCCCCGTCGGCATGTGGGTCATGAGCCGCACGCCCGTCTGGTACTTCAACACGCGCGGCATGTACGAGGGGTTCCCGCACCGCGCGCTGGCCGCCGAGTTCAAGTTCTACTACCTGTTCCAGGCCGCCTACTGGGCGCAGCAGGCCATCGTGCTGCTGCTCGGCATGGAGAAGCCCCGCAAGGACTTCCGCGAGCTGGTCGGCCACCACATCGTCAGCCTGGCGCTGATCGCGCTGAGCTACCGGTTCCACTTCACGTACATCGGCCTGCCGGTGTATATCACGCATGATATCAGCGACTTCTTCCTCGCGGTAAGCTCTCCCCCTCACCACCCCTCTCCTCCCCTTGCTCTCTCTGCAAAAACACCTGGTACAGCTAGATCCCCTACTGACGGACGTGTTTCCAGACCTCGAAGACCCTCAACTACATCGACCACCCCCTGACTGGCCCCTACTTCTTCCTCTTCATGAACGTCTGGATCTACATGCGGCACTACCTCAACCTGCGCATCATCTGGTCCCTCTTCACCGAGTTCCGCACCGTGGGGCCCTACGAGCTCAACTGGGAGACGGAGCAGTACAAGTGCTGGATCTCCAACGTCATCACCGCGGCGCTGCTGTCGATGCTGCAGGCGCTGAACCTCTTCTGGCTCTTCTTCATCTTCCGCATCGCCTACCGCTTCGTCGTGCACAACGTCACGAAGGACGACCGCTCCGACGACGAGGAGGAGGACGAGGAAGAGGAGGACGAGGCTGCCGGCGAGAAGGCGTCGCTAGTGAAGGAGCCTCAGAACGGCGCGGCGAAGGAGAAGGCCAACGGTCACGCCAATGGCCACGCCAATGGCCATGCCAATGGGGCGGCAGTCAACGGTGCGGCAGTCAACGGCGCGGCGGTCAACGGCGCGGTGATCAACGGCAAGGCAAAGACCGCCAACGGGTCCGCGAAGAAGAGGTAAGAGCGGAAGGGCGCGGAAAGCGCTCGGACCGTTCTCGCCCCTCCATCAAGACCGAGGCACCTTGCTCGGTGGCCCGCCAGCTGTCCATTGTTACCTTCTCTTCGCTCGCTCTAGTCGACGTCATGTCTTCTTTTTCTCTAGAAAAGAGTAGACGGGGCGCGTCTTTCTGTACGATACACAAGATGTCATGGGCTCATTTCTCCTTCTTTTCTTCCACCGCGCTGTCAACCCTCTGCTCAAGTGTTAGAGAGGAAGAAGAGAGCATCACTTCCTAACTCTCTCCCCTCCATCTCTCTCATACACCACAAACAGCGAAGAGAGCAACAGCACGGCGGACACGTTAGGGAGTTGTACATCGGTGTATATCGGCGTTTCTTCCTTTTTTTTTCTTTCCTCCCCTTGCCTCAATCGTTACGGTGCAGGGGGGGAAACGGCGTGATGGGGTGGGCCAGCATATAGTCACTCGCTTTGCGAACATGTACGAAGGGGGGAGAGTCATGAGAGGAGCAAAAAAAGGGGATATTTTCTTTTTCGCTCGGGCGTGTGAGAGCGATAAGCATGACATCATCGGTTCGGTCGGCTCAGGAGAAGAAGGGAGGTTGGGAGGGGAGGAGGACATGCCTCAGGTCTTCTTGTTTCCTGCGACAAACTTCACATTCCATGTCTTGGGGGGTCCGTATCCTCTTCGGTTGGAGGAGCTGGAAGACAGGGAAAGCATCATGATGGGAAGAGGTCTCGTGAAAGCAAGGACTTAATGGCTGAGAAGATGAGCAGGAGCCCGAGTCGTCGGGGTGGGAAAGGCAAGGGTGCCATCGTCAACGAGGTGGAAGGGGTGACGTTGCCGCTTGGCTGGACTCCCGCTGTCTACTTGGGACGCCTCGTCTGCCGGACACCATGTCCTCATCGGCGATATCCCTTCCCTCATTTGAGAGATTCTTGTATCATACTTGCAATAGTACCATTTAATCAAGCAGAAACACCCGTTTACTCCCTGCCTCGCCCATCTTCACGTGTTCAGTCTACGTTAGCAGCGCACACAGCAAGACCCAGATTGTTCTGTTTGCTCATCCCATTGAATTCCTAGCCGGCTGACACCTAGACGACAGCCAGCAAGGCCGTCGCCATCCGCAGCAAGCTGGGTAGCTAGCTAGGTACAATCAAGTTGACACCATCAATGGGAAAGCCGACCAGATAGTACACACTTTTCCGTTTATAGCCATGCCTATTTACCCATCGTGTGAGGGAAGCGAGGTCGACGAAGAAACAACAACATCCGTCCAGAGAAGAAAAAAAAACACATTTGTCCTGACAGTCGTAGCAAGCTAGTCTTGTCTGTCGTCATGGCCTCGGTGAGCTGCGTCCGGTATGAAGCAAAGAATATTAGGGGACCGCTTGAACCGTAGGCAAGGTAAGGTAGGAGTGATAGGTGCCGTCGTGCAGCAACAGACATGTGCACAGCTCCTCGTTACTAAATCTGTATGTCGCAAAAGGCAGTCGAAGCAAAAAGAGAGAAGCAGAGCAACAAGAGCGGCCGTTCCTGAACCGCCCACACACAACGCCGTAGCCAGATGCTGCCGCCTGACCGTCGCAGAAGGAGCAAAATGTAGTCGTGACACCTTTTGAGGCCGATGTCCATTCACCCCCGAGCCCCTCATAATCTTTTTCGTGACGGGTAAGAACTTAGTCGAAGAAGCAAAATAAAGAAGTCATCCCCCTCAACGCCGAACAATGCGTTACGTCATCCGTGACGCGTGGGAATCTCTTTCATCGTATCTCATCGACGAGTTGTGGAAAGGAAGAAGACAAAGTCGTGTAGCCCTGAGCTAGAACATAGGACCTGTGGAGTGCCTCTCTATAACTGACGGCACAGGAGGGGAATCTCAGGTGATAAGGGCATATTCATGTACAGTGAAGAGCGGAAGTCATAAGCGGAGATAAGAATATGTCGATGCAAGTCGCCGAGAGAGTGGGGAGGGAATAGAGTCATGCTTATTACTGAGCGTGCTCATGATTGCGGATGTCCAGGATCGGCGTGCTCTTGGCCGCATCCGTCAGGATTCCGGGTGTCGAGAGATCGGGTCTCGCGCTCGAGCCTTCATCGGGGGTGCAAGATCCGCTCTGCAATATGCTCGAGGAGGCCATACTGCTGCATCCGTCCGAGGAGGAATCTTCGCCGTGGTCGTTTCCACCAATGTTCGCTTGACGGAGGAGCTTATTCGCGCGTGTCGTTGCAGCCCGAGCTTGCTCAGCAGCCTCTTCAGCGCGCGCCTGCTTCTCCCACATCGACGCATACTTCCCCTTAAGGGCAAGCAGCTCGTCGTGAGTGCCCTTTTCGACAATCTCGCCCGCTTGTAATACGACGATCTGGTCGGCGTGGGTAATGGTGGAGAGGCGATGCCTGCTTAGCAGTTAGAACAGCACTGCCTTGGAAGAAGGTAGAATCTACTTACGCAATGATGAGCATGGTCCGGTCTTGGCCAAGGTGACCTTTGATCAACCTCGACTGAATGTGCTGTTCCGTCTCGCTGTCGAGCGCAGATGTCGCTTCGTCCAGCATAATGATACGGGGTCTCTTCAGGATCGTTCGAGCGATGGCAACTCGCTGCTTCTCCCCACCGCTAAGTCGCAGGCCGCGCTCCCCGACCTTGGTGAAGTAGCCATCCCGGAAAGACATGATCCGATCATGGATGCTCGCCGCGCGGCAAGCTTCGTACACTTCTTCATCGGACGCGCTGGGGTTCGCGTACTTCAGGTTGTACATCACGGTCTCGTTGAACAGGATGGTGTCCTGAGGGACGACGCCGATGTGCCTCCTCACCGAGTCTATCGTCAGATCCGTCACGTCTTGGCCATCGATTTCAATAGACCCCGCATGACAGTTGTAGTAGCGGAACATCAGTCGAAATATGGTCGACTTGCCGCCACCGGATTCGCCGACAAAGGCGGTCGTGGTGCCGGGTAAACACTCAAAGCTGATGTTGTTCAGTGCTGGTTTGGTTTTATCATACCAGAACTTGACTCTGTTCCACCGGATGCGTCCCTGACAGTACGGAAGGGGCTGGGCACCCTCCTTGTCGACGACCGTCGGCTGGATCTTGAAGAGCTCGAGCAGCCGTTCTCCAGAGATCATTGCTTGCTGAACAGTCCGATAGAAGGTCCCAAAGAAGTTCAGTGGACCCTGCATCTGGTTCATGTACGCCATTATCGTGATGAAGTCTCCAACGGTGCGGATCTTCATCGCCACCTGGAACGCGGCTGTCAAGAGGACAACGAGAAGACCAGCCATGAACAGTAGGCTCTGACAGAGATTCATCAGGTTCATGCCCACGGTGACCTTAGCTTCTGCGGCCTGGAACGTCTTGATTGCCTCCCTGTAGCGTCGAAACTCGAACTGCTCGGCGTTGAAGTACTTGACCGTCTCGTACGACGTGATGGAATCGTTCTTGACGGCCTCTTCCTCCCTGTCAGCATTGACCATATCCCGCCGTTGGTCGGCTCTGGTCGACGCCATCTTAATGGTTAGGACGAGATATATATGGGTGACCATGGTTGCCATCAGGCCGTAGAATGTTCCATACGCTGACTGGAAGAATATGATCGCGAGAAACAGGTCCATGAGCATTGGAAAGACCTGGAAGGTCGTCTGCTCCAGGAAAGAGTTGATAGATGAGCCCTTGTTCAACGCTGACAAGACTTCTCCAGTCCTCTTGCCGAGATGAAAGTCCAGAGAGAGCGAGTGCACGTGCTCGAAGGCTGCAGCAGTGAGCGCTCGGTAAGAGTACTGCGACACCGGGATCCAGATGAATGAGCGCGCCGATCCTAAAAGGCCAGACTGTCCCTGGAGCAGCTTGAGAAGCAGCAGCCTGAACAGTTCTCCGTACGGTATCTCCCACTGCCCTCGCTCGTACGAGTTAGCGATAGCCTGCACGAGCCTACCCTGTTGGAACGGCACAGCCATGTTCACAGCCCGCTGCGCGAGAACGAGCAGGAAGCAGATGAACATGAGCGCCTGAAGTTTCCACTTCTTGGAGGGCCAGATATAGGGAAAGAATACGGAATAGCCGCGGACGTATTCCCACCAGGTCTTGTGCGGGAGCTTCTCCGGCCGATAAAAGGCGGCAAAATCATCTCGATTCTGCCCGGCACCTGGGTGGCAGCCATTCGCATTGTTCCCCGAGTCGCCAGTCTTAGCAGCGCCATTGGTGCCGTTCGCCTCAGAGGCGGCACGCCTGCGCTTAGAATTGCGGCGATAGTCCAAATGGCGGTAGCCGTTCCCGTTCCCGTTCCCGTTCGTTTCATATCCCGGGGTAATGCGCCCCAAGAGCGGTGTTGCTTCTTGTACGTTAGAGCCGCGGCCCTCGATATCTCCTTCCTTGAAGTGGCAGTGAAGGCGAGAACGCGTCATTAGGTTTAGGAGGACACACAACAAAACGATTGACGATATGGTGCAGGCGCGGATGAGGCCAAGAACCAAGTCAACCGACTCCCACTCGCTTGGTCCGTTCCTGGTAACAATCGATCCCTTACGAAAGTCCGATATGACATGATGAGGGCCATTGACAGCGATGTATGATGACATGAGGATAATAACCTCGCCAGCCATCGCCAGCGTCCATGTCAGATAATGCGCGGCATTTGGGCTGTTGAAGCGGTCAAAAAGCGTGGTGAAGATGAAGGTGTGGATGTACAGAGCCCCAGCAAGATATGCCTACGACAAGAGTGAGCTCAGCTGCGCACGGATCTTGCGCCAGGCGGCCATGAGCGAAATACAAGGACTTACAGCTTCAGGTTCTCCGCACCACCAGGCTGGGTCCTCCGGGTCGCGCCCCCTCAGACCATTGATAGCATGGATGGCCGTATTGACAGCGTTTCCGAGGTACGTCAGGATGAGGAGGATGGTCGCAGCCCAGAAAAACCAAGAAGAGGGTCGACGGACGAGAGCGCGAGGCTCCTGTACCTTGACCTTCTTGCGCTTGGTCACAGGCAGTGGTCGGCCGCCAGGGCCTCTCACAGAAGGAGCGACGACATCCTCGGCCTGCCGGGCGGTCAACACGCCGTTGAGGGCCGTGGCCACCACGAAGGTCAAGAGCAGGACCGGGATGATGGCCAGCTGGGTAGAGTCCCTGACCCTCTCGGCCGTTGAACGCGAGGTCCAGTAGGCGAGGGTCCGGAAATCCATCGTGGCCTGCCTGCGAGGTCGGGAGAGTTAGTCGAGGCGTGTGTGTGAGATGGGAGACATGAGGCGACACGCGAGGCCGCGCAGAACAGCACAGCGCGGATGGCTGGCTGGCTGCTGTGAAGGTCAAGCGGCCGCGGGGCAAAACAGCAAAACAAGGAAACTCACAGGAAGACTGAGTATGGATCACCACATCAGCACCATCGGGCTTATTCGTGGCAACGGCGAGAGGCTGGTCTCGTGTCGAACCTGGGCTGCCAGGATTCTCACCCACCGATGTGTCGTTCGGCTGTAGAGAATTCCCGATGGTGGGGCAGGTGACAGGCTTAGTAGTGGCGAATCCAGGTTCGCTCAGGCCCAGCCCCGAGTCAAGAATGGGAATAGGCGATGGAAAGCGGGCGCTACAGCGAGGAATGGGGCGCTGACCAGGACGATCTAGAGTGGCAGGAGATCTCGTGCGAGGCGCATCGGACGAGGGATCTGCTCGGTATAGATAGTGTGATAGCGGGATAATCGAGATTATATCCTGTCGAGCGGTCTGGCGAGCGACGGGGATGACGGGATCTAGGGCCAGGGGAGGGAATATCAACGAGCGTGGATTATAACGGCATAGAAACCGACGTCCGTGTGTGCGTGTGTTATGTGTAAGTTATTGTGTATTGTGTGTGTTGTGCGTGCGTCTCGGGAGGATGAAAAAGAGGGTCGGAGGGGGTCCCGCTCCCGTGTCGAGCGAGGCTTGGGAGAAAAGGGAAGCAAAGCGCACGGCGACGGCCCGGGCTGATTAGATCGACGGGAGCAGGGTCGGTCAGACAGACAGACAGACAGATAGTCAGTCAGTCAGTCAGTCAGTTCAGTCGACCGTCAGTCAGTCGAGTCAAGTTAAGTCAGGTATCCGTGCCTGTGAGGTGGTACAGATTGCTTTGTCGGGAGCGGCAACAAGAGAACCCACGGAAGGGGACTCGCTCCTAAGTAGCTGCCGTACGACCAGTCCCACCCGTACTCGAGGCGGCCCCAGTCCAGTCCAGTCCAGTCCAGGTGAGCGAGCGACAGAGAGCGAGCGAGCGAGGCGGGCGGCGGCTTCGTCCCTAACTCGAGACTGGCGGTGCAGACCAGATGACGGTTGGCTGACGAGCCTTGGGTTAGCTGCCGTCTAGTGCGCTCCTTTGGGTATGACTTGGCGACCTGCAAGTGTAGGCAGGCGACGGCAATGAGGGCAACCGATGGAAAGACCAAAAGGAAAGACGAGATCTCGGCAGGCGTCGACAGGGTTGTCGCCGGTAAGGCAAGGTTAAGGTAAGGTGGCCGGGTATGTAGGGAGCTCGGGACAGCGACGGGATGTCCGTCGTCGTCGTCTGGTGAGTTGAGGTGAGCGAGGCACGGAGCAGGTAGCCGGCAGGTAGCCAGTACGGCGTCGATGTCGTACCGCCCCAGTAATCGGTACAGGGCAGCGTGCAGGGGGCAGAAGACCGGGGTGTCGCTCGCTACCTTGGATGTACTTGAATGAGGCAGCTCTGCGTACCCAAAACGGCGTTTTGCTTTTTATTTTTTCTTGCAGCCTGATGCGCGAAGAGAAGTCGCAGACAAGGTCGATGCAGGTATGCGGCAAGTAATGCGAAGGTATCTCGGTAGATGGTGATCGAGGTACCTTGGGTTAGGGGAAGTGATATTGATCGGCTGCGAGGGCCGGGAGGAGATACGTTGGCAGAGGGCGGTGGACGGCGGTGTTGGCTGGTACTGCAGCTCCGGACGGGGGTAGCGCCGGAGAGTCGCAAGTAGGGACGGAGTAGAGTGACCCTTGGATCCCTGAGAATCCCTGAGAGAATCCCTGAATCGAGCCTGACTGCAAGCACACATCCAGTTAGCGGTCGGGGACGTCGGGCGCTGCGCTGTGGTTTGCCAGAGGGGCAGGCTGGCACAGCCAAACGGCTCGCAGCCTTCTTTCACCGCCTTGCGTCTTGCGAGTGATTGCAGCAAGCTGCATGCATGCCCACCATGCTAACCATGCTAGCCATGCACCCGGGGAGGCGTGCGACCTGTGTGAGGCATGTGTTTGTGTATGTGTGCTGTACAAAGCCCTCATGTACGTGCGCGGAGCGAGAGCGGAGGACGGAGGGTCGGTGGGCATGCAATACCTATCAACGACTGGTTGTATGTAATCTGTACGTACACATGCGCGTCTGTCTCGCTGTCTTCGTGTGCCTCCTGCGATCTCCTACCATCTGTAGTAGGTAGGCACTTTAGAGAGGGGGGCTATTAGACGACGACAACGGAGATGGTGTTGGCACAGCGGCGGGATGCGGCAGACGCAACACTCCTCGCCTCACTTCTACTATTCTCTCCCTCAGAGCCCTTCTGCTACGACCGGGGGGCTCCTCAATTATAAAGACGCCTCGGCAGGCAGCTTTCTTTCTGCAAGGATGACGACAATCGGTGCCTCCGTTTGCTCAATTCGCCTCGGTAGGGCATAGGCGGCCGTACTGGGCTGGCAGGCTGGCTAGAGTCGTGCGGTGGGGTCGTCGTCGGCTCGCTCTGCCACGCTGCAACGCCGTGCGCCTGTCTCTCCAGATTGCAGCTGTAGTGGGGAGATTCGGGGGCCGGAACGAGAGCCAGGGGTGGCCCGGGTGCGGGAGTGGAGCGAAATGGACTGAGAGAGGCGGCGGCGGCGGAGAGATCAGAGGCCAGGAAGAGGCCATGGAGGGGGTCCTGCAGGAAAAGCTCCAGCTTAGTGGCTCCCGGAAATGGCTTCCACAGCTCTAGCCGCAGTTCTGCCTCCGTTGATGCCCGCTGGTGTTGTTTCTGAGTGGCTGGACCAGCTCCCTGCGCGGGGACGAGCTTCATCATGAGTCGGTGCCACCCTGTTGTTATTGCTCCTCGACTGGCTGGCCGGCTGGCTGGCCGGCTGATGCTGATGCTGATGACATGATAGCTCGCGCCCGAGTGGACTAACATCCATGGGATATGCAGCACTACCTTGGAGTAGTAAGGCTTGTACTTCTCTTATACCCCTATCATGGCCACGACGGGACTTTGTCCGCTGAAACAAGGCCCTTTCCCTTTGCATACATATTGCATTCATGGCATCTGACGATGGACAGCTTGCTCGTGTCGAGCGTCGACAAGTGGTTAGTGGCTGCCGGAAGGAACCAGCAACGACAGCCGGAGCGCCTCGAGGCGTCTGTCTGTCTGTAAGTGGTGGGTGTGGAGGACCGCCTGCATCTCTGCTGGGGTCCGGCTGGACAACTGGGCCGGCTTCCCCCTCACCTCCCATCCATCTCCACCCGCAGGGGTTGCCCGCAGGAGGCCCAGGCCCCATCATCTGAAGTGCCAGGTCCAGATCTATTGATCGACCGTCTCCTTCGCTGATGGGCAGATGATATGCCACAGCCGCCCTCGCTAAGATCGCCTAGCGTCGCTCGTATATTTTCCCCTTGCGAGAAACGCGACAGATCAGCACGGCATTGAGCAGCAGCAGCAGCAACGGAGGTCGTGTCGAGAGACGACGACGTGCTTTTTTTGGGCCCCGCCGTCTCATCACTTTCTGATATTGCATGCATCGCGATCGCCGTCAGGCTTCGGCTCCTTTCGAGCGGCAGCGGCAGGGGTGCGGGACGCCTCGCCGCCATTCCCGCCTGTGATGCGCCAAGGGGACCCCAGGCACGGAATCCCTCCGGCCGTTGATAGGTGTCGGTCGGGCCCTGATCGTCAAACAGCCTATGCCGCAGGGGGCAGCGTCAACGGCAACTCCTGGGCACTCCCGCGAGAACACTATCCCGGCATGCTCGACCTCCGGGCAGCCCTCCTGACCGACATGTCGCGATAACGCATGATAAAGCAGCTAGCGGACCGGTGTGGTTGTGGAGTCGGGGGACAGTCAATCAGAACGGCAGCTGCCATGTGTCCCGATCCTTGGAGCCCTCCGGATGCCGGCTTTGCGGTAAGCACGCGCTTCATATCCCAATTTATACCCCTTTCCGCATGCCGCGACGCTGATGCGCCTTCTTTTTAGTCGAGCAACGTGTCATCCATCGCAGCCGCCATTGATGCCCTGCTCGGACGTGGCCTCCAGCCGGTATGCAGAGATATGGAGACTCGTCGGGAAGTCTCCTGGCGTTATGAGATTATGGCCTGAGAGTTATTGCTTCTCCTTCCGCCCATTCGTTCTCGCCGAAATCCTCTCATGTTGGGTACAGATGCAGCCGGGCCGTCCACCGGCTACGGTACCAGACTTGTCGCCAAGCGGAAATTTTCGCCGCGTAATGGGGACGTTCTCAAAACTCGAATGCAAAGTACATCCAACTTGTGGTCTTTCACCCGCATGCTCCGGGGTCCGCGGAACCAGTTCTGAAGTTGCTTAGGGGGTTCGGATGTTGTTGATATCGCGACTGGACTCGAAGCAGTCAGAGAAATAGCCACGAGACCGAGGGCTGGACACTGCTCAAAGCGCAGAAACGTCCGCGTCGTTCCACAAGGCCACCTCGGGCTTGTTTGTCACGACATATGCAGCGGCGCGGCTATGCAATGTTGCCTCGATTCTGGCCTGGAAAACGTGGGGGAAGGCAACCAGTGTGGGCCTGTGATGCTCAACAGCCGATGGTGATCCCCCACACCTATCAGAGCTGCTTAGGGAATTCTGCAGAGAGACACGAGCCCATGCTGCTTTGACGGCTCCTGGAACGAATGGAACAGGTCTTGGAGACCAGGTGCCTGGTACAGAAGCATGCTGGGTTGCAGAGACCCGCAAGGGACGGTGACAGAATCTGCCGGCTCCACGTTGGCGAGTACCCATCGTGACTCCTCTCTGTGCGAGTCATCTTGCAGGCTGCTGCACGACTTCCAGTTTACATGCTGTCGTGCAAGCGACATGTCTTGTGCGGGGGCTCAACGGACATTGATCTTGCACGAGTGGAGAGCGAGGACGGGCGCCCGGGGGTGCCGTCGTCCGCGGCTTATGGCTTATGGATTTTCAACTTCGGATCGACCTTTTGTCGCTATTTCTTCTCGCGTTGGGCTTTTCCGTGTCTTCGTTGCTTCAGGCGTCGCTGGTGGAAGTCACCGCCTAGAGTGTCAGGTAGGGATGATGCGCCCGGGTTTTTCTCAAGTTCTTGTACTATTCGTCCAGTAAGCCAGGCCAAGATGGTCCTCGCGAGTGGATGGGACAGTCCGCGCAGGCAAGCGCCTGCGGCTCGCGGCTCCAGGGTTGACGGGTCCTAAGGATGAAAGAAGAAGCTCGTGGTAGAGTATCTATGCGTGGATTGGCAACATGCTGTGGCAGAAAGCTAGGCGATGTGCGATGCGTTTCCACACTGGAAACGGGACTATCAGCCTGTGGAAGGTCAACGGCATTAGTACCTCTTCCTCTATTCGGGCGGGCGCTCAGAGAAGATCCTGCAAATATTACAGGTTTTGCCAGACTCTTTGGCGATTCAGGATGTGCAGACCTCTGTAAGGGCCACCGCTCGGTCGCCGGCTTGAGATGCTGGCTAGTCGGATGGATTGTCTATCCGCGAGGGAGTTGCAGCATGGAAGACAGCTGGCAGACGGTGCAGGTCCTCTCTGCCACCTGAAAGCTCAGGAGCAAATGGGTTAGAGAAGAGGGTTGGGGCACCCAAGAAGAGGGAATCCACCAGGGAGAGAGATGGGACATGGGACGATCCGGAGAGGAGCCGGCAGAGCAAATGGCTGTGGATTCTTCGCAGCAGAAAACACCTGACTGATGTCTCTCACAGCGGTCCTGTATGATGTCGCCTTCCGCTTGTTGTCGTCGCTGAGTCACTTTGAGAAATGGAAGCCATTTCCTTGCAACCTGCCCTGCTCCGGATACCTGGTATGCTCCTATAACCACCCCCGTGGAGTCTCAAGCACCAATCCACGGCCTGGCACCTGGCTTCTCGGCATGGCCATGACTCCTTCGATCCGTCTGATGATGTCCTTAGAAAGGCTGTGCTGATGCAAGCCTCTGTCTAAGACAAGAGGTTCCAGAAGGACGATGTCGTGGTCACTGGATCAAGTACTCAATGCACTGCAGGGCGATATGCTACTTCCGTATTTATATATAGTACAAGCGCGACAAGGGGCCGGGACTCTTCTAATAGGAAGACCAGGGCAGAAGCTGATATCTTACCTCCGGACTATGCCCCCTCACGTGTGGAGCATCGCGAGTCGTTGACCGTACCGGCTCGCGTTTTAGAAGCACTAAGGGACAATAAAAGGAAGGCACAGCCTAACCAGGCTATCCCTGTGTAGACTCCGGTTTCCTACACATGTCGAGACAAGGAGCAGATGTGTCGCTTCGTGGGATGGGAAATATCTCTTCTATGTTACTTGCATCTCATGGGTAGATCAACGGAGAGCCGAGCAATACACCAAGTGTCATCGGCAAGATGCTGTCTCTCGTGTGACACCTTCATCCCAGCGGTCTGTTAGCCATATTTCAAGAGCTTTACTGATTCCATGTCAAATTGTCGCCTCCTGTTGGCATTTTATGCCACGGTCCTGATGCAGACGAATGCCTGTCAGGTGGAGGCTGCCCTAGCAACCCATAGGTCAGTACCATCTTGCAAGCCTCATACGTTCTATGAGGGTCTATCACTATAGCACAACTGACGAGCTCCTAAGAACAAAGTACCTAGTAACGTAGTAACACATACAACCCTCTCCAAGGTCCAAGCATCGCCAACAGTTGACGCCTCAAGTTCTCGGACCGATGATAGCCAGCAACAGCTCCAAGAATCGACGTCAGGAAGCCCACATCAGCACCCCACGGTCTCCTATATGCAGCTACAGGGGGGCCAGGAAGGCTCAATACATCCGGCGGCGTGGGGTATAGTCGAAGTACACTGGACCTCTCGGCAGTACACGACCCCCTGCCCTCGCAGCATCGCCGTTGGCAATCGACGATCGTCCCCCTAACCCGCATGCAGACAATGACACGAGGTTCAGCAAACATACCGGACCCTCGCCGCGGGGACACACATGGCACCGGTGGTCGCTAGTCTCTGTGTGTGTGGTCTTGGTATTGGTGTTGGGGTGTGTGCAACTCGCGAGTGAAGCCGTCATAGACAGCCCGGCAGATGCGACGGGGCGAGATGAACTTCCTCAACCCGGGCCTTGGTCTTCCCACATTCCCTAAAAATCCCCCGAACAGAAGAAAAGAAGCCTCTCTTCCTTTTTTTTTTCTCTACCCTCGTTGGATATGCGGAGTGCTGCAGGACCGCTAGTGCTGCATGAGGCTGCAACGAGCCGAATCGGGGAACCCTGTGTGGACGTCTCTCCTTTGCCGCCGCGGTCTCCTCTCTTGACGACAAGCCCCCTTCGAATGCTGCCGATGACAGGTAATTCCCCCATCCGTCCTGCCGCCTGCGGCGCGAACCTGTCAGATCGCGGCGGATAGCGCTGGCCCTGCCACCCGAACGCCATCGGTGATCATGCATAAGACGCCAGCAGCCTACTGCGGCATCGCTCCTACGGGATCTCAGCCCACCCCATCAGCAAGGTGGAGAGACCGATACGAGGGTCTCGGCGGACAGCCGTTCGACGGGAAGGCAAGAAGATTGATGAATCTGACTGATAACCACTTAGAGAGAATCTGCGAGATCTGTCAGCCACCCAGCGGAATTGATATATCACCAGCCGCCGAGGACTCCCCCACTACACCCCTTTGCGTTGCCGCGCATGCACCGGGACTCTTACCCGGGCATCTGCAGGGCGGCACGTGTCCGCGATAGGTCATATGCTTGTCGCCGCTGTATTATGTCATGGTGATGGTGGCTTAGGTTTGCTGCAGATGTTTGATTTCAAGAAAACGAGCGGGAGCTGGTGTCTGGTAATGTGACGTTCTCTCCGGAGCCACGACTCTCGGGCCGATATCGAGCTATTGTCCAGAGGGCCTTCCGTGCCCAGTCATGGAGTCAGCCGAAGAGTGACCAGCCCAGCGTTTCTGGTTGACGATGGAGTGTATGTCTGGATCCCGGAGCATCTTGCCCGCACTGTGAGGTAAGGAAAGAGAGATTACTATGTTCTCTCAGAACACAGACTCGTGTAGTGTTGTCATTGCCAATGATTAATACTCTAATTGGAGAGCCTAGACAAACATCTGGCTGCTGTCAGTAATCTCCTAGACCATAGTGGCGCCAGTCTCTGCGTCTCAAGTAAAGAAGATCCGAGAGAGTCGGACAGATAGTCGCTGCAGTCTATTCTCACGAGGAGGTTCCTCATTCAGTTTCCCTCACAGCTTGACACAATTCGCTGGTGCCATGGAGAGAATTGTTGACACAGCAGCTGTAGACAGGCACACCGATGGTGTGTCACTCAAGACACAGAACACGGGCAGAGTTTGTGAGAAATGTGTAAACTAATACTGAGGCCGGTCACCCAGCGAGCGGTGCGATCGTACTAGGAAGTAGGATACTTAAAAGAATTATTGAACGACGGCAAACAACAGCCAACCTCGGTTTGTTTCTCCCGTCATTTCAGAATTCTCTCATTGAATGGACTGAAATGCAAGCTGCATTCATAGCTCACTCTGACCATGCGGGAAATGCGGTAAAGGTTTCCCGCTGGTAGAGCAAGAGCAGCTGTGATCTGGATCTTCGAAGCCCTCTCCACTGCCTCTGCTCGGACTTGCATCTTGTGCCTCTGACTTGTCATCACCGCTCGGGCGAAGTTTTCCGGATGGCCGGTGGTTTGGCGGCTTAGAAGATGATGGAGGTAGCTCAGAGTCTCTGACAGGAGATGGAGGAGGGCGGGACGGCTTCTTCGGATGCAGAGGATTACATGAGGGCAGCAGTGTCCTTGACTGTGCATCATTATTCTCCGGCTTAGGCAAAAAGGTAATTGCAGGAGGGACAGTCGAAGAACGGACAAGGGGAGGAGAGGTCCGAGTAGGGCGACAGGGCTTCTTTGGGTGCATGGGATCACAGAGAGGCAGTTCCCCCCCTGGGTTTCTCCTGAGCTTGCCATGGCCGCCGCAGCTGCTGCAGCTGTGGCCATCATCAGAGGCTTGACCACCATCAGAGGTCTTGTCACCACCACAGTTGTGGCCACCGTCAGGGCTGTGGTTGCCAGATTCGCCGTTAGAACAGGCACCTGCCTGATCACCACCAGAGGCCTTGTCACCACAGCAGGCCTTGCCGCCGCCGGAGGCGTGGCTGCCTTCAGAACCGTGACTGCCAGAGCCGTGGTCGGAGCATTCACCACTATTCTGCCCGCAGGTGCCACCACTGCTGTCTCCACCACCCTGTTGCTGGTGATGGTGCTTCTTGTGCTTCGGATATGGCCTCACACACTTGATCCGCTCCCCGTTTGTAGTGGTGGGCGCACACGTCTCCTCTCGGATCCAGCCGAGGAATGTGCCACAGCAGGAGACGCCGTATGAATGAGTATCATCCGGCCGGCAGTCCGAGTATGCAGCGAGGAAGTGTGGCTGCTCGTCAAAGACGTAGAGCGACATGGCATCATCTCTGATAGGCATCTGATTTGTCCTGGTGTCGGCAACCGCTCGTGCAGGCTAGCAGGGAACAAATTTAGAGAATACTTACATCGTCGGCAAAGGCAAGGACCTCGACCTTGTTGATGGGGGTCTCCTAAACCTTGCTGTTGCACAGTAAGCGAGCGCAGGAGATCTTCAGGGACGAGGACAAAACATACCATTTCTGCCAGTCAAACTGGACAAGAAAAGAGAGGGGCCGGGACTTGAGCTTGGACTCTGGCCAGTGACACGGGGGCCTTTGATGGGTTGGTCAGCTATCGTTCCGTGGAGCAAGAGGGACACTGACCCGGCGGTGAAGGCGGTGGTGCCAGTGGCGTTGACGAGATTCATGCCGATGGTGAGGTCAATTTCATTGTTGGTGGCCGTACCGGCGTCAAGATTGATGGCTCTGGGCAGGGCAGATTGGGACGACTGGGGCAGGGCAAAGGCATAGCTGACGCCTGCAAGCGCGAGAATCGAGCAGGCCTTGACTGGCGCCATACTGGACGAATAACGGAAGAGGACAAGTGACTGGTAAAGCAAGGAATGGCTGACGAAAGATACTATGAATGCAATGATGAATGGATGAAGTTGACAGGATCCAAAATCCAAGATGGGAGGGAGAGGCCAGCGGGGGATTTGGCTGCTTATATCTACGGTCATTGCCCAAGCACTTGAGAAGGAGGAAAGCACGATGTCTTGATCAGTCCATTCCTATTAGGACAGACATGATGACGGCACCATCTTCCTCAACAGACCTTGTCGAGATGCTCCTGCTAGAAGGAGTATCCTCACTTGCACATCTGTCGAGCTGACTGCTGACTGACGTACCGGTGAGTACACCTACCTTAGGTACTGCACCTAGGTAGGTAGGTACATCAAGCAGCTTCGCGGAAGGAAAGAAGAACATCTCATTCAGACAGATCTGCCATCCTTCTCGCGCATGGCGCATTCTAATTCTCCGGGATGACTTGTACCTTGTACAATTCGAAACTGATATGCTATAGATGCTCTGCCTCTCCAGATGTCCTCTTAAGAGTTCCACCCAAAGTAGATCCCCATGCGCTCATAACCAGCCTTCGTATTTGTCAAGAAGCTGTCTGCAAGCAATCATATGCCTTTTCACCCTACATGTGATTATGATATCTTATAAGCGGAATACCTACATCAGGCAGACGTTAAAACAAGGAAGTCGTCGGCGGCCAGGGGTCAAGATAGGGTACACACGTGCCACCGACCTTGACTTGGTGGTGCTATGGTGCTATCAGCCCCCCTGTCACTGCGCTAATTCGCCCGCCAGCCAGCGCTCCGCTATTTCACCCCCATATCAGCCTTGCGCGCGCCAAAACTTTCCCAACTCAGTTCAGCCTCGCCCACCCTCACGCGAAGTGCTCCTCCCGATCGTCGGCCATTGACCATTGTCTCCATTTGCTGTTCTCTTCCTACCGAATGGTCCATGGACTCATAATATACCCAGGACGTCGACACCCAGTTCCGCGTTGAGAGTTGTCAGGAAGGACGCCTCTCCTCTATCCATATCTTGTTATACCCTTTGGCTGTTGCCACTGGCGCCGCCCACCTGTGCCGCACGGCACGCACAACCAACACCCTCCATAGCCGGGCCTGATCCCGCCTGCCAGTCAGCCAGCGGATCTGGTCACGGTGTGATTGGTGAACTCTACTCATCAGACACGCAGTTCTTGTGAGCTCGAAGGCATCACAAGAGCCTCGAACAACAGCTGTGGTTTTCTCCGACCCCCAACACTCCCACACACCTACACAATACACAATGTCGAACCAGCATTCATCGACACCGGTCAAGGTGCCGGCCGCCGCCGCCAGCTACACACCTGCAACGCTGGATCCCGACCTCAGATCGCAAATCAATGCGAGCCTGTTACGGGACGGCCATGTCGCCAGGTGAGCCGACTTCGCTGATTTCTGTTTCCTTCCCCTACCAAGACCGGCACACCTATCTTCATGTCCGTCGCAACTGTCCGATGCCACCCATAATCTCTCCTCCCCCAACCTCACGAGCTTCGATTTCTTTCAAAGCGAGCCCCGCTACCTCTTCGCGAGAGTCTGGACATGCACTGACCTCGACTCCGACTCCAGGATCCAGGAGCGCCTCCTCCACTCCCTCCACGCCGACTCCTCCAACTGGCCCACCACCGTGCAGACCCACGCGCTCTCTCTCCTCCGCTCCGGTGAGGCCAACACCTTCCCCGAGCTGCTCAGCCGCGTCCTCGACGACGTCCGGCAGCAGACCTCCCTCGCGCCCCAGCCCCAGACAGCGTCATCGTCATCGACGGAGGGGGCCAACAACAGCACCAGCACAAACGGGACGGCGGGGGCGGGGGCGACCGACTCGCCGCAGGTCAACGGCAACAACAGGAAGACCAACGGCGCGGATCACAGCCACCACCCGCGGCCCGGCGAGGCGACGAACCTGAGCGGGCCAGCGACGGCGGGCAGCCTGGTGCTGCCGCGGGCGGTGGTGGAGGAGGCGCTGAAGGTCACGAGGGAGGCGCTGGAGATGGTGTGCGAGATCGAGGAGAACGGGGCGACCTGAGTTTTCCTCGGGCTGCCGCCGCCTTGCGAATAAAAAGGGGACGACAATCAAGAGACCCGGTGCTGGGGACGAGGCGGCGTTGATTCTCTTTAGGAGAGAAGGGGGCCTGAGAGCAGGGCAGGCGTGGTCGAGCTGCCAGATTGGCACGGTGATGAGCAGAGAGGAGGTCAGAGAAGCGGATGCTGCCCTCTCGCTGCGAGGGAGACATTACATGTAACCAGTCCGCCCACAGTGGACGGGACAATACTCTGCAATATGCCCAAGGGCAGGTGGATACCGAGACAGGTCCTTACGGCCTCTTGGAGAATGGCGATTGACGGCGGAGGACAACGAGGCCCATAGTAGGATGAGGCCCTTTTTTGCCCTCTGCAACTGGCTTTTCCCTTCTGTACATAACACACGCGCCAGATGATGACAGGGAATGAGGCAACTGGGATACCGGCGGCGCACCTGACCACGGCTGATTCATAGAGGTCGATACCTTCGTTCCACAGTGTCCATGATCATCTGGTGCTTGCTTTCGCGTTCATCGTGTGAAGACGAGGGCTAATTTCGTCAACCGATAACTCGAATACGTACCATAGATCTAACCTCTACTCCAAGCGGGAATGCCTAGAAGGACATATTCAGTTCAGTCTTCACAGATTGCACATCGGACCCCAGTATCACAAGTGGTATCACCATTTCAAGAGGCCGAGCATATTGGAAAATATAAGAATCAATTTAAGAGGAATCTATCGTGACGCCCAAATCGCAGTTTGGTGCAATTATCATGAGGCAGCAAATTCCAGAGCAAGACATCGCGCGAGATGCCCAAGTCATTGCTCTAGTTCCGTCCCTGCGTCCAGTGTCACCGGCCTGTAGTAGCAACTAACCAGCGAGAAAAAGGGGACAGGCGACGGATGCTTTCGGCCGTCAACCCTATGAGCCACACCTCCTTCATGTCAATGGCCCCGCCCCTGTCGTGTCTTCGCCCCCGACGCCGATGCCGACGGAGTTATTAAAGGAAAGCTAAAATACAGGTGTTCCGATCTACGACTTGGGTACTTAGTCGTAGAGACCATCATCGTTGCCAGCGTCGCCGAACGAGTTGCCAGCACCACCGTTGTTAGCGTCCTCGGCTCCCGCCTCGGGGAACTTGAAGTAAGCGCCCGGACCGGCGTTCTTCATCTGCTGGGCGAAAGCCTCGTAGCGGCGGATCTCAACATCGCTGACGGAGCGACGAGCCACCTGCATAGCGTCCTCGAAGTGTCGTCGAGTGAGCTCGGGAACAGGGTCTTCGGCGTCTTCCTCCATGTCGATATCCTCACCAGCAGCCTCACGGGCCTTAGTGCGCTCGATATCGGCAGTGATGGCCTCCTTGATTGCCAACTTGACGGCGCGCTGGGTGATGAAGCCGAGATCAGCACCAGAGAAACCGTGAGTCTTGGATGCAATGTAGTTGAGGTCAACATCGGAAGCGACAGGAGTCTTGCGCAGCTGAGCCTTCAGGATGCCCAGACGGCTGGCCTCATCGGGCAGGGGCACGTAGATGAGCGAGTCGAGGCGGCCTGGACGGCACAAGGCGGGATCCAGCTGCTCCGGTCGGTTGGTAGCACCGATGACGAACACATTCTTCTTCGAGGTCATACCATCCATTTCTAGGATCTGTTAGTACACGAAACACCATTGCACATGAAGATTGTCACATACCAGTAAGAAGCTGATTCACGACACGGTCGCCGGCACCACCAGCGTCTCCGACTGAGCCACCACGAGCTTTGGCAATGGAATCCAGCTCATCAAGGAAGACAATACAAGGTGCAGCAGCCCTGGCCTTGTCGAAGATGTCCCGAATGTTGCTCTCCGACTCGCCGAACCACATGCTGAGAAGTTCGGGGCCTTTGACAGAGATGAAGTTGGCAGCGCACTCGTTGGCGACGGCCTTGGCCAACATAGTCTTACCCGTACCGGGAGGACCATAGAAGAGCACACCACGAGAAGGAGAAAGGCCGAACTTGAGGAACTTCTCGGGATGATCGACGGGATACTGGACGCTCTCCTTGAGCTCCTCCTTGACGCTCTCCAGACCACCGATATCCTCCCAGCGGACATTGGGGACCTCGACCACGGCAACCTCGCGCAGAGCCGAGGGGTTGGACACACCCAGGGCGAAGCGAAAGTTGTCCATGGTCACGCCGAGAGAATCGAGAACCTCGGCATCAATGGTGTCCTCATCAAGATCAATGAGGTCCATCTTCTCACGGATCTGCTGCATGGCGGCCTCAGAGCACAGGGCGGCAATATCAGAACCGACGTAACCGTGAGTCTCGGAGGCGATCTGCTCCAGATCAACATCGTCGGCCAGCTTCATGTTCTTGGTGTGGATCTGGAGAATCTCAAGGCGGCCAGTTGGATCCGGGACGCCGATGTCGACCTCACGATCGAAGCGGCCGAAACGACGTAGAGCAGGATCGATAGAGTTGGGCCGGTTAGTGGCAGCCATGACCACAACGTTGGACCGTGCCTTCATGCCGTCCATGAGGGTCAGAAGCTGGGAAACAACACGGCGCTCGACCTCGCCATTCGTCTTCTCACGCTTTGGTGCGATCGAGTCAATTTCATCGATGAAAATGATGGCGGGCGAGTTCTTCTCGGCCTCTTCGAATGCCTTTCGGAGGTTGGATTCAGATTCACCGGCCATCTTCGACATGATCTCGGGACCGTTGATCAAGAAGAAGAAGGCGCCGGTTTCGTTGGCAACAGCACGTGCCATTAGCGTCTTACCGGTACCGGGAGGACCGTATAGAAGAACACCCCGCGGAGGCTTGATGCCGATGGACTTGAAGAGCTGAGGATGACGTAAGGGAAGCTCAACCATTTCCCGGATCTGAGCCATCTGCTTCCGGCAGCCGCCAATATCGTCGTAGCCGACTTCGTTCAGATTGTTCTCCTCCTCGTCTCGCTGAATCGGCTCGCCCTCGCAATGGATGACAGTGTCCTGAGCGACAATGCCATACTCTGGGGGATCTACCTCAACGACCTTGAACTCCACCTGTCTCATGCCACCACGGACGATGAACAGATCACCCTGTCGCACGGGTCGATACGCTTCGCGGAAGTATGGGGCAAGGAAGACATCGAACAACGAGCCGGTAATACCCTCGACGGTATCGGCGATAGGCAGGACGGCGATACGCTTGGCCTGAGAAAAGAAAGGTTAGACAAAAATGAGTCGAATGTTTGTCCAGTTAGGCACTTACATATTTGATATCCGGGCAGGGATGGATCGTGACAATATCGCCGTGCTTGACTCTCAGATTGTGCCGGACGACTCGGTTCAGGCGCACGCTGCCGTCATCGAGGTCATCATCGGCAAGGACGATCAAAACGGTGTCCTTCCGCTTCTTGCCGCGAACGAGGACGGTATCACCACGGAACAGCTGCAGGGTCTCCATGGTGTTGTTGGAGAGGGCAATGACCGAGTTATCATCGTTGATGGCGTCGGTAACGCTGGTAACTGTTAGCCAGCTGTACTTTGGGCAACGGCGCATTAGACATACATCAACTGGTTGGGCTTCTTCTTCTTCTTGAGGATGGCTGTTGCGGTGTCATCCTCCTGTTCACGTGTCAGCTTTGATGATCTGCGAATGCAAACTTTGTCAATTCGGAGAAGCTACGAACCTCTTTGCGCTCAGCGCCGGAGGCATCCCTAGAGATACAAGTTAGCTTCTGCGATATCAAACAAGGGCTTAAAGAGCTCCAGCTTGGTACTCACATCAAGTTCACCTTCTTCTTGTGGTGCTCATGCTCTTCGGACGCCATCTTGACGGGTTCCCAAGGGGTGAGGTGTGGGCTGGATGGAGGTTGAATGTGGAGATGAGAGATGACCGAGGACAGATCTCGCGAGGTGGAGAGCTGGAGAGGCAGGTGTGGTTGTGTTGGGGAAGAAGTCTGCCTCCGCCGAAGAGAGGGAGGGGAAATCTCTTTAAAACGCAGAACCTGCTTCGGTAAGAAAGAGAGACGCGGATGGAAGATGGAGAAAGTGGCAGCTTCTCCGTTCCTGGTTGATGCTTTGTACGGGTGGTAGAGTTTCGGAGGATGCTGGGAGAGCCAGAGGCGGGAGGCGGCATCATTCACTAGGCGACCACTCGGATGACGATTAACTCGGCGGAAAAACTACGGGGCGAGGCCAGCCCCACCGATGACAGGCTCAACAAGCTCTCAAGGTGGCCCAAATGTGGCCCAAGCTTCTGCTGGTGTGCCACCGTGGCAGCCGTGGCACCGACTTGGAAGCTTCCAATGCTTTCCACCGCCGCTGCTGACTGATTTCAAAGGAGAGGAAGAGGCCAACTCGCCTCTGTTTGCCCTGCACGCAAGTCGCCTTCACAGCTCGACCAGCTTCAGGAGCCTTGTCAGCCTGTCAGCCTATCATCAGCCTTACTACAGGGAGCTCATTTCGAAGTCCGATGGCCCTCCAATGCTCCAGGGCGGCGGCTGGTTCTCATAAACTGTCCTCCAGCTGGCCAATCCAGCACTTCAGGCCAACCAAATACTCCGTCAGGAAATCATGCACACCGATACATGCAACAACATGCAACAACATGCGACCAGGAGTGAAGCAAAAGACGGGCTCTTTTCGAAATTTCTAACCTTCCTATGATAACTCCATACACCGATCGATCGTTGCCCGAGACCATGCCCATTCCAACGCAGCGCACGACAGTCAACCTGGAATAACATGAATCCCCAAACCAGCCCGCCGGTACCAATCGACATCAAGAAGCAAAAGCGCGGTTTCTCAAAACCTCCTGCTTGGACAGGGGCCACGTCGCTATCTTGGGTCTGACTCCGAGATAGGTGCCGTTGGCGTTGAACATGGGTACGAAGTCTCTGCTACCGCCAAGTGTCGGCAGGAGATTGGCGTGGCTCTGCAGAAGCTCCTGGCTAACAATGCCGATGCCCGACCGGGGGCTTGCTGTCGCGATACGTTCGTATCGGTTGATCGTCTCCAACCAGCTCTCTCGTAGCCAAGAGATCGGCGGGTAGAGGTTATGCGAGGCTAGACGCGAGATGCTTGTCGTGTGTGACTCGCGGCTATTGGTGACATGTTAGCATCGCCATCCTTGATTCGAGGAGCGCACTGTCACTTACTTGTCAGCTGGAGTCGCTGAAGAGGCTGCATCGGAGCCGCGCTCCGGGACCAGTGACGACGGGGTCCGAGCCATGTGGCGGGTGACAATGCGATCCGGGCCGCTTGATTATTTTGTGATACTAGATACCGCAAGTAATGGCGCTGTGCGATTTGAGAGACCTGTTACTATGGTACGATGAAGCTGGAGATATACCTAATGTGTGCCATTACGCTCCTTATATGCATCTCATCACCAGCACAGCATGGCTCCCTCCTTCTCCCAAAACCCTCACCTGCGACAGTGTTTGTAACATCGAGAAGCAGTATCTATCACAATGACCTCACAGCTGAATGGCTGCAGAGCACAATACCACGCTTGATTCTACCGGCCTCCCTCCATCTCCCCCTTCACAGTCCCGATCTGGATAGGCGCAGAGGCCAGCTGGGTGGCTGAAGAGCATGAGCCTCCTCCGGCGCTTATGTCTGACCAACCAGGACAGGCCCTCGTTCGCTATGTGTGAGACCGTAGTTCCAGAACGGGCTCTACCTCCCTCGCAGGTCTAGGCCGGTGCAACAAATTGCTGCAACTTCTAGAGCACCATATTCTACGATATCCGGCAGTGGATGGTGGTGGAGCAGCAGCTCAGAGCCTCCTCTGCCAGCCTTACCAAGCCACGGTCGCTCGGGAAGAACGCAGGTCTGTTCCTATTCGGTATGCTTCAGTGATATCAACGGAGCAGTGTGTTGTTTGTGGCTAGCTAGTCTAATAGCAGCTTAGAGGAGGCTATATGAGTTCTGGTAACCGCGGGACGGCTGCATCAGAGTCATGGTCTGCCACAATGCATGCTGCGCTCCCCATGAATTGCCGTACAGCCCATCGAGAAGACGCCAGATGAGACGCAGTTGGCGATGGCACGTTCCATGTGCTTTGATGCTTTGATGAGAGGTTCTATCTGCTAGCTTCGGTAATCAAATTATCGTTGACGCTTTCTAGAGCTCAACGAAACCGTACCCCAGTTTGGTCTCCTTGCTGGCATGCTGTCTTCAGGAGGCGATCACCAGTCGTCTTTCTCCCCACGGACAAGAGGATTGGAGAATGTGTGATGCATATCTCACAAAATGAAGCAGCATCTATCACGGTTAGGATCGCCTCAAGGGAGTGAAATGTGAGAGCCGAGCGACACACAAGTATCGACAAGCAGGGAGGGCGCCAGAGCGTCTTTACCTCATCCGCGCTCTCCGCGCTCGCCTCTTCTGTCTTTCTATTATTATCCATTTGGAATTTTGGGGGCGATGACACAGTAACTTTTCCGGATAGACCGACTTACTTTACTCCAGCGACATGCCTGGCCCCCAACGGCCTCCCGCAACGGTCTCCTACAACGGGGGAGAGGGCTGCGCGCTTGAAGTCAGCAGAAGCTTTTGTACTGTCTCCGGGCTACAAACATTCTTATGGCCTATTTATTTCCCGGTGTCACGTTGCAGTAGTATGACAAGCACTCTCTACAGCACAAGCCATCATCTCTGTATCTTGAGTGTCTCCCCTCCCATCATCAACGACAAGTCGGAATTCCACCAATTCTCATACAAATCCCATACCAATTCTGACAGGTTCTGTCGGTGTGTGGCTTTGGTGAGTTTATCCTGCTATATCTACTGGCTCTGAACATACACGAAGGCTGAGGTGGTTACCCGTCAGGTATGGCAACCCTCTCGGGAAGCTGCTTTGTAATGAAAATTGACAGATGTATTTCCGACCGTAACGCGACGCTGGAGACCCTCTAACTCTTCCTGGAGCACGAATTTGGGACTGGATAAGTATTCCTACGCTGTCAAAATATAGCGTCTGAGAGCCGTATCTATGGTATCGAGAACTGTGTTCATGTATAAACGTCTTGCACAGAGGAAGGGACTTCGTCCCCGTGATTTCTTGCACTCCGGCTTCAATATCGTATGCTACAGCCTGGAATGGGTTTCCGATGGCTGGTTTTCTCTATGGGCACCAGGATAGGCTCAAACTGTCTGTAGACATTGTGAAGGTAGGGTTATTGTATGACGAGCAAGTTGGAATGCTATCACACGCCATTGGTCAGGTTCAAGATGGCGACATGACTGCAGCCCCCTTCGGATGTTCCCGCTCAGACGCCGGACGCCGGATTGGTTACCTCGTTGACTACGTGCTGCCGTCGATGGCGCCTAACGCGTACTTCATCGCCGGTCTGTAAAGCAAGAGCCTCACCATCTTTGGAGACAGAACAGTGCGATGTGCGCTTTTCGTCGGGAGATATTCCTGTGCTGCGCCCGCCCATGCCCTGAGACCACAGGGCTGACAACGGGCATAAGAACCCGAAAGGTAAGGAAGGATCTAAAGCCAGATCTAGATTCCAACCTGACAGGTACATCCATCAGTAGGTTTGCTGCTGCAATTTCTGTCAAGAGCAGGCAAATGCTTTGACCTGAAAGGTTATCATGGTTCATCCGCTTGCTTCCTGCCAAGCCGGGGCCCCGCGCCGGACGAGTCCTGCAAATCGGCCATTTTGAGCTTTTCAGCTCCATCAACCACTTTCAACTCTATCCCGTACCTACTGCCGTGCCCTCATTTTTGCCTCATTCCGTTCTGTTTGTGGCGATTTGTCTTTCAGCGCACCAACCACCAAGATGGCGTCCATTTTCGATCTCTCCAAGCCTACGCTCTCCTTCTATTCAGTGGGTGTCAAACGACAAGTGATATAGAATCGAAACGGGTGGCATTTACTGACACCAAAAGCAGGTTCCTGTCGCGTTCCTTCTCATTATGGTCCCGCATAGCTACGCCACTTCGCTGGCAGGCAAGGCATACGACTTGGCCAACCCGCGGATGATCGAGGAGTTCGCTGCCAAAGACGAGAAGATAGATAAGGTCGTACGTGCCACCTGCACCCGCTTGAACCGTAGCCGCGGCATGACGCCCACTCACCATCCTCCCAGACCCTCCGCCGCATTAGACGCGCCAATGCCGCCCAGGATAACGGCTTCGAGTCCCTGGGCATGTATGCTGGGGGCATCGTCGCCGCCAACGCCGCCGGAGTGCTTCCCGCGACGGTCAACTCCCTCGCGCTTGCGTACCTTGCTGTCCGGGTGGTCTACAATTTCGTATACGTTATCCTCCAGGACAATCGAAAGTTCGCGCCGCTGAGGAGCCTGATGTGGATTACGAGCGTCGGCATCATGTTTGCGTTGTGGATCAAGGCAGGCAATGCTGCGGCATTGTAGGTAGGGGAGCAGCGTATCCCGCTACGGTCCTTCGGAGGAGGGCACCGTTCCATGTTCCGCCAGCCGGACGGCGATCGGCGTCGGTTATAGATCTTGTCCCATGGGAAGGCACGGCTAGATCGTCGCCGCTGTTTGAGGAGTGACCCGAATATGTTTGCAGTGTGTGTGCTACATCAGGATCTGTACCTAGGTACATACTAGGTACCTCAAGGGCCTTACCTTATATGCCATCTGGGAAGGTGCCATGAGAAGATACCTCCCCATCAAGCTGTTCACAAGAAGTGCCTTCGCAACCAAGCATGAGTTACCTTAGGTAGATAAGGTACCTCCCTACCTGACCTTATGTCGCGCCTTCCTCTCCTGGCATCAAAGACCACAGGGAAGTCTCCCTCTGGGGGAACAAGGCAAGTATCATGAACCGCACCTCCCTTGAGTGAGCATGGAAGTGTCCACTGCCGAGTTAACAGGGGAGGTGATGGGCCGGCGGGCATGTACTCAGGGGTCACCCTCACCTGCACATCAGATAACGAAGGTACAGAAGAAAGATCACCAAAGCTCACTTCCGCGCTCAACCTTCCTTCTCTTCCTCCTTTCTTTCTCGTATTCCTCACCAGTTTGCTCTTCCTCCTTTGCGTAACAACTCAATTACCGAAGGCAAACTTCCAGCCCTCGCCAGAAGCTGGTGTCCCTCGCAACCTCTCTCAATTCCCTGCCCAGCGGAGCTTTCCTTTCTGCAGTACATCCTTTATACAGTCTCTCTGCCTGTAATTCTTTTTATCTGCTTGATCCTTCAATCCGGCAGTATCATCATAGTCACAATCTCAAGACTAGCGAATTCAATTGGGTCTTTCTTCCTCGCTTCTCATCCTCTCTAGTAGGTAAGGTACACCTAGGAGGTCCTACTTTAACCAGTGGCATCGGCTCACTCTTCCTCTCAGGAAACCTCGAACGACAGGCACGTCCTTCGACATGAAGCTCCTTGTGCTGGTGCTTGGCTTCGCCGTCACGGCTGCCATGGGTGGCTGGACTGTGGCTCCTTATGGCCATGCGTCCAAGTCGGTCAGCACGACGTTGTCCCCAGCTGCTTTTGGCAACTCTACTACGTCCATTGCTGCAACTTCGATGGCCTCAAGTTCCTCGTCGGGCATCGCCACTACACCTTCTGTCACCACGCACTTCTCTGCGGCTGCTTCTCCGTCGGCCGCTGCTCTTTCCCCCTCAAGGAACTCAACTACTCTCCCATCGTCGACCGCATTGTCTCCCGCCCCTACTGTCGCGGGTTCAAGTTTTCCTCCGCCCTCTTCCATCTCGGCTTCTTCTACCGTATCTTCCCCTGGTTCTACTTCCACCTCGGTCAGTACTTTCGCCTCCGCCGATGCTATTTCTGCTACGCGCAGTACTTCACCAGCCGGCACTACTACTATCCCTCTCACTTCGTCTCCGGCTGCCTCCTCCACATCGGGTACACCCTCACCTCCGGCGGTGTCCTCTTCTAGAATCGCGTCCTCGTCTGCAGCTACCTCATCTGCTACCACTTCGTCTTCTACACCTGCATCTTCCTCTCCATCTACGGCCTCCTCCCAGGCTTTGCCATCATCCGAAAGTACTCAGAACCCTGAGGTTACTTCCCGATCTGCTGCTGCGGCTTCATCTATAGTATCTTCAACTCCTTCTGCAGCTACATCTTCATCTGCAGCTACGTCCTCGTCTGTCGTTACATCCTCGGCCGCGGTCACCTCTTCCTTTGCGACTAATTCTTCTCCTGCGGCCCTGTCCGCAGCCGCAACAAGCACGCTGCCTGCCTCGGTCACCCTCACAGTGAGGTGTGATAATGCGTACTGCTCAGCAGGCACCTCCTACTGTATCTACTGGGCTGGTGTCACCGGCTGGGATCCCAGCAGGGGTCCTGTTCCTGGAGAGACCGTGACCACCCTCGGTTCCTGCTCGATCTCTGCCATCTCAGCTAATACTACTGTACCGCTCCATCGCGTGGTAGTCACCCCTGCGCCAAGCACGTTCTCTACATCTATTGCCACGAAACGAGTCGAATCCGGAGCTTAGACCAGCTGTCCTCCAGAGATGTCGACCAGCAAAGCAGGTAGGCTGTTAGGTGTATTACTGAGATCTGTTCAGGAGCTGACAGGCATGCAGTCCTCATCTACAACGCGAGAATGTTTTGTTTGCTCTGCACCGACCCCTTCAAGATATTGGAGGAGGTTCTCATGGAATATGACAACATTATCTTCAGCTATGACCCGAGCTAAAGTACAATGGGATTAGAAGAAAGGCTAGGTCACCACATGCCTTGCCTGATCGACGGTGTCATTTACATGCCGCCAGGCATTTGCAAGTGGACTATAAAGGTCGCTTCTCAGACCGTGCTAGAGATGTTATTCATAATAGTCAAATCACGCCCATTAGACCCAATCATAATATACACTGTCCAGTTCATGTCACGCCTTCCCCCACGATCCCCGAGTGCTAATTGAACAGACGAGAGCATTTTATTTTGCTCCCTGCTTGACATATCGTAAAAGGCGAGGCGGTATTCACCGAACCTGCGTAAAATAGGCCCCCCAGGGATACATTGGAGCGACAAGATCTGGATTGGACCAGGTCACTTACAGGAGGTCTCTTTATCCGTCTCGCTGTTTCTTGCCAATAGCTCCCTACTGCACCGCGAGATGGGACGACACTACAGGAAAACAGAGTCACGGATACCGAGGTCGGATGACTGACCAGGTGTCAGGAACAATGGGAGATAATCGTATATACTGCTACACTGTTTGTTCAACTTCCTGGCTTGGAACTATCGTAGTCCCCGGCGCAACGAGGTTGCCCATTGCTTCCATATCCGGGAGACGGCATCCCACGCACAGGACAACTGATCTGACAAGGGTAATTCCGTTCTCGGTTCTCCGTGTTCCATATTCCGTACCCCATATTCCGACGAGCAGGCCGAGCAAGGCCCCTCCGAATGCAAAGGGTATCTGTACAAAGCTCGCCATGCACGGGTGAAAAGCGAAGAGCTCAGAGCTCAGTAAAAGCGACCGAGATCGGGCACAGAGAGGGGGCATCTGCCTCCCCCAAAGCAGGTGCCTGGACCCAAGGACATCTCACAACGCAGACATTCCATGCGAACCCCCCGACGCCCAACAAGCCCAAGACCCAAAGAGGAAAAAAAGAAGGGGAGACAGACAGACGCAAGAGGAGCATGATGTGATCATCGCCTGAACATCCCGCGGCGCCGCGCAGTGGTAGGCTTATTCCGCGCGGTCTCGAGGTTAGCCATGAAATCGCCAAACAGCCCCTTGACGACGCGGTTGGCTTCCCACTCGTCGATGATCTGGTCGGCGAGCTTCCGGCGTTCCTTGGCGCGCATGCGGTCCCGTTCGGCGCACTTTTCGGGCTCCATCCAGCCGCCACTCTCGAGCTGCCCCATGACCCAGTCGTCAAGCGCCTTTTTCCAGTGTATGAGGTCGTGCGCCGTCTCGGCGTTGCTGTTGCAGGTCACGCCGACGAACCACTCTCTGGACTCCGGTGGGATCCGCATGCCGTCCTCGTCACGGGCGCTATCGTCTGAGTCCTCGTCGTTGCTGCTGTCCACCTCGTCCAGTGTGTCCTTGCTGTACGGTGCGCCGGAGAAGCGAATCCGCCATGTCGCCGGGTGGCTGCCGCGCCCGCAGGCCTGGCAGTTCTCGAGTGCGAGGCCGCCGGACACGATCTCCTGCTGCTCTATGTACGGGCGCGCCTGGAGGGCGTAGCGGAAGTCGCTTTTCCATACTGTGGACATGAATTTGGACTCAGCCAGGGTGAGCACTTCGTGATAGAGCTTGCGCCAGGCGAGTTGGTACACTTCATCGTCCTTGTTGAAGCCCGGGTTGATGCGGCGATGGACAAGCCATTCTATGGCGTCCCGGAAATGGTCCTTCAGGGGCTTATGCGCATGCGCGGTGAACTCGAGGGGGATTTCGTTTCGCAGAACGGCGGCTGGCACGCCGAGGGCGTCGTCCTCGTCATCCTCCACGATGAAGTCATCCAAGTCGTTCTCATTGTTATCTCCGGAACCTGTATCCATCTTGGAGGACCCAGATGCTCGATCCTTCACCAATGTTCTGGGGTCGATATTCTTTCGCTTCTTCGGCGGAGCAAGCTCCTCCTTCTCTCCCTCTTCCTCATCGTCTTCGAACTCGCTCAATGCAAGATGGTCGGAATCTGTATCGTAGAGTGCAGGACGATCCTCCTCAGAGGACTCGGACAGATCTTCCACAATCTCTCCAGCGCGCCGGCGTCGCAAGATCTCCATGTGCTTCTTCTTCTGGGAGCGAAGAGTCGATGGACGCCTCGGCGTAGACATGGGCTGGGAAGTCTTCGGGCTGAGCATACCCGACTTTGGTCCAACCGTGGACTTCTTTAGCAGTCTCGATGATTGCACAGGCGGCAAATCTTCCGACTCAGAGGAATTGGCCGATTCGGAACCGACCCGGGCTCTGTGCGTCAGTCTTCTTCTCTTGGCAGGGGTCTGGACATCGTCATCCTCGCTTGCATCTTTATCCTCGTCCTCATCGTCCTCATCGTCAATGACGATGACGTTCTTGCGATGGCGATGACGCGGTCGAGGTGTCACTAAAGGGGCATCTGAATCGACGTCCTCGTCGTCATCATCTGACAGAACAGGTAATGACTGGGAACTTGTGGGTGCCTGCTTCCTGGTGGCGTTGTCCGTAACGTTTTTGATGGATGGTATCACATCGGAGGCAGCGTCCCCTTGTGAAGTCTTGTGTCTAGAATTCTGTGCCGAACCGTCCCTGTCATTACCCTGGACAGCGCTAAGCTCATCTTCCGACTCGGATGAGTCCTCAAACATCACGTGGCGCTTGCTTATCCGTGTCGAGCGCATGAATGCCAGACGAGATTGCTGTGGTTGACTGGAGCGAGGGTGGACATTGCTGCCTATCGAGACAGGATTTGTCCCATCTTCTGGCTTCTGCGTCTTCTTCGGCTCGGAAACTCCAGCTTTGAAATCCTTGCTTGCTCCTATGAGGATTGTAAGCTATCATCTCCACATTGGGACGAACTCGTGGAGGAAGGAGTGTGTCACAGCGCCCCTTTATCTATCTAGGAGCGTATTTGATAGTGGTATACCGCTCGAAGTGGGCATGACTGGAGTAGGGCAGTTCATTCACGAGAAAGAAGAGTCGCCGTGGACGAGCCGAGACTGTGTGACGTGACAGGCCAACATAGCTACCCGAAGGAGGGGAGCGTGCAGGTGTTCATGAATGAGAATTTTCCTACCTGAATGGGAGTCTAGAGTCTGCTGCTTTAGTTTCGTCTTGAGCTGCTCCTGCGTCTCCTGGCTCGCGGAGGGGCCTTTACCATTCCTGGCCTTGATGGGCGAGCTCTTGGAGGCAGTGCTGTATCTCACGTTGGCCGGTGAAAAGCTCCCGCCGGGTGAGCTTGCGCCGACGGGCTCAAAGGTGAGCGTGCTCTGCTTCTGCCGCTTTCTCTTGGCCATTGCTGCAAGCTGCGTGATGGGAGCGTCGATGGTCAGTATCTAGTCTTTCTATGAGAATGATAGAGAGGATAATGCAGGCTATGGGATAGAAGAGATGATGCAAGGCCTTGAGTGTAATGTCTAAGGCTTGAAGATGGCGTCGGAACAGGCGAACTGCTCTGTCTGGGACGGGCGTCGGCTGATGATGCACGGTAGAGCTCGATGCAGTCAGTGGGGCTCGAAGCTCGTGGGGTTGAGACACACCCGCCAGGGAAGCGCACAGCGAAGGTGCGACTTGAGGCGCTGCCTAGGATGCGCGTAAGGAATGTACGAAAGACGGTGGATTAATACCACCTACCTACCTACCTAGGTAAGATACCTCGATGGATGAGCACGCAGCGAAGTCTCGTGCACGCTCCAACTGTAGAAAGCGCAGTCCGTGGATGTGTCCGTCGTTGATCCCTTGGACCCTTCGAGGAGGGCGATTGGTGTTGGTGGCGGATGTGCGGGAGAGTCGGACGCGTGCCGCGAGCGCGTCTCAATTAACTCAGACCTACCTGGTACGTACCTAATTCCCATTCAGCACAGGCCACCACCACCTTTGTACTTTTAGTTAGGTAGTTATCGCCTTTCCTTCTCTGAAAACCTCGCCTCGCCCACATACTTCCTGCCACTCCTGACAGGTCCTGTGAGTAAAAGGTACCTACGTAGAGTACCTCTCTTACATTAGGAACGTTATCCCGCTGTATCTACTAGCTAGAGGGAGGGTGGAGTGCCTGCCCATCGTCTGCAGTACCTTCCCTAAGCTTAGGAAGCTCCTGTGTAGCGCGTATTGCAGAGCTAACACGTTATTTGCTTACCTAATGCCACTGGAGACCCACACTTATGAATCCCTAAGGTACCTAGGAAGCCCAGAACATTGACAGACGATAGTCTACGAGATGCGCTCGTAAGGTTAACAACATGTGTAGAGAAAACCAACATAATGAAAACAAGACATTATAGCAGCTCAACCTATCTGTATTTTTCTCAAGCTGTTTCTCTTTCTCTGCTTACAGGCACCCAGAGCTGCAACCTGTCAAGGATTCCATATCACTGCTAACCATGGCACAGGGACAGCTTGTAGCAGCAGATAGGTGTAAACGGCTAACGAATGTATATATTGATCGTACGACTCTATAAAAAGTCTTTGTACTCTCCGTCGAGTCTAGGTGGCCTTCACGGACCGACCGTCGCGCGCCCAACTCCGATGCTATGGCCTAGAAATTTGTTGCTGTCAAGAATCCCACAAGAGAAGCAGCAGAACGGCGGCATCTGGGCTCCCAAATATACATCTCGCCCATCCCAAATTTCAGACATTACGCCCGAGCCGACCGTTCGCATGCTTATCCACTCTCTGCTAACGACGTGCCCAAGCCTCCCAATCACCCAGTGGGAAGCAGGAGCCGGATAGGTATCCAAGGGAAGACCTAATTTCGGCTGCGTTTCCCTTGGGATGAATGATGCGGTCCTGCTGGAGGATACGTCGCAGCAAATCTTGGCACAATGACACAAGCCCTCGTTTGTCACAAAACACACAATCGTGCCCGGCTGTGTCAAGAGTCTGAAGGAGCTATTACCTCAAGGCCACCTTAGCATCTTCCACACCCCGTGCGATGACGTCCTCGAGCTTCCATCGTGGGGGCTGGATCGGAATGCCGTTCGCAGCGCGCCATTCCTGCTCATTCTCCGCTGACACACCAGGAGGGGGAGGTTCCAGACCGCCGGCGATACCCGTAGAGAACTTGATCTGCAGAATGTCACCAACCTCGTCGCATGCCGCGAGGAGCCGGTCCAGGTCGTCCTTGTTATGTGCAGCAGAGATACAGAATCTGGCTCGCGAGCTGATCAGGGGAGTGGCCGGATAGCCAACGATAACGACAGAGATCTTGCGCTTCAGCATCTCATGGCTGAAGGCCGACATCTTTCCGGGGTTGTAGAGCATAATCGGGATGATGGGAGAATCGTCGTGGCCATAAACAATAAAACCTAGTCGCTTGAGACCGAGGCGAAGGTAGCGTGAGTTGAATGCGATCCTCTGCAAGCGCTCTTCACCTTGACCCGGGCAAAGCTCGCCCGTAATAAGTCTCAGCGACGCCAGAATCTGCATCAGCACGGCCGGAGTCGGAGACTCTCCGAGAATAGTGGCAGCATTTGTGCTCTTAAGCTTGTCAATGATATGTTTCTCCCCAGCAACGTATCCTCCATTGGCGCCAAAGGACTTGGTCAAGGTGCCCATGAGAATGTCCACTTCGGAAGGGTCGATGCCGTAGTAATCGCAGACACCGCGGCCTCGGGGGCCCAGGGCTCCAATGCTGTGGGCCTCGTCGACGAAGAGGTAGAACTTGTACTTCTTCTTCAGCGCGAGAATGCCGGGCAGGTCACACATGGTGCCTTCCATGGAGTACAGGCCCTCGACAGCGATCAGGATCTTCTTCCATGGCCGGTGGGTGCGTGGCTGGCCTTGAGAGATAGCTTCCCTCAGCTTCTTTTCGAGATCTTCCATATCGTTGTGTTTGAACGACTTGATGACGGCACCAGACAGACGAGCGCCAATTCTGATTGACGCGTGGTTGAGCTCATCTGAAAGGATGAGGCAGCCCTTGGAGACTAGGGCGGGAAAAGAGCTTGCATTGGTGACGAAACCCATGGAGAAGACCATAGCTGCAGGCTTCTCCACGAAGTTGGCAATTTCGCGCTCAACCTCCAAAACAAGGTCCGAGCTACCAACATCGTTCCTTGGGCTGCTGTAACTAAGCCCGAGCTTCCGGACACATTCCTCAACGGCATCCGCACAAGGACCCTCGGACTGGGCGAAACCTAAGTAGTTGTAGGAGCTCATGTTCAGGGTTTCCGTGTAAGTACCGGTGAGCTGGTAGCTGCGATTGTAATCATTAGACTTGCGATCCATCAGAGTGATGTACCGTCCAGGGACCCCGGTTGTTGGTCTCGCGAAGCAGTCATCGATGCGCAGCTTCAGCCTCCGGACGTAAAAGTTGTCGAAATCGTCGTTCAGGGGTGCATATCCATTTTGGGCCTTGAGAACCAGATAATGCTTCTGCTTGCTGAATCTTTTGCCGAAGAAATCGCGAGCGTGCCCGAAGAAGATGAGAATGAGGTAACTGATGTACGTCGTGAGAACGTAGTAATACGGAGGCTCATCAATGACCGGCTTCTCCATTGGCTTCCCCTGGTGCTTGCTGACATATCTGTGGCTCTGGTGAACAAGAGGGCCGAACTGAGTGTCAAACCGCCTCTGTCGGCGCGCCTCTGCATCTGATGGAGGCTGGAAGAGTGTGGTGGGGGGCTCATCGCAGTTGGGCTCTCCAGCGGTCACTGTTGACAGCGAAATTGTGGGCAGAGACAGTGAGGGAGCGGTGATCTGGGGCGAGGCACCAGTATAACCCTGTTGGTTTGCCAGGAGAGACTGCTGGGCGGAAGGCTGGTCTTTACCCTTGGGGGAAGAGGAGAACAGCTGCGTGAGTCGGTTCCCCTTAGACTGCGAGGGCCTACGTTCCCCTATTTTTTCAGGCTGCGACATGTTGGGCGAACTCGAGAAGGGATTCGATAGCTTGCGGGGCATGGCTAAGCGCGTTGCTTCGAAACAGATCTATAACAGAGAGCACAAGGGCAGTGCGGACAGATTTCCGGTCTTGCAGCTAGCAGCTCGTGATGAGGAAGGCTACCAAGGTTAGCAAACGATGACCGTGAATGCAGACAGCGGGTTTCTATCAAACTGTCGGTGTTGGGGGGACTGATTGGGGCGGATGCACTCATGAGGCGAGGGGCGAAGACAGTGCCAGACTCGGCGAGAGGTCAAGGCATCTCGCTCCCAGCGAAAGAAGTGGCGCGGCAATTGCGGGGAGACGAAGGTGCGGAGAGGCTTGGAGGCAGATTGGAACGGAGTTGTCTTACCTAGAGACGGTGGAAGCTGGAGAAGAGGCCTGGGCTGCCGAATTCCCCCTCTGGTCTTGGTCGCTGAAGGTTGCGGACAGGATGCGCGGGAGGCTCTTGTTCGCGGGTCGTCGGTGCAACGAATCAGAGTCGCGTCTCACCTCAGGGTCTCGGGGGGGCGCTGCAAGGGGCAATTTTCCGTCAGAGACTTGATACGGTTGTCGTGTCTCCCGACTCCAATGCCACTCTTGCTGGTGAGCTGGAAGCGCGCAACGAGAGAGGCGGCAGTTGGCGGGAGGAGCAAGCCTGGGAAGGAGAGGAGAAAGCAGAGGAGGAAAAGAAGAATTGGAGGGAGGAACTGACAGATACCTGGAGTAGAGTGGTACCTCGACGGGGCAGCGGCCTCCTGAGCCTCACTGAGTAATGTTTGGGAGGGAGAGGATCAGGTACTTTGGGAAATTGAGCTTTTCAATTTTTTGCCTGCGGCGGCCTATGGAACGGATCTGCACTAGCCACGCCGCGAAGGTACCTGTACCTCAACTCCATGACACTTGTGCGCACCCCTGTTTCCGGCTGGTCCGGCCGGTAGCTCCCGGCTTTTTGACACCGCGCACAGGTACCTGACCTCACCCCGCTGCCTCGCTACGGTGGAGGTACCTTACCTTTACTCCGTCCCGCAATTGTACCTTCGGTGTAGGGCTCGCGCTCGCGTGCAAATCTCCGGCTGTTGCAGAGAACGCCCTAGGGAGCTCCTGGCGGAAAAGGGGGGAGCCAATCATCTCTCACAAACCTACGGATCATGATCGATCGCACAATGCTCGATCGTGCATTTTCACTGTCGCTTTCCACTGCCGAGCATCGTCAAGGGAAACCTGAGCGACAGCTGCTACGTGTATCCCTTATTGCGGAGCATGTAGACACTCGCTGTGCAAGGCCTTACTCTTATATCTCACTGCCAGTCAGCCTCATTTCGCATTGCCAGGTGCATGAACAAGAGCTTACAGCTAAGATGAAAGCAAACCATAGGAGTGGGCTAACTACTACCTACCTACCTACTACCTATGGTACCTAGCTCCCGGAGCGGCGTGTGTCATCCACCTCGGCCCTGTCTTTGCATCGTCTGGAGCGCAAGCCCAATTACACAAGAGGCTCATGCGAGCATTGCTCGCAATCCTTACAGGGTAATGGGTAACTCGTCCTCGCTCCAGTTGCCTCTGGCTGGGTTGTAATCAGGAACTCCCGATCCGAACTTCCATGTAGCGCGAGGACCATGATGGAACTGCCGGTGGAGTGCATGAAGCGGCCTTGAGCCACCACCCCAGACCCGTCATCCAAGAGGTACTCACATGGAAATGTAACGCCTTGCCGTCCCTGTCTTTGCGCATCACAAGCTACGGAGTCCCGGATAGGTAAGTCCAATTCGTCTTAAACCAGTGTAAACGGTCTGTAATGATGTTGTTGCATTGCCCCAGGAGTTGCATTGAGGACCTGAGAGCAGGAGAGCCGCCGCGACCGGACCAAACTAATGGGTGGCCGGCTCCCCTCGGGTTCCCCCTCGGCACAATTCCGTGTGGCCTCGGAACCGGACCTCCCCAGGCGCGGAGAGCAGCGCTTGTTGAAGCTGTGGACTGCCCTGAGAGAACTATTGCGATAGAAGCAGCAAAAGAATCGCAATTCTTCTTCCTGCATATTCCCGTGACTTCCACCATTGCTTTGCGCTCCCCCACCCAGGCTACAGTATAGAAATACCTCTCCGTAGTGATGGCAACGGATACGGACGAGCACGCCGCTCCGGCCGTGCTTTGGAGGCACCCGGATCCGAAGGCCACCCCCATGGCCAAGTTCATGGACCACATCAACACAAAATTTGGCCTCGTTCTCAATGATTATCCCTCGCTATACAAGTGGTCTACGGAGAATGTCGCCGAATTCTGGGAGGAGGTTTGGCACTTCTGCGGGATAAGAGCCTCCAAATCTTACGACCAGGTCAGTACATTCTCTCACATCGTCTCTGTGGACATGCGCGTGACGCTGCCCCCATTGAGACGCTGTCAAGGGCAACAGAGGTGATCTTAGCGCTGCGCTGCTGATACTGAGCGGCTTGCCGGGCTGAGAAACCACTGCGTCGACCGCTGCAAGAATACTACCCGGGAGAGAAGACCGTCTGCTAACAGGCCACCAGGTCCTCCCGCAAGGCAGTGCCATGTTCCCCCGGCCAGACTTCTTCTCCGGAGCCCGCCTGAACTTCGCCGAGAACTTGCTGTTCCCTGCCAACGCTGACGTTAAGGATTCGGACGTGGCTGTCATCACGGCCACAGAGCGCGAGGAAGATCTCGTCCAGACGTCATGGGCGGAGCTGCGCGAAGCAGTCCGGCACTGCTCCAACGCCCTACGTGCCGCGGGTCTCAAACGGGACGACATCGTCGCCGGGTTTGTGTCGAACCATGTCCAGGCGCTGGTGGCCATGCTCGGCGCCTCGTCCATTGGCGCGGTATGGACCGGTATAAGCCCCGACACTGGCGTCAGTGCGGTTCTCGACCGGCTCGTCCAGATCGGCCCCAAGGTGCTGTTTGCTGATAATGGCACGCTTTACAACGGCAAAGAGTGGTCGAGCACGTCCAAGACCCTCGACATTGTCGACGAGTTGAAGAAGCAGGGCTTAAAGATGGTTGTGGTGATCGAGAACATCAAGGGCATGGATCTGGGTATGGACGGCCTGCGGAACGAGCACGTCATGGTTGAGGAGTTCGAGAGTTTCCTTGCCGGAGCCCCTGACAAGCCTCTTCAGTTCGAGCAGCTCCCGCCGTCACACCCGCTCTACATCCTCTACTCTAGCGGAACGACAGGACTCCCGAAGGCGATTATCCACACCGCGCTGGGGACGCTGATCCAGCACAAGAAGGAGCTCGCCCTCCACGGCTCGCTGTCCTCTGATTCGCGCATGCTGTACTTCTCGACGACCACGTGGATGATGTGGCACTGGCTCGTCTCCGCCCTCTCCGTCGGCGCCTCCATCGTGCTCTACACCGGGTCGCCTTTCAGGCCGCACTCGTACCTTTCCCTCCCCATCCTACTCTCCAAGCTAAAGGTCACCCACTTCGGCACCTCCGCCGCGTACCTCACCACCCTGGAGGCGAACGACGTCCTCCTAGCCTCCGACCCCTCCATCGACCTCTCCCGCCTCGAGGCCATCTACTCTACCGCCTCCCCCCTCCCCCCATCGACGTTCCACTTCGTCTACCGCGCCTTCCCTCCCCGCGTCAACCTAGCCTCCATCACCGGTGGCACGGACATCATCTCCCTCTTCGGCGCGCCCTGCCCGCTCCTCCCCGTCCGCGCCGGCGAGGTCCAGTGCGCCGGCCTGGGCATGGCCCTCGCCGTCCTCGACTCCGCCTCCGACCCCTCCGACCCCGCCCCCGCCTCCCCGCCCGGCTCCCCCGGCGAGCTGGTCTGCACCCGGCCCTTCCCCAGCCAGCCGCTCACCTTCTTCGGCCCCGGCGGCGACGCCAAGTACCGCGCCGCCTACTTCGAGCGGTTCGGCCCCGAGCTGTGGCATCACGGCGACTTCGTGCGAATGGACCCCATAACCGGCGGACTGGTCATGCTCGGCCGCTCGGACGGCGTGCTCAAGCCGCAGGGCGTGCGGTTCGGCAGCGCGGAGGTATACAACGTGCTGGCGCGCTTCTTCGCGGGCGAGGTCGACGACGCAGTTTGCGTGGGGCGGCGGCGGGAGGAGGACGCGGACGAGACGGTGTGCTTGTTCGTGGTGATGTGCGAGGGCAAAGAGTTCGACGATGCTGTTAGGCAGAGGATAAAGTCCGTGATACGGAAGGAGCTGAGCCCCAGGCATGTGCCCGGCGTGGTGGAGGAGGCCGGGGGAGGGGTGCCGAAGACAGGGAATGGGAAGAAGTGAGTGGCTATTCCTTTTTTTTTTGCCCGCCACTCCATTCGATGCTTTTGGTATGCCGAAACAACAGCCGCTGACAATATCTACCAGGATCGAGGTTGCTGTCAAACAGATCCTCTCTGGGATGAGTGTTAGGACCAACGCCAGCGTAGCGAATCCCGAGGCACTGGACTGGTTTAGGGAGTGGGCAAAGGCTCACCCCTAGCACGAGTTTGATCTAGGAGAAAGCGTGGTGCCTAGATCAGGTAGGAGTAAACAATTCGGCTCACATCTTAGAGACAAGACATAGACACTGTCCGAAAACATCAATCACATTCAAAGGCTGCCGGCTGCGTCATCCATCTATGCCTCCGGCTCCCTACCTGCTCATGCCAACGTAGAATACATAACATGACCAAGAAACAAAGAGTCATCGAGCAGTCGTCCCTTAGAATACCCTAACGCCGATAATGCACTATAATCTGCGCCCTCCTAGTTCCTTCAGCTAGTTCCATTGCCGTTCCCCCGTCCACGACCGTCATCCAGCAGCAGCTTCGGCTTGATGTAATCTTCATCCAGCTGCCTGAGCAGCGCACTGGGATCCTCGGAGCTGAACAGTTGCCTGATCGCGCTTGTCGCGGACATGGACGGTGTCCCAGTACCGGAACCGCCTTCCTGGACAGTTCCTGCCCTCTCGCGCCTGGGGAAGCTATTAGAGCTCTGCGGAACGGTGGGAGGCATAGGGCTGGATTTGCGCCGTGGTGCCGGGGGAGGCAGATCTGATGTGTCGATGTCGCTACCAAGGTCTGAGTCGGTTGCGCTAGCGGCATGACCCAGCAGATCCGAGCGCTCTTCCTCGCGTGCCCTGGCCGTTGATGTCTTACGGCTCACACTCGCAGGCCGGTGAAGAGGGCTCCTGCTCCCTGATGTCCAGACACCAGGATCAACGCTGCCATTACGCCTGCCGTTGACTGTTCCATCGACATGATCAAGGGGCATCACTGAGCCCCGGCGAGGGGTGTAGCCAATGCCGTTACCGGACCTCTTATAGTAGCTGCCGCCGCCAATGGCTTCAATGTCGAATTCATCGTCGGAGTCAATCTCGTCGACTACCCCAGTGCGGATCCCTAGGATCTCAAGCATGCGCGCGGTCGTCCCGCCAAAGATGATGACCGTCAACACGACCACGACGAGGACCGTGGCTCTCAGGGCATATTGATCCTTGCCCGTGATCAGCGCCGCCAGTGCCACGCCGACAGCCCCGCGAAGGCCTGCCCAAAACAACATTGCCTGGTAGTTGTAGGGCAGTTCGTCTGGCTGGTCGTGGATGCCACGCCGCCTGGCCCGATACTTGATGAACCAGTTGATTGCCTTGGATAGGGGAAATACTGCAACCCAGCGCGCGGCACAGACAGCTATCACGGTAACGATGATCAAGAGCGGTTGGTACTGCAGATCCTCGCTGGTGAATAGCGAGAGACCCAAATAGATAAAGATGAAGTTCTCAGACAGCTGCGCTAGGACCTGGAAGATGTATTTGGTCGTGAGCTGTGTTCGGCGAGACATGTTGAAGTAGGCATAGTGTTTGAGGGTAATCCCGCAGAACAGCAAGGAGACGATGCCTGTCGCAAAATATTAGCTGATCGCTCCTCAAATATATCGCAGTCGGCCACCGGCGTACCTGACATATGAATTGCCTGAGAGAAGAAGTAGGTCGCATATGCGATCAACACGATCAAGCAGCTCTCGATCTTGGGATAGCGGCGGACATATGTGTACTTGAGGCCGAGAGCTGCCAAAATTCCGACCACAGCGCCGATGAGGGTGCTGCCGAAGAAGTCGCGCAGGAAAATCCAGACACCCCAGAGAAAGCTCAGGATACCCGGTGTGCTCGCCGACCCGCTCTTTGACTTTTGCGCAGACTCAAAGATGACGATGGCAATAGCATCGTTGAGAATCGACTCTCCGAAGATGATGGTGTAGAGCTTTGGGTCGACTTTATAAGTATTGAAGATAGCCAGAATGGTGACGGGGTCTGTCGCGGATAGAGTTGCGCCGACGGAGATGGCATCAACCCATCCCATATTCAGCCCCTCCAATGGCACACGTGTATAGAGGAACAGAATCACGCCGATGACAATGGCAGACAGGAAGGTTCCGGCAAAGGCGAATGTCAAGATGGTCCCGATATTTCGGAAGAAGTTGCCTTGGTGCAACTCATAGCCGGACGATAGGATAATGGGAGGAAGAAGAAGGTTGAAGAAGATTTGGTAGTCGAAGCTGACGAGGTCGCGTATCGATTCGCCGACGCTTACTCTGAGAATCAAGCCGACAGTCATGCCTACATCACTGCCTTTAGACTCTGATCGCTAACAACTGGGAACGGCGGCACGGGGGGACCAACCAGCAAAGATGGAGATGACGGTTTCGTGCACTGCCGTGACTTTCCTCTGCTGCAGGAAGTAGCTTGTGAAGAAAGCCACGATGAGCAGCATAATAAGGATGAAGAGCGCCCATGATGCATAGATCTCCTTCTTCGAGGAATCGCTTCCTATGCCACGTTGTGAGTCGCATGTCTCCCAATAGCGGGTTGAGAGCTCCGGTCCATCATACCTTCTGGGTCAGTCTCTTCGGCAGCTCGCCCTGTGGATATACACGGTCAGAACATTGCTGAAAGTGCGGATTCCCCGAGATATATCGAAGACATACGGATTAGCTCCGTCGTGGAGCTGGCGATGTTCGAAAGCATGGCCGCTAGACTCGGGGACGCTTTATCGCTCGGCGAGGAGGCGGGACGAGTGCGGCGGAGGAGGGTCCGGATAGGAATGGCAGAGAGCGCGGATGCTCGACGAAGAGCGTCGGTACCGGAGCCGAGGAAACATCAATCGGACGGAGCTTGTTGCGAAGAACGGATGGTCGTTTGCGCGCCGTCAATACATCGATCCTCGCAGAGGACAAAAGATTAGGTAGCTCTATTCAGTCGAGAAGCGATGTCGCCAGCTTGCCTCTGCCAACCAGAGGTACAGCCGTGCTTCCTCCCTATCCTGGCGTAGCGCGTTGTGCCCCCTGTTCATTTCCTGGCCCGTCCACCGGCCCGCCAACGGGGATTACGTGGATCGTAAAGTCTCCAGTATTTCACGTGCACTCGCATCTGACACGAAAGATTACATAACGCACCTGATTACCTCAGCCCCTGCAGCTTCACCCCCCCGCAGGTGCTTGTAGCCGAAATGCTGGGGAAGAGGCCAGACCCGAACCAACTCGACCGCCACTATGATCTGCTCACGAGATCAGCTGCCTCCTCGGCATAGCAGGTCAGCTTCGGATCCAGGAGCCTGAAAGAGATCTGGGGCGAGGGTTCTTCCCCGCAAAAGAGAGGACATGTCATATTTCCACCCTTCTAGCCGGGTCAGGTGGGCAACACCATCCGGCCATGCGGACATCAGTCAGGTCCGGCAGGGGGAACTGCAATTCCCACACAAGTGTACAGAGCAGGCCTCCTCCCAGCACACGTCGGCAGGCAGACACTTCGGTGTCATGAACATGTCGTCCCGGTCAGCTTATCCGCGAAGCTGAGTAGCCACATACGGCAATGTTATTCGTCCAGTGATATTGCATATCGGCATATCGGAGAGAACGGGACGGTCAGGCGTCTTGATAGGGTTACTCGGCGCCGCTTTTGTGCTCCCTCAGTCCACGGATCCAGTGGCAGCAGCTATGATGATGCTTCATGCGACAAACTGCTGAAGCTTATCAACGTTGTGCTGTAGACGGAGCTGCATCGACGTAGTCTATCAGACGAGTGATCTGTGCCAAGGATCCCCGCGTCCGATAGCACTATGCAACTTCCTTAGCCCAGACTGGGGAGCAGATGGCGCCAGGGCGGAAACCACCCACGAACGCCGACGTCAGAGGGCTCGCGGATCCTTTCATGGAGAAACTTGATAGTCCGGCAGCATCCCATGATTGTCGTATACCGTAGTGTAGATGGACTGCTGGATCAGGAGCGTCTAGACCTCACGGTGGCTCTATTGTTGTCTCGAGTGCGGCCCTGGCTGCAGGTACTCCAGGCCAGTTAGGTCTTATTCTGGTCCCTGTGGACTCATCGTAGCGGAACACGGATGGCTTCTCATTCGCCGTGAGGGGTCATGGAGGTTGGAGTTGGGCATGACACAGCCGCAGGAAGAGAAGAAGCCAAGGTATCCTCGGTCGTACTTTTCCCGTTGGATTTTCTGCCGACGTCGAGCTGCATCAGGGGAGGTACCTCGGAGGGTCGCTCTGTATAGTGAGGGGCGGAAGTATACCTGTACTGATGCGCCCCTCCCTGTCTGCGGAAAAGCCCCGTTTCAAGCATCGCGTGTTGTTCCATGACGCAAAACCTCAGGCGCCGGGTCGCCCATCGCACGAGCCGAATCACAGCCAGTCTCGTGGCATCCTTTGACTTGACCGCGTGATAGCCCAGCTCTCTCCTCAGACTTTTTGGTTCAGACTGAGACAAAGAAAAGCATATCTGCTAGAGGCCGCTTATCTCTCCTCAATTGTACACTTAGCCCTTCCGATAGTCCATGGATATCGTCTAGGTCGGCAGCGTCTTCCCTTACCCGTCACGTCAGGTCTCGCTTCGCCGTTCAACCCGTCTGCAAAAGCTCCATCAGCTAGTGGAGGCCAAAACATTGTTGGCCGGGTGTTAAGACCGTCGCCGACGTCCTCGACAGCAATTCACTAACGATCCTCCGCTCACATCGCACAGCGCCGAGTCCCCTTGCCGCTACGCATGACGTCGTCGGTAGTCGGATCTTCAGGAAGAGGTCGTGCCTCTGGAGAGGACGGCCGCCCGAATCAACCCAAGAAAGAAGCCCCAACTCTAGCCGACGCCCCTGTTCGAAACTCATCCGTCGACCATGTCCGCGGTCAAGAGGGCACAAACGAGCATTCTCCCTTACTTTCGCCCGCATCCAACGGAAACACCGAAGATGGCTTCCTCGACGACCAGACCGCTCTTGGCTCCGACGAGTTCCAGCAAACGAAGAGCGTCTGGTATCTCATCCTCTTGACCATAAGCATTGGCGGGTTACAAATTGCGTGGTCGGTCGAGCTGTCGAATGGCTCCCCATACCTGCTATCACTGGGCCTCAGCAAATCGTTGATGGCTTTAGTCTGGATTGCTGGGCCGCTCTCTGGAACGCTCGTGCAACCGTACGTTGGCATGCTAAGTGACAACTGTCGGATCCCATGGGGGAAACGGAAGCCTTTCATGCTTGGTGGTGCGGCTGCCACCATCTGCTCGCTCATGATTCTTGCATGGACGAGGGAGATGGTTGGAGGTTTCTTGGGCCTATTCGGCGCCGACCGGGAGTCCCACGGCGTCAAGGTATCTATCATTGTTGTCGCCGTCATCTGGGTCTACATCCTTGATTTCGCCATCAATACAGGTAAACCTGCTCTACTCCCTGCCCTTCCTTTCCAGATCTCGTATTCTACGATGCTGACTACTACATTTCTCAGTCCAAGCGGCAATCCGGGCCTTCATCGTTGACTGTGCCCCTGCCCATCAGCAGGAGGCTGCCAATGCCATGGCAAGCCGTATCGTCGGCGTTGGCAACATCATCGGTTATCTTGCCGGATACGTGAATCTGCCGAAGATCACCTGGTTCTTCGGAAACACGCAGTTTAAGGATCTCTGTGCCATTGCCAGCATCGCTCTCGGCATCACGGTTCTGATCAGCTGTCTTTTGATCAAGGAACGCGATCCCCGGCTTGAAGGACCTCCAGCAGCGCAACATCGGCAAGGAGTCATTGCATTCTTCTCGACCATCTTCACCTCGATCAAACGACTACCTCCCCAGATTAAGAAGGTTTGCGTTGTTCAGTTCTGTGCATGGATCGGGTTCTTCCCTATGTTGTTCTACACGTCCTCGTACATTGGCGAGATCTATGTCGAACCCCATCTTGAAGAGAACCCTCACAAGACGCCAAAGGAGCTTGACAGGCTGTACGAGAAAGCCACGCAAGTTGGGACATTCGCACTGCTTATCTTCTCCATCACCAGTCTCTTGACCAACATATTCCTACCCTTCTTCATCGCTCCAACGTACAACAACATACCTATTCCTGTCTATGAGGGCCCGGGAGATGGTCCGGTCGAACCACTCCGCGAGTTCGAGGGCGACAAGAAGTCCTGGCTTGATTATCTGATCATTCCGGGCTTCACCCTCCGGCGGGCCTGGATGCTCTCCCAAATTCTCTTCTCTGCGGCCATGTTCTGCACAGTCTTTGTACGGACCGTGTCGGCAGCAACCGCTCTGATTGGGCTCGTGGGCATTACCTGGGCTTTGACTCTCTGGGCACCCTGGGCAATTATCAGCGCTGAAATCAGTACCCGAGATGCAGTTATTCGAGCGCGGAAACAACGCAACTTCTCACCTAACCGGTCCCCTGATAGTGAAGCCGCCCCTTCACCATCTATTGATGGCTACTCCTCTGACCAAGACCGTAAGCTGGATCCTGACGAGGAGGAGGCAGATCAAGCTGGTGTTATCCTGGGTATCCACAACATGGCGATTGCAGCCCCTCAGATCATCGCCACGATTGTTTCCAGTATCATCTTCAAGATCTTCCAGAAGCCGAGAGGAGTCCCTGGAGATCATTCTATCGCCATTGTGCTCGCATTGGGCGGCATCACCGTGCTGATCGCTGCCTTCTTCGTCCATACGATCAAGGACGACCCACCTACCCCCGAGGAATTAATCAGCTCTGCTGAAGAGGGCGACTGCGGCGAGCCCAGCCGGCCCAGTACTGCTCACAGCCGAACCCGGAGCGTGGAGACTCTGCCACGAGCAAGCATGGAGCGAGCCAACCTGGTCAGGAACCAGAGCTTTGGTGGGTTAGAATATTAAAAGCTGCGGTTGATTGCCCGTTTGAACAGGATATATCAGCGGGCCGAAACTGCGCAAAGGCCGGGCATTCAAGGGGATATATCGGACGACGTTGGGAACCGCGGCGCAACTTGTTGGGTACGTTAATGCTGAACTGGAGTCGGAGCTGGCTTTCTTCCTGTCGGTGGTCGTCATCGTTTTTATCTGTGCTTTTAGACTATTCTCAATAACACGCCCCAGAAACATGGGTATCGTATAGCTTTCCGAATAGACTGGACGTCAGCGATGAAGCCTCAATGGTTCGAAACAAGGCAGCCCTTCCAATGTATTTTGGACAATAGCACTTCGACATATCGCATTCGACAGACTATGAGCACAATCCAACTCACCAATAGGTGAAATGTCAAGCGTACTATGGGCTGTGGGTTACTCGTGACGAACATATCTCGACTCTGCGGATTTCCCGATTCAGTGCTCACCTAACAGGCAGCCTCTTAGCAGTCTACATACTGGCATCACATACACCAACAAATAAAAAGTTCGGGGCCCTTCAAGTCCTACAACATTTCCGTACTTGTCCTCTCCGTTTCTAACAGGCTAAAGTGTTCCCAAATGTGCTATTAATCTATACCGCGCTTCTTATGAGGTGCTATATCACCGGAGCCGTTCTCTCCGTTTGTAGAGAAGCCGTCCTCCTAGATCCGCCAGGCCCGTCAGACCTTATTCACTCCCAAAGCACCCATACAAAAGCAGACTTCCAAATTGCAGACCTAGTTGTACAATCTATCGGTCTCATCTGGCAGGGTTTTGATAGTTGCCCCTCTGAGGCACGGCTCCGGGAGGTGTAGCATGTACGTACGGACTCTATATATCATCAAATGATGAACCAGTGTAATTTTCTTCGTCTCGCTCTTTCAGCCACATACTGTACATGTTAGCCGACGTCGGAGACCTGGTTTCTCGAGCTTCTTCTCGAGCCAGAATGAAGCTCACGAGTGCCCTCTTCGCGGTGTTGGCGTCCTTGGTCGACGCAGCCGTGATCTGGGACGGGCGCTTCAACGATTTCACCTCCTCCGCAGACCTGAACAAATGGTCGTGGAGCAGCCAGGTTGGTCCGTACCAGTACTACATCCACGGCAGCGGCACGGTCGACAAGTACGTCAACCTGTCGCCCGACTACAAGAACCCCAACGATACGGTCTCGAAACAAGGGGCCAAGTTCACGCTGGACAGTACCGCGTTCTGGAACGGGCAGAACATGCGGCGCACAGAGCTGATCCCGCAGACTACGGCGGGCATCAATAAGGGAAAAGTGTACTACCACTTCAGCATGCTGCGCAAGGACGCCAACGCACCGAGCGTCAACAGGGAGCACCAGATCTGCTTCTTCGAGAGCCACTTCACCGAGATGAAGTACGGGTGGATCAGCGGCGAGCAGGGGACCAGCAACCCCAACCTGCAGTGGATGGTCCAGCAGAAGAGCCTCTGGAAGACGGAGTGGAAGCCGAGTGTCTGGCACAACATCGCGTACGAGATTGTAGGTCTTCCGGGAGTCCTTCTGAACTCTGAACTCTCAGCCGGCATTGCATCTACGATGACGATGGCTAACGACGACCTCCTCTCTAACAGGACTTCAGCGCCAACAAGGTCGGTTTCTGGCACTCCGAGGACGGCGATCCCTTGAAGCAGGTCGTCGCCCCCGTCTCAGGCTCGACTTCCTCGAACGGGGCGGACTGGCACCTGGGCGTCTTGGAGTTGCCGCGCTCGGGCTACTCGGACACCACTGAGGACTTCTATTACTCCGGCGTCTACATCGAGAGTGGTTCAATTACCACAACAATCGGTGGCCCTCAGTGAGAAATCAGTCGAAGTGCGCCGAGGAATTCAAGTGCGCCGAGAAGGATACACGAAGTTTATCGATCTCGCATATCTCAAATCAGAATCAAGGAAGAGAACGATTTCTGCCGAAAGATAGATACAGAGCAAGCCGTGAGGACTTTGCAGGGGTGTATGAATCCCAAGTATCAGCAATAGAAAGACTTAGATGCGTCATATTGAACGGTGTAACTTAAGGCTCTTGCTGAGAGAGAATAGGACTTCCCCAAGCCCATAGTAGTAGTAGTGGTATTGAACTACCCCGGCCACCTCTTTTCCAAAATCGATGGCAAACACGGAATTCCTGAGACAGCTCGACTGGCATGGGAAAGACGTCCAGATCTTGCAGCCTGACAATGTCGATCGTCTCCGCATCGGCTGAGAGATGTGCTCCCTTGTATTCCCTGTTAGGGCATCCCCCGCAAGTTCTACTGCAGGTTGTCAGCATTGAACCCTGCGGAGAAACACAGTAGTACCATGCTCGGGAGACTGCGGATCGCAACCATCATGTGTGAGAAAGTGTAGCCATGTGCCCTGCTTCGCCTTCTACCGGCGGAACTATCGAGTCATTCTGTGGGGTAAGGCCCTTGTTGTTGGCGTGTGACCCAGCAGTCTGTCCAGATGTCGTTTTCAGGCCCACGTCGAAGCCGCCATACATCATCATGACCACGCCGTCAGCTTCCTTACGAGCTTTCGACTTGGCACAAGCAGATGTCCAGTGTCGCTTCACCCAGAACCCTATCAAGTTCTGTTGAATAAATACTACTGGCTCGCCGACCCTCAGATGATATAGATCACTGAAGCAATCCCTGGATCGGCACTCTTTTGAAGTAAACACACCTTGGCTGCGTATCCCAGAGTCCGGCTTTGCCAGAATGTTGCTCAATAAGTGGCTGGCACTCGCCAGCATCGGACAAGCTTTCGCTGCCCGGTCCGCGGGTTGCCAGAGAAAGCAGCGCCTTAATACCGTTGGAAAGACGTTGAATGTGACGCTGGGAGACCGGAGATATCTCCTGTACGTCCCTCCGACGTACTCTTCCGCCATCCCGGCACCTGTTGTGCTCTCCTTTCATGGTGGCACTCGGACGGCCGAGGATCAAAAGGCACTTGACCTCCTGACGACACCGGACTTCAACAAGGGCCATATTATCATATATCCCAATGGGCTGAATGCAAGTACCTGGCTGGTACAGCAATACCTGAGGAGTGGTCGATTGACGCCGTGTTAGTACACTTGGGAAGGCGTGCCGAACGTCACAACGAAAGACACTCAATTCGTGACGAAGATCCTCAACGAGGTGGAGAAGGAGTACTGCATCGACCATTCTCGCATCTTCGCCACGGGTAAGTCCCAGGGCGGCGGCTTCGTTGGCGTGCTCGCGTGCGACTCCGCGCTCTCGACACGTATCGCGGCATTCGCTCCAGTCTCCGGTGCATACTACGTCAGCAACGTGAGCGTGTGCGATCCGGCGACGGTCAAGATCCCCTGCGACCCGGGACGAAAGCATGTTCCCGTGCTCGCCTTCCACGGCGGTGCAGACGGCACGATCTCCATCGACGGCGGCCCGCGCAAGGGCGGATGCCTGCCGACGATCGAGCACTGGGTCAACGAGTGGGCTATCCGGGATGCCCTCGGGACGAAGAACACGTCGGTCAGTCTCACAGAGGCCGCGACTGAGCATGTGTTCGGAGCCGGGGACGAGAGGAGCCTGGTGACGTTCGTCTACGACGGGGACAAGGTCGACCACTCTTGGCCCTACACAGGCGACAACCCGGACAATCTGCAGCACGGCGACGGGCCCGCGTCATTCAATGCCACGCCGGTCATCCTCGACTTCTTCAAGGAGCACCCCTTGCCCGCCATGCTCTTGTAGACCAGTCAAGACATATCTGACGACTCTCACTGGACATGTCTGGCGGGTGGAGGATCATGGCTTCTTTGCTCGTCCTTGCAATAGTAACGTGCTAGATCGAACCTAGAAGTAATAGAGTACAAAACACAGGAACAGGAGAGAAGATGACAGGCCGATAGATGTAGACATTAAAGAAAGTGAGGCATTGTACATAAAAACAAAAAAAAAAAATCGGCAAAAACATACAACACCGGGTATTCGCTGGTCGTCACCGACCCAACTACTAATCCGGCCCTCAGCAGTTTAACGAGGGGAGAGCGGACGGGATCCCGTGTATTCTGCTGGGTATGGTCGTATGTACCAGACCTCTCCCGTTTTGCAAATTAAGTATCTAGATGTCTATCCAACGCAACCTCAAATGTGTTTCAACAGCAATCCCGCAAAGCAACGCCTCGTTAGCTGCGGTAGGTTTAGCACTGTGGACGAAAGGGAAACCCCCCAGCGAGCCTACGCCCTTGAAGATACTGGGTAATGTACTGTTGACTCGTGGCCTACGGTTAGGTACTTAGGAGAGCTTACTGGACACCATGGAGTACCTTAGTAAGAACAGGGGCATGCATCGTTCCTTAAGTTGAAGTGTCCTACGAAAGCGAAACGTTTTCAGACAAGACGATTTCGCGAATCACTCTGCCAAGAACTCTTTTCTTCTATCATTGTGGCTGCCAGCCCAGAAAGCCACTGGGCTTTTTACCCCACTAACAAGGGCCGTTGTTTGAGGGCTTGGGTAGTGAGGTACCCAGCTGAGGCGGAGGATGGCGCGAAGCTGACCCGCAAAGGCCCAGGGAGCCGTCAGAGGAAGCGGAATCTGTATGGGGCAAAATAAAGACGGCCGCTGCAAGTCAATTTAATCTTCCGTGGCCTAATTGGCTAAGGCGTCCGACTGTTAATCGGGAGATTCCTGGTTCGATCCCAGGCGGAAGAGAGTTATTTGTCTTTTTCTCCTTTTTGTCTTTCTGGATCTTGATGAAAAACTAACTTATTTCGCGCTGTAGTGGTGAAATGGGTTGCTGACTAAACATTCGGAACCCTGGCACCCGCACCCGCACTAGCACTAGGTGTACGAGAGTCCGAACCGGGAATCTCTCGATAACTAAATCGCCCAGCCCTGCATAACACCTACAATTCAACAAGCAACAAAAAGAGAGAGAAGAAATAGAACAGATCTCTTCCGCCTGGGATCGAACCAGGAATCTCCCGATTAACAGTCGGACGCCTTAGCCAATTAGGCCACGGAAGACAACATGAGTCGCCCGGTTCAAACTTCACCTCATGGGTAACATCCACAGGGCACAGATAGAGGTATGGAGAGAGAGATGGAGAGAGAGACAAGAGCATCTCTTCCGCTAGTAGGTCCTATTTGCCCGAGTAAAAATAGCACAGCCTCGGCGGAGGTGACAGGGGGCCGTCACGCGCTGGGCCAACCACTCTTCATGTCCGAGACATCGCAGTGGCTGAGCCAACGGGCCGTGATGACGTCTCACCAATCCAACACGCGCCGTAGTGTGTAGTGTGTAGAATGGTGTACTGTTATGTAGGTGAGTGTGCAGGTGCCTGGGCATCTCCCGCGCCACCACCAGTTCCTGTCTTGTGTCCCGCTTCGGTTCCTTGTCGGTCGGCTGTACTGTACTCCGTACGAGGGCGGGAGTCCTGGCTGGTCTTTGTCACGTTCCTCCAGATCGTTGTTCCTTTTTGTTGATGCCGGGACTCCGGTCGGGACTTCAGCTCGCTCAGCCTTGCAGTTTACCGACCACAACCTCTCAAGGCAGTCTCGGCTCTGCCTCGTCATCGTTTGCGCGTATTGTCCCAAAGCCCCACCATTGTTGAAAAGAATCCTTCGATACAGACATAGAAATTCGAGCAATAACCATCCAAGTCCTATATTTCTCATATTTATTGTCCCTGGCGATTGCTGCTACTTGCCACGTCGTCGGCTGCCTCGATCTCGCCAACTGATCCACCTCCCTCGTGTGTCCGAATACCCCATCTTAACCTCATATCCTCAAATCCTGCTCAGCTTGCTGCTTCGGCAGCGCCTGACTGCAGGATGCTCGACGAGAACCTGCCCACCTTCCTCGTCAAGCCGTCCCCCGAGAGCCCCCACTCCAGCATCCTCTACCTCACCCAGAACGGCTCCGAGCCCGCGCCCGAGTATGTCTTCCGACGCGCCGACCCCGCCGCCAACCCCGCCGCGCGGAACCGCTACGCCGCCGCCCTGACCGACCCCTACAGTCCGGACGTCGTCTACGGCGAGGTCGTCATCAAGCCAGAGTGGCAGCAGCCCACCCTCTCCGCCGCCGAGATCCGCGCGCAGAACGGCGTCGCCGCTCCGCCCGTGCCCCTCGTCCCCGACAGCTTCACCGTCCAGCTGTACAACCCCGACCAGACCGTCCGCGTGCGCATGGTGCCCGGGTCGATCACCCGCACCGACAGCTGGGAGTTCGAGATGCCCAGCCAGAGCTTCAAGGTGCCGTCCGCGTCCGAGCTCGACCGCGAGCAGCAGCAGCAACAACAGCAGCAACTGTCCGAGCCGGCGCCCGACCTCCGGCCCAAGGTCATGTTCAAGTGGAAGCGCGACGGCCGCCTGTCAAAGGACATGTCGTGCTACGAGGTGGGGCGCAGCCTGGGCAGGCACAAGAGCAAGGAGCCCGACATCACCGTCGCGCTGTTCAAGACGCAGGCGCGCGACCGCAGCGCCGTCACCATCTACGAGCCCAACCTGCGCCGCGTCGACGTCGAGGACCGCAAGGGGCTCGAGATCGTCCTCGTCCTCGGCGCCGAGGTCATCCGCGAGCTGTTCCTCGCGCCCCGCCAGGACGTCTTCAACACCGCTGGTGGCGGGACCCCAGCCGCCGCCGCAGCGTCGTCTGGCCGGAGGAAGGACTCGCGGCCCACGCCGCCACCTGCGGCAGCCATGTCCGGTGCCCTGGGCATCATGCCCCCGCCGTCCGGCCCGACTCCCCCCCTCACCACGGTCGCGAACCACGTGCCTTCTTCCGCCCCGGCGGCGGCGGCGGCAGGACCCGCGCCTACCGATATCGACGCCGAGACCAAGCGCCTGCAGGCCATGGTGGCGCGGGAGGAGCGCGAGCGCGAGAAGCGCGACCGGAAGGAGCAGGAGCGCATCCGCAAGATGCTGGAGCAGGAGGAGAAGGAGCAGCGCCGGCGCGAGGCGGAGGTGGCCAAGGAGACGGAGCGGCTGCGCAAGATGTACGGGGTCGAGGGGCAGGAGCTGCCGTCGTCGTCCTCTGCCGCAGCCGCGTCAGGGGCGCTGCACTCGAGCCCCCCGCTGCCGCCCCGGCCGCAGTTCGGGGGCCCGCCCGTGGGCTACGCGGCGCCTCCCCCGCAACCCCCGCGGCCGCAGGCTGCAGGCGCCGGAGGAGGGTGGTTCGGCCCGCCACCAGTGCCGCCGCCCCGGCCGTCGAGCGCTGGGCCGGCTCATGTGCTGAGCAACTGGTGGAACGGCCCGGGCGGCGGGTGGGCGCCGTCGCCGACGCCGCCACCGCAGCAGCAGCAGCAGCCACCATACCAAGGGAGGCCGGCGAAGAACGGGAGGAAGCAGAGTGGGTCGCATCTGCAGTCCCCTTACGGGAATAACGCGTTGGCCAGCGTGAGTGGGTTCTTCCATAGGGACAGGGAGGAGGAGAGGAGGAAGGTACAGAAGAAGCGGAGTGTGCAGTGGTGATGGACGCGAAAGCTCCATAGGCTTCAGCTTTGGCTTCGCATAGCTACAGGGCCGGGTGGCTGGTTCCTACGACCCTCAGAGAGGCGGGACGACTGGAATCACGAGCATTCTATAATTCAACATGCTGGGCTATGGGTTTATCAACTGGAGAGTGCTTCGGCGTTGGCGGGCATCTGTCAACATGTCCTCTTTCTGGCATCAACGGCGAGAGTATGGGCGGTCAGGACAATCGCCCGGTTAGATACCATGAATTTATGATTGATAATGCAAGAGTCGGCGTTACATTAAAAGCTACGGCTATCTTCATTCAGAAGCGCCTCGCGGAAACGGCATGGACAGTTCCTACGCTGGTGACGACGAACGGATCCGGTCAGCTTGTAGCAGCGCAGCTGCGCCGACTACTAACACGGTCAACCTTGTCTGCTAACTCTCCAGAGCAGCTCCAGTAAGGGGTCTAAGTGCATTACGACAACTTGCGTGTTCGTGGAGTCCTCTAAGTGTCTCCGTGAAACGACTTGCGGATGGCCTCCTCACCCTACCCCGGAGGAACCTCGTCAAGAGTTCCCAAGGAGCTCCGCCGGCGGCACGGGGCGGTTCAGCAGACCATCCGGCATCGTGCAGCCGGGACAGAGTTGTCTCACCGGACCCGTTTCTGGGGGTGGATACGTTTCGGATGCAAGGAACATACAGACACGCACAATAGACGAACATGTACGTCACCAGCAGCAGTCTACTTCCCTGTTCATGCGGCTAATGCTGCTCGAACTCCTCGCGCGATGGAATTGTTCTGGAAAATCGGCAGATGCTGCGACGGCCTGGGAGATCGTACCCTGGAGGTGGAGTTGCTCGGACCCTGAGGCGGTGCTGCTGCGTGACGCGCCGGGCAGATGCACGGAGCCTTCAATATGAACGGAGCTTGCCCAGACGGGCAATGCGAAAGTGGCTACCAGGCTTAGGCCAGGAGCAGAGCGGACCTCTCTCGCCAGCGAGCGCCGGTTTAGGTGTTAAGCTTGACGTGCCAGCGCCTTGGCTTTCGCCGGGGCAGCGCAGCTTGACGGACATGCCCGGACGGTGGGCAGGTATGTAAAACGACCGAGGGGCTCGACATCGTTGAATACGAGAAGGAGGAAAGGACGGCGTGTGTGCCGGCGCCGGAGGGCTGTGGCTTTGCCGTTAGAGAAAAAGGATGGTGAGGTTGCATTCCGTCCGACGCAGCAGCAACTCTTCCCGAATTATGTCCTTTGTCTCTACGCAAAGTGATGAGTCTCATCGGCTCGCAAGGCTGGCTCAGACCGGGAGGATGTCGCGTCGGAGCGGCATGGCCTAGCCAAGGTGAAACTCAGGGACAAGCCCACGGGTCCTCTTGACTGGGTCAACGCGATGTTTCAACCGGGCTCGAGACGGGCCGCCGCCGCTCGATACGACAGAGCGGGGAGAGGATGAGAAACCATGGCTGAAGAGCGTCCGAGTTACAGGTGAGGGTACTCTGTATTGCGTACAGACGCAGCTGTTACTCGGTTGCGGAGCGGACAGAAGAATGGCAGTGGGAGGTGAAGTGACAGCGGCAGCCATGCAATGTGCCGCCACAGCGGCGCTGGCTGCATATCAGCGTCGTTATGCCTTTGAATTCTGCAGGCTGACCGAGGCGCCACCAACGGCTGCGCGGTGACTGTGAGGTGTCGAGCTGCGGAGAGCTCTGACCATCTGGATATATTCTGGGACTTATGGATACAGTAGGAAGTACCGACCCCCAACTGCAACGGTATCACTACGCACTACACGGTTAGAGTACCTTTGTTGCTGGGCTCTTCACCTCGCGATTCACCATTTCTGCCACCAATGGCGTTCACAGCCCCTGGATGTCACAGGGCAAGCTGAGAGACGTACGTACTCCCTCGATGACAGCGAGGGATTGAAGACACAGGGTTGGTTGGTTGTAGTTGTAGTTGGTCCGTATACAGTACTCGGCCAGCAGAGCGCCGGGCAGTACGTACCTGTAGGTTTACACCGGTAGAATGACGGAGTACCTACTCAGAGTAAAAGAAGCTCAAGCTCCGCTCCATCGAGCCGGACATGCAGGGCAGATTCCTTCTACGGGCAGAACTAGGATACGCATGGAAGTGCCTGCAGGCGAGGACGGCGGGGTACGCATGATTGAATAGGCCCGTCTTCCTGTGGGAAGAATCAGGGTGAAGAGTGAATCTGAAGAGGCTCGCTCCAACAAGATCAAACTTCGCAATTCATAATAATCTCCTGGGATACCTAGATACCTAGAGTGGAAGGTCGACTGAGGATAGGTGAGGTAGAGAAAGGTACGGTACGTAATTAGCACGAGTAGTCGATACTACCTGCTACATAGTAAAGGGTAAAGGGTACTCCGTAGAGTTACAGCCAAAAGCAAAGGCGAGAGGTGGAAAGGAGGCAGCATGAGAGAGGGCGGCCCTGTCATTGGGCCTTTTGGGCTCCCCCTCTGCCCAATTGGCACCAGGACACTCTGGGCGGGGCGCCCAGGCGGGCAGACAGACAGACGAGCGGCTGCGCAGAGACACAAGCGAGGACTAAGAGAGCGGCCCCTGCCTGCCACCTTTGCAGCAAAAAAGGAGCATCGGAAAGGAGTGCGAGCGACACAGGCAGAGAGAGAGACGACGAATCCACCCTCTCGCGAACGGAGACCGTTTCGTAGCTCCACCTCGATTGAGATCCTGTCTGGCCCGTCGCCTTGCCGTCGCCGCGCTCTTCCCTTGCCTTATTCTTATACTCCCCGTCACCCTGTGCCTCCTGTGCATAGTTCCGCCGTCGGCGCGGCCATTCCATCGCTTGCCAACCGGCTGCCTCCCATACCACCCGCTCTCTCCTTGACTAGCTAGCCGCCCTCCTCGACCTCTCCTCGACACCTTGCCCGACCTCACGCCGCCGCCCGGTCTCCAAGGTCGGGCCACGCCCAGCCACCCGCAATGAGCTTCACGACGGGCACGGCGTACGCGGAGTCGGACGCTGACGACGAGTACGAGCGGGACGTTCAGGACAGCTCTCCCGTCGATGCCACCGACGCCTCCATCTCGCCCACCGAATCCGACCCGCCCTCCAACGAGCACACGCCCACTACCTACGGATACAGAAGCAGCGCCGACCGGCTGCCCGAGACCATCATCTCGGAATGGACTGCCGACGAATGCGCCGATTTCATCGCGACTATCGGGTTGCAGCAGTACTCCGACCGATTCATAGGTCTGTCCCTGTGCACCTGCGCCTTGCCGCGAGGCGGCACCGCTCGAAAAGAGGTTTCTGACATGACGGCCCTGCAGAAAATGATATTGTAGGAGAGGCATTAGTGGCCCTACAGCATGACGACCTAAAGCAGATGGGCATCAACAGCGTTGGCCATCGGTTGACCATCCTAAAGAGCGTCTATGATGTGAAGAAGGCCCAAGATGTTCCCGTCGAGAGCGACCACTATGTACCACTTTGTAAGCATCAGCCTGAGCTCCCTCTCCTGGTGTGTTGAACCGGAGCCGGAGGCTAGCGTTACTGATATCGCATGTGTTTATGATAGCTGCCGATGCCGAAGCCCAATACGCCACCGCAACGCTGAAAGATATTAAGCATCTGGTCGAGCAGCTGCGCCTACGTGATGAGCGAATGAACTTGATTGAGCAGGACCTACGAAGGCTGACTGACGACTTCCGACGACTGCGTGAAGACATGCTACCCGCCTTGCGATTGGCGAAAGATGCCCAGCAACCGCTACCCCCAACCATTCTCAACAACGGACAGTACAGCTACGCCGAATCTACCGTTTCACCCCCCGCCCAGACACCCTCGACAGCCGGTCAGTCAGGGGGCGGCATCAAGCGGCAGTACTCCACCAAGAAGATCGTTTTGGCCAGCGCTCCGAAGACGACTTCACCTTCTCATCTGCAGACGAGCCATGACCGTGGCATTGTAGAACAGACGCTAGACCCTGCCAACGCTGCCGAGAGAGCGGTCTTGTCCTCCTCTCACCTAGCCGCCATGAATGGTGGCGGCCTTTCCGCCACGTCTCCATCATATCCTTCGCCGAACATTCCGTCACCCACATCGCCGCCGACCAGCATGGGGGGTGCTACTCTCGGCTCGAGATCATATCGGTCCGACCAGCCCACTCCCTCAAGCCGGAGCACTTTCCCCCAGAACGAGCAAGGCTACGAGAACAAGCAGCCCGTCGCTCCCCGGCGGGGGCAGACCCCGGCGCCGGATACGCCGAGCTCCAGCAACGCCTCGGTCGAGATATTCAAGTCGTTCAGGGTTAGCATGGACGACCCCTGCTGGAAGGTGCTACCCGCGGCGCTCAAGAAGTACCAGATCAACGCGCCGTGGGACCAGTACGCGCTGTATATCGTGTACGGCGACCAGGAGCGCTGCCTCGGCCTGGACGAGAAGCCTCTTATACTATTTAAGCAACTGGATAAGGAGGGCAAGAAGCCCATGTTCATGCTCCGGAAGACGAACAACGCCCAGGTCGATCTGTCCGCGGAGACGCCGGGTAGTGCGGGCCTGGGCAGCACGGCTTCCGCTCGGGGAGCTGCGACTGGATACGACCCGCCAGGTGGCATTATCTGAGGGGTTCGATCAGCTGCAAAGGACATGGAGCCGTCGACAGCTACAAGTTACGGCTGTGGACGGCTTGTCGTGAAATAGCGGCTTCAAGAGGCGGAAGACAGCATGTGGCATCCCGCGGATGGGCAGGAGAGCTGCGCCGCGTGCCTGATAAGATTCCGTCACGACTGGCAACAATGATAAGACGCAAACGCGCAGTCGTTCAACGACCCACTGACGGATGCTACATGACAACTGCAAACTCCTTCGACGCCTGCGGAGGCAATGAATTCATTGGGCTTGCGGTGGGCAAGCGCCACCGGACGTACCTGTCCGATCCTATATACCCTTTCATCTGGCGACACACAACGACCCAGACGCTCTGGCGATATATCGCAGGTTTGCTTACACTGGTGTAAGCTCATATGGCGTTTCGCATTTGACAGCGCATTTGTCATGAAAGATATACCACCAGCAACTTTTCGTCTCGGCTTCTTTCTGTGCCCATAAGCGATGCTGCCTTCTTTTCATCAAGCTATACCTGTCGGCTTTGCCCATTTTCATGCATGGCGTCACTGGGAGACTGCTATGTGGCATGCAGGAGGAGCTACGCTGCACATTGGACAACACCCGGTCCATCATGGGCCAAAGCCCCAGCATATACGACGAAGCTAGGGCGGTTCCCCCTTAGGTGACCCTTGTATGATGGGAGTTGAAAGAAAGCTCCACCTCTCAGAGGGGATGTTGGATGTTACTCTGAGCTGTGGGGTTGCTGGCGGCCGTGTCCGGCACCCGAAGTGAGCTCTTGACGAGTGGGCGGGGACGTCGTAAGAGATGCGGTCCCTCTTGTCTGAAACGGTCGTCGGGTGTCTCAAGATGGTCCCCAGACGAAGCCTTCGGGCGGGGCCTTGCGCGAGAAGATGAGATGAGTCTAAGAAAGAGATGTATACCACTGCGGAGGACGGCTGCCAAGGCGCACTAGGAGTAGTAGCAGGCCGGCGAGATAGAAGGCAGCAGTAATTCATTTACCATCGTCATTTATCATATCACACCAGTTATAGAGATCGATCCGCCATGACCAGTCGTAGACCCCGCACCGGTTTGCTGGATAGTGAATGCCGTGCATATATCCTCGGGAGCGGAGAATAGGGCAGCGTCGAAGACGTCGTTGGTCATGGTCATCATACTGGAATTAATACCTACATAGCAGCCTCCATCCAGAGCAAGAAGACAGAAAAAAGAGCCTTTCATTTCCCGGCGCCCCAAACCAAAAATAAAACTGTAGCATAGGAGAGAACACCATCACAGCCCTCCCTCTCCCAGCGCGAGCAAGACGGACGAAACAACAAGGGTTTTTCCACGGGGGGGTATCTTTCATCTCTCTTTCATCCTTCCCATCCCACCAAACCACACACTCCCTTCATTTTTTGCCCCGTCGCACCAATTTAGGCGGCGAGCCCGATTTCGAAATCTGCCGTTGTATATATCCCCTTCAAAGAAAACCAGCCAGCCAAGGCGAGAGAAGGTCCCCAGATATAAGTTACTCCGAGCCCCGATGTTGGCCATTTCATAAAGGAAGCACCTGAGGGAGAAGAAAGAAAAGAATAATCGGTGAATCGAAGCACCGCAGGAAGTGTGAAATCTGTCATGAATTTCGTAGGCCACGTCCACCGCACAGTGCCTCTCAGCTTGACGCGAGATCATTCCGACACCAGACGGAGCAAAATCATCCTGGGGGAATCTGCCCCTCGTCGCTAGTAGCTGCTCCCATCCATGGCAGGGAACTGGTCCATGGCCATGTACTCGAGCAGGTCCATGCCGCCGACGTTGACGCCCTCGGCCGTCATGGCCACCGCCGAGTCGCCCATGTTCTGGAAGAAGGCGGGGCCCGGCGGGAGGTACCACATCTCGTTCCCGGGGTTGTTCCACTCCGAGCCGTCGCCGAACACGTTGTCCGGCAGAGTGCCGCCGCCGCCGCCGCCCTGCACGTGGCTGTCCCCGGCCATGGCGGGCCCTGCCGGGGTGGACGGTCCGAAAATAGACGCCGAGTTTGAGAGGTAGGGGAAGTTGCCTGAGGTCGCGTCGAAAGGGGTGGCGGAGATGTTCGCTGGAGTTGTCGACCGTTCTGCTGCGGTCAAGTTAGAACGAGCCTGAGAGTGAGAAAATGGAACAGAGTGATGCTCACCTTGATGGCCGCCGCTCTCCCTCAGTTTCGCCCATACGGGGTCATGGCTATTGATGACGGGATGGTGCGAGTGACCATTCGCTGCGCCGTTCGAAACGCTGGCTTCAGCGCGGTTCTCAGCGTTCGGGCTCCTCCCTTCTGCAGATGCCTGCATGCTGCTGGCCGGTGGAGGCGGAGCATGGATGAATCTGTTCCTCAGGCGACTGGTTAAGTTCTCCAGCAGATCCGCAAACCGTATGCCCAGGTGGACATCGTCCACTACGCAGTTCCGCAGTGCGTCCACCGTCCGGTCCATCAGGCCAATGGATAGCTCAACGTCGGACTTTGTGGCTCCCAGAGCGAAGGTCTTGAGCAAGAACATAGCACCGCTGATGATGCGGAAATACGTCCGCACGGGAGCATGCTTCAGGTAGTCGTCAGGAAGGAGACCCTCGACGACAGTACGCAACAGGTTGCGGCTTCCTTCAACAACCTCCTTGACGTACTGCTGATCAGCTGCACTAAAGCCGCCGAGCCGGCCAAGTGGGAGCCTCCCGTAGTAGTTCTGCGTCTGGGGGCTCAGCTGGGGTCCTGAGGCGTTCGAGCCTGTCGCGGCTGGAACGGCTGTGGAGTTGCCTGCTGCGTTGTTCGTGCATCTTTCAACAACAGCCTGGAGGGAGAGGGAGTTGATGTAGATCCGGACGTATTCAAACTCGATGGTGAGAATATGGCGGATGTAGGGCGGTAGGCGGAAACGCTCAAACTCCTTCCACCACTCCCGAAGCATGGGCTGGAACTCCTTCAGCAGATCGGTGTATTTGCCATTCTGGATGATATCAGTAGTGTGTTTCCTGGATCGGAAGAGCTTCTCATTGCCAATATGCATCGCGTTACTGATGCCCGCCCAGCAGTGAATGATCTGGTCATCGAGCTCCAAGTCGGGAATATAGTTGAAGCCGTTAGACAGGGAAGACGGGTTCGTCCCAGGTGTTGTTCCTTCGGTGGCTGTCGGGCGTCTACGAGCGACAGCAGGATCCGACTTGCGCAGGTTCTCGGGGACCATATTCGTCCACCCGAGGCGCCCAGCGAGCTGAGACAGGTAGATCAAGAGAAGCCTCTTTATGCGGAAAGCCCGTAGTCGGTACAGCTCTTCTTCATACTCGGGGCGGTCGATAGCTCCTGTCGCCAAGAGCTCGTCGAAATCGTCAAACACACCGAGCTCGTAGGCGAGGCCCATCGCAGTGCTGAGCAGCATCCAGCACATGCGATCGCTCCTCCATGCTGGCTCGAGCCAGCTTTCGATTCTCTTGCCACCAACTCCACCAGACAAGCGTTGGCTACCGTCATCATCGATGAAGCTGTCGCGGGGGTCCAGCGAGGGTACGAGCAGTTCGTCAGTTGCTTCTGCCGGCGGGAAATGAAGAGCCCTTGGGTGCCACTCGGTGAGAATCATGAGAGACTCAATGGTTCCCAGAGTCCGCAAGCTCCCCTTCCTGAGGCCTCGCCAGGGTGCAGTGCTGGAAGACTCCCTGTCGTCTATCCCGGAACTCCCTCCGGAACGACAGAAGCCTCCGCCAAATGCTTCCTGGCCCCAGACGACCCGCTCAATCATCCCGCGCAGGTACGTCCACAGCTGCTCGTGGATAGCATGTGACCGACAGTGGCCCCCGGTACCGGGCAGTCTGCGATATCGTGAGGCAATAGTCAGGAGCGTGACGGTGAGGATGGGCTCTTCGGTGAGAAGAGTGATGTGAGATGCGGGGTTGCGGAATGTTGGTGGTGAAATTGGCGTCAAAGGTGAGAGGTATTCGTAGTAGCTGCGAAGCGATGTTAGCCTGTATTTCATCCTAATCCACAGGAAAGCTCACTATTCGATGTAGGCGATGGCTTCTTGCGGGGTGAACCACCCCGCCCTGACGAAGCGGAACCGCGACCATGCCTTCAATGCCTCAGTATATCCGGGTTCGTTGGACGGATCGCCCCTCGTCAGTTCAGGGTCGACGGGCGCATCGACGCGCCCCTCTGGCTTGACGGACCGCCGTGAGAAGCTCATCCTATCATCGTCCTGCGAAGTCTGGCCGTGAGAGAGGCCGTGGCTGCGGGACGGCAGTGCAGAAGGCTGAGAGGTGGCGGTCGTCGACTGCGTGCCCATCACGTCAAGCTTGTTGTCCGTCGCGGCCTTGTACAGCAGATCCAGTGCGTCGTGGAGCCCGTACACCTTCCTGCTCATGACCGACTGGGCCTCGAAGTTCTCCAGCGGCGTGTTGGGCTCGTCAACGCCAAACTCTGCGGTGGTGCTTCTCCGCCCGGACGCAGCCAGCGCAGTTATAGTGCTCCTGGACTCGGAGCGGCCATGATCGCCCGGCCGGCGCAGGGGTTGGGTTCTGCCCACCGAGCCGCCAGGCGTCAAGGGAACCTCGCTGTAGATGCGCTTATCAACGGGAGGCGGCGAGAGGGTCGCATGGACCCTCTTGCGCCCGTTCCGCACGATGTAGTCATCTTCCTCGAGTGATGCGGCATCCTCATATCCGTCGTCCGTCTTCCTCTTCCGCCTGGTCGCGCTGAAGTAGCACTCCTTGCTCTCGCGGCGGCAGCGCACGCACGGCGGGTCGTGGGGGTCGTCGACGCTGCCCAGGTCGCAGCGCACCTTGCGCCGGCGGCACGGGATGCATGCTTGATAGACACGCTTATGCTGCTGGGTCTGAGAGCCGGGCGCCTGGGACAGTGCTGCAGCGCTCGAGGCGGAGGTCGCGGCGGCTGCGGCGGCGGGTGTAGAGGAGGACGAGGACAGGTCCGGCAGCCCGTTGGCGGCGACAGCGTACTGAGCCATCTGGGGTCCAGGCGGGTGGAGCTCGCGGCGGCGGGCCGTGGTCGCGTCTACGCGCAAGGCTCTGGGAGGGTCGATGAGGTGATGCCGGGTTGGAGCACGTTGGGCCGTCGTGGTGCGATGCGACTCGCTCTCCGTCGGGATGGGTCGGTTTGCGACGGTTGGGGAAGGGAGAGATGAAGCGGGACCCTGATGTGCGATGGGGTGGTTTTGTGTGCGGGGTTCATAAGTAGAGTAGAGCAAAGACGGCGGGAAGCCGGTGTCAAGTGCCAACGGCCGCGCGCCAGCCATGTAGCGCAGACTGAAAACGAGTGTGGCACACCGACAGACCGACAGACCGCACTGGGTGTCTTTGTTCGTCCTTCGGTACTCGGAAAGCCTCGACGACCACAATAGGATTATTATCAACCAGCCTCTCGCCGGAACTGGAGCGTGCCTTTTGGAGAAGCAGGCAGGCAGGCAGCAATATTTACGGTGTTCCCCTTCCCTGGATATGCTGCACATACTACTGCAGAACAGGCAAGTTTGGAGATAAGGTAACGGTGTTAGCGGTAAGATATGCCCAAAGGGAATTCAGAGCACTATCAATTGTCAATTTCCGACGCGGGACGAACAAGCGGGAATCCTCAGCTATCTTGCGTTTGTGACGTCGCGCCGTATTGGATTTCCACAAATAGGCGTTAGGCTCCGCCTGATCTACATCAAATGCTCACCTGCCCAGCTTAGTATCGCGCTCGCAGAACAACGCAGAACACGGCGTTGACGTTGATCCGAGGGGCCGGCGCAGAGGGCATCTGTGCTCGATAGACGCGCGGAGACGGACGGACAGACAGACAGACAGATAGCACCGAGGCAGCTAATCAGCTCAGGATCCCATCTTGCGGATATGTTCATCAATTCTGTGGTTGCGTATCTTACACGCGCACAAGTTCCCAAATCGCCTCCCGTGTCCCAGCCGTCCCTTCCCGTTGGATATCGTCAATCCCTTGACCGTTCCCCGTAAACTTCATTACCTCGTACAGCCCCATCGAAGAGACCCCCGATCCCCAAACCGAGACACCGGCCTACTCGCCTGGGCCTGCTCTTCTCTCTTTCCTCTCCACGCAGTGAGCGGCCATGAGGGCTTGTCCACAAACACCAGGAGAGCAAGGGAAGAGAGAGGGAGAAATAGACCGCCGTTCAGTCTGATAGTGCAGCTTCATTCCCGCTCTAGCGAGCCTGGAAGAGGCTGACAGACGGGGTAAAGGCGGAGAGGACGGAAAGGCGTAAATCAAAATCAAAGGCAGAAAAAGAGCAGAACCATGCAAAAGCCGATCTAGTCCTGAGACCAATTTTCCAGAGCCGCGACGCCGGATGCAATGCTGGGTCGGACGGATGACGGTGACACTTTGAGTAAAGGTGACGCAGAGAAAGCCAAGGCCACATCGCAGTCGGTCTCGCTTATTTCTCTACGGCGCCAACATTCAACTACAGATGCCTCGGCGTCAGTGATGGGTGGGACCGATGCAGGTATCAGGCAGTTACTCACCAAGAAATCCCATATCATCTTGCCCAGACTGTCAGGAATGGTGAACAGATCCACAGAGAACTCGCCCGCTGCGATTCCTCCGTTAGCACTGTGAAATGTGGTCTTGTGGTTTTCATAGTCCCCCAGCATATTGGAGGCAGCATACCTTCGATGTTATTCTGAATGTAGGTGTCATCCGACTTGTGGTCGTGAATGAGCTGGATCACCTGCAAGAGGTCATCCTCCTGGAGCTTGGTGAGGCCGTCGGCCATCTTTTCCACGTCGAACGGCTTCTTCTTCTTGCCGCCATCCTGCAGTTTGCGGTTCTTGCGCTCCTCGTCCGAGGGCAGAGGGCCGGTCTCCCGGAGGATCTGCTGCAGCGCCTGGGAAGGGTTCTTGAAGGACACCGTATGGATGTTCTCGTAGGTCGGCTTTGCGAAGTTGAGGTCGTGGACGATGCTGGACTTTCCTCCCTTCTCGGTGGTGTAGCAGTCGATGGTCATCTCGAACTCACCCCAACCCTCATTTCGGCATCTGAACGGGGGCTCATGGAATGCTGCACGGCGTCAGTCCAGCCGAAGGCCATAGATCACGAGGCTTCTGGCACCTACTCTGAACAGGGTTTTCGAAGGACGGATGCAGGTTGTAGACGACCTTCTGGAAACAGCGCGCAGGATGCTCATTCCCGTCCTGATCTAGAAGGTACACCTCAATAGACCATTCCTTCATGGGGAAACCCTCCATCTGAGGAGGTTTATTGCTATGAAATATATCAGCGCGATGCCGATGCACGTTCCAGTGTCCCTATCCAGCGTTTTCCAGCCACGAAATGTCCAGATGAATTTACTCACATGTTGTGTTGCTCGGTAACGAGCTTCACCTTACGCTTCACCGTCCGTTTGTTAGCCATGCTGACTCGGCTGCTTCCAAAGTAGCTTGCAGGAGAGATCGTGGAGAGAGCAGAAATCGGAGGGGGGGGACGTAGTTAAGAGAGCATTGGGAGAGCCGCTGCAGATTGGAACAGAAAGGCTTGGGTTGGGTGTTGGGTGGAAGAAGAGATGAAATCTGCAGGACAGCTAGAAGGCCGGAGAGGCAGGTAGGTAGCTCCATAGGAAGGCAAGGCAGCTCTTTCTTACCTCGACAATCATCTTGTCGGCTTTATCTCAGCAGCCTTATCCCGTCGGCTAGATGCAGATATCACGACACTCTTCTGGGAATGCAGCCAAACGCCGACAGGAGCCCAGTTGCCCTCTGCCCAGAATATTCAAGCACAATCTCTGGAACCTCTTTGCTCCTCTTTTCTAGACACGTTCAATAGCGTGAGGAGTCCCCTGGCAGCCTTTGGTCGTGGGGGTTTAGGCGTGTTAGCTGGATCCCCGGTCTTCGTCAAAAGGCAAGTCCAACAGCTCCAGCACGGGAATCGTACCACCGGGCGTCAGTCACTCCAGCACAGCGTTCGAGCTTGAGGGGCCGGCACGTCCCCAGCTTTCTTCAGACGTGCCCTCGGTACGGAGGCTAACAGCGTTGCTAGAAGGTGGTTCTTCGTGCACCGTAACGATGGTGTAGTGAGTCGCGCCGAAGATCTGGAGGACTATTTGGAGTTGTCGAGAGTCTTGCAGATGGTAAAGTCTTCGCTGGTGTTGAATTGCTATTCTCAAGCACTAAGTATATCGGCGACGCGTCTCACGGTGCGCTTGCTTCGGCGGCGGGCGAGTAAATCCGTTTCCAATCGTGGTTTCTGGTGCCTGGACGTGTAGGAGAAGCACTTTACATGCAGGGAGCGTTGGTCGGAGTGCGCAGTGCGTTCACGCGTCATGGCTATTGGCTCTCGTGTCGAAGTAGCTTCCCCGGAATAAAGTTGTTGCGGCTAACTACTTGTGACACCTAGGTAAGCAGGTAAGGTGTGGCGTTCGGGAGAGCTGCAAAGCAGCCATCAGCGAGCCTTGCACTCCCCCAAAGCATAACGACTTTGCTTGCCTGGGCTCCCGTAACAAAGGAACACGACACAATTCATATCAACATAAGACACTTAAAGAGGTCTTTCCTGTCGAAACAGCTCAAAGGGAGAGCAGCAGCTTACGATAGGCTCTCAATTAAGGGGAGAAGACTCGATGCTGTTTTAGTCTATGTACAACTACTTATCCGAGTTGCTCTCTAAAAGCATATCAGTGTAGCCTGAGTACTCGTGCTGATGATGTGATTTCATCCCGTGGCTGTCTGGTTTTCCTTCACGTGTCTTCTCAAGTAGCCAGGTCCTCGTTGACCAGAGGAAAACCATCACTTGACGAGATCCAGAATCTCCAAACACACAAAAGTTGTATCTCGGCAGATCGCAAAAGTGAGTGTGTGATACGCCATGGGGTTGAGCTGGTGTTCTAATTGGGAGGCGGTATGTGGTGGAGTGTGATAAGGGAAGGGGAGGGTTGGCGACTAGACGAAGGCTGCTGGGTTCTGAAGGGGCCAGTGAAGGGGCAGAGGGTATGTGTCCATCATGGCACCCGACTGGTTGGCACGACTAGTCTTGGTTCAGGTTATGATTGAGGCATGGTTTACGCCTCCTCCTTCTTATCCTCCTCAGCGGCCGGCTCCTCTTTGCTCTCCTCGGAAGAAAACAGCGCCTCGTTGTCCTTCTGAGCCTTGATGAAGGCATCCTTGAACGCGTTGGCATCTTGAAAATGTCAGCATCGACAGCTCCACCATGTACAGAAGAGAGAACTTACTGTCAGAGTTGGCAAACCGAATAGCCAGGGTCACAGCCTCGGGCTCGCCCTCGCTGACATCGGCAGCAGCATTCCACACCCAGCTTCGGTCAGAGCCCACGTTGGGAGACAGCTTCATCTCGGGAACAACTATATGGAATCAGCACTTTGCACACAAGAGGCAGCTACAGGGAACTAGGATCATGTTGGGGACGCACTGTAGTGATTCGCGCAGACCTTGAGAGTCTTATCCCGGCGCATGACCAGCCGGGTCTTGCCGTTCTCCTTGTGCTTCAGAAGACGGACGTCGCCAGTGCCGCGCTCCTTCCACTCGCTGGAATCGCGCTTGAAGATGAAGAGCTTGGCGCGCATCTTGAACAACTGTTCCTCCGACTCCTCGTTGGTCTTGACCTCGACCTTCTCGGTAAGGTGGATAACGGGCTCGAAGTGGACATCCTCAGACTCCGGGGCCTCTTCTCCCTGCGTTGAGTGGACATCAGTTAGCGACAGCCAGCGAGTAGCAGGGCATATAGATCGCAATGTATCAGCGGCGGGGAGCGGTGACAACCTACCTCCTCACCCTCCTTAGCGGCGGCAGCAGCCTCACGCTGGGCCTTGGCACTGCCAGAGTTGTCGCCACGATCCTCATCCTCATCCTTCTTCTCCTTCTTTGCACCGCCGCCAAACATGGAGAACACGGAGGCGGAAGTCACTGGCGCCGCGGCAGCAGGAGCATCGCTGGTCTGAGAGGAGATGACACGTTAGCGACCAGTCTTCGAAAACTTTGGCCTGTCTTGAGAGCCCGCATCTGCTGTTCGTCGGACCAGGCAACGATCGCGGGGTTCTGAAGCCCCGCGACCGCTAGTATGATGCGTCGCAGACAAGAGCGAAGGGCTGGGAAGACCTGGGCGATCCAAGACAATCAACTCACCTCCTTGGCAGCCTCAACAGGGGCCTTGACCTCCTCGGCGGGTTTCTCAGTGTTCTCGGTAGAAGACATTGTCGCGAAGCTTGGTGTGTGGTTGCAAGTGCCGCTTTCGACCTGAGCGAAACAAGCAAGCCACTTTCGTCAGCACGATAGTCGCTTGCGTCCGCGACAGAAACCGGGTTCGAATATAGAAGGCCTTGAACTCACGTTGGTCAATACTGAGGTACGCAGAAGAGTGAGCTACGATAGATAGTAGCGCGCTGGGGTCTTGCTGCAGAAGGCGATGTTTGGAGAATGTGGGAAGGAAGAGAGACCGACTGCCCCTCTCTCGATCAGAACAGAATCGAAATCAACAAAACGCCCAATGCACGAGCCAGGGTGTGAGGTAGGGTACGTACCTGAGCCGCAAAGCTTTGCGGTGAGGTACATCGGGCCGTCATTTTTTTGCCAGAAGGAAAATAAGGTGGGGGCTACCACGAGCCAGTGCAGCCAATAGCCCCTCCCCCTTTTCCGTGATAGATGCCCAGGCGAGGACGACATCAAACTTGCAAACAGTTTGGGTTCAGAGCCTTCAATACCTAGGTAGTCGAAGCAATGAGGCTGCATCTGGATGCACAAGGAAACTCTACTGAAGGAACAGGGGTAGAACAACAGTTACTGGTAAACGTCCATGTTAGCCGAATAGCTGCAAGGCAGAAGAGGCTACAACGACCGAGATACATCACGCCTCGTGTGAACCACAGGCAAGAAAGAGGCACATACGCTACACAGAACAGGTAAAATACGTAGGGGTAGTTCATTCGTCAAGCTAGGTTGGGCTTCTAGAACATGACAAACCATCCTATGGCCCGCCTATGGTCAGGCAGAGGATACACCCATCTGTCCTGCGATCACTGATGATGAACCCATCACGTTGCATTGATTCAGCTGCAAGGAGCTGAATGAAAGACAAGAACAATCCACGATTCTTCCTCCCGGTATTACCCATTCGTGGACTCGCACTTGTCGAGTTAAGTCATGTATGAAGAGCGGGCAGGAGGCCTTGAGCCTAACACGAAGACGATCCTCAACGCAGCGGTAGCAAAAGCAGATACATGCCGAAAACTCCGGTTCATCCGCCCGCCAGTCCCTATGTGGTGTCCCAGTGTCCCGATGCCCCCATGAAAACCTGCAAAAGAAAAAGACAGCAAAAGAAAACAATGCAGTTCAATCCAGGCGTCAACCCAGGAGCTTCATCCATGTCCGGGTAAGAAGTGTCCCGCTCTGCCGTGGGCAGTTGCTTCTACCTCGCTGGCAGGGACGCTCTGTACTCCGACGCATCTTTCTCTCCTTTGAAATCCCGTGGTGTTTCTTCCTCAGGAACTCGGTGGCTTTCCTCTCATAGTCATTGTGTTCCGCAATGCGGCCCTGCAGTTTTAGCCACCAGAGCTTGGAGGCGACCTGAGCTCGAAGTATGGTCCAATCAACATCCTCGCGAACTGAGTCCATCGATGGCAACTGCTCTTCCCAAGCACTTCGGATGGCCTTGAGGGACCCACTAATATCGGAAAGGCGAGCTGACAAGAGCGCGGGAAATTTGCCAGCTTCCTCTATCGACTCCCCCAGTGAGGCAGCTCTATCCCTGAGTTTCTCAGTTACTGAGTTATAGATCGGAATGCAGACATCCTCAACGATACTTGCGGCTTCATCTGCGGTATCGACAAGTTTGCCTGCCATGCCTTGGACCATGTGCTTCCCGGCTTCATACGCTTCAATAATGAAGGGTCTACCGAAGTCAACCGCAAATGTCTCGTTGACTTTGGGTTTCCGCGTGGTGACGACAGAGACGTTCAAAACACCATAGGCATCTTTCTGGTTGATCTCAATAAGTATGCCCTCATCGATTGTTGACAGGCGAGACTTGACAGGATCCGGGCCCCGATAGACATCGATATCGATCGCGCCTTTCGCTAGCCAGGTGGTCTTTGTGCCGGACGGCACCTTGATAAGGATCTCGTTGTTGCTGTACATCTCTACCGAACAGACGGCGGTCTTTGCCTCGTCCTCTGATGTAACAGCCTGAGCTTTGTCTGACAAAAACCCACCGAAGGGCAGAATGGTGTTGGATGGTTCTGCCGAGGTTAACCTGACCGTCTTGGTGGAGGTCATGTCGATTGTCACTGTAGCCGTCGTTGTCGAGACCGTAGCCGTCGGGGTGGTAGACGCGACAGTAGCGACTGAGGCGGCCGGGACTGTAGCCAGGCCAGGCTTCTGAGGCTGCGACTGCCCCGCCATGCTCGTCATCAGATGCGACGTGAGGCAGGCGACCACAATAGGGAGCAGGAAGCCCAAAACCTCACGATAGGAGAGACCGCGAATAAAGTCAGTGACAGCACTAAGCCTCTCTAGACTGATGGCGTCAGGCTCGGGCAAGGTCTGGCTGCTAGACATGGCGATGACGTCTCCTATACGCTCCTCGGCAATAGATGGCGGCTCTTGAAGACCGGTCAGATAGGCCAGATTGCGGTTCATCTGCCTGGCGTCGATGTTCAGGAAGGAATTGAGATCAATCGGCAGCCTCTGTGGGTGAATCAGGTGCTCCGCGTCTCGAGACTCCAGCGATAGGTGGACGGCGTGCTCATCGACAAAGTTTGCTAACAGCTCTGAAGACGGCTTCTTGAAAGCCTGAGTCTCGGAGATGAAGACAGATGGAATGCCATGGCGCTTGGTGAACTCCCAGACGACAGCCCTGTTTGCCCGCGCACTCTCATCGTCGCTCTCTGCGCAGTAGAAGATGGCGACATGTGGCAGGCTCCAGGCTGGCTGGACATGCGCAGCGGAGTCAACCACGGACTTATACTTCTTCTCATTGTCGATGATGAGAGAGTAAACCACATCGCTGGGAAAGAGATCGCCTTTGATCTCAAGCTTCTCAGCAGACGTACAGGTCTCGACTTTGATTTGATAGCTCGAGGTCGCCATGAGCTCGATATCCGGGTCTTTCATAGAGCCGAAGGAGCTAATAGGAACAATGTTGAATACTCCCTCCGTGTTTCGGCGGAGGGTCTTACCCGTGTTGTAGTCGATCGACTCCGAGGAAGTTATGGCGCGCGAAATCTTGTAAACAATGCTGTTTCGGGCAGACTCGTCACCAACATAAAGGACACGCAGAGGTTCCGTGGTAGACAGGCAACCTTGAGACATCGTCTGTCGGACAGTTGCAACAAGACGCTTAGGGCGGCCATCGATATGCATGTCCTGGACGATCTCGGCCGTCTCCTGTTCGTTGAAGTCTCTAATTGTGTGCTTCACGGAGATCTTGTCCAGGTAAACAGTACTGTCTTCCTCCTCGAACTCGATAGAGTTGAAAGGTGCAGTAGGGTCGGCCAGCGGCTCATATCTCAGTCCGGGAAGAGAGGCATGAGCAGACGGGCTGCCCAGAGCCTCGTCAGCATATCTGATCGAGGAGGCATGAGAGTGGCTCTCCTCTTGCTCCTCGGCGCCATCGTCTTCAGACTCGTCATCGGAAGACGGGGTGTCACTCTCAAAGGTGTTCTCAGTACCGGCAACACTCCGAACATCATCGGCTGGTCGCAGGAAGTCAAGGGAGTCGGCGACAGACTCAGTACCCCGGCCGTCCTGGCTCTCCTCGTCGGCACTATTGATTATCTCGTAGGTTGAGTCGGACATGCCGCTGTCCTCCTGCAGAGGGACGGTGCGTTCCATGATGCCTTGTTGACTGGAGGATATCCAGTTGGCAAGTTGTTGGCTGCCCTGGGGCCGTGGGAATCGAAGCGAGGGTTCGGATCTTGACAGAGGCAGTTCAGGACTCGGGTGAGGTGGGGTCTTAGCTTTGATCAGAGGGCTGTTGGATGATCTAAGTCCGGCCTGCACTTCCATAACGGTGCCCAGTGGTTAGCCTCGAGCAGTCTTGCGGAATGCCCAGCAGTCCTTCATGTAGTTTGCAGGACTCGAGCTTGAATAGGAGATGTTCGTAGGACAAAGCAGGGCTGATGGCGTAGGTGGGTTGCGGGAGATACGCCAGGCGAGACAGGCTGAGGTGAGGGGTCTCGGCGGACGTGAATGGAGGGGAGAGAAGGCTCCAACAGGGAACGCGCACGACGGGAAGTTGGGGATGCAGGGAGAAGCCGCACGGAGAAGAATAAAACTGACCGAGTAGGTTGAAGATAGGTCGTCGCGATTATCTGGCTGGTTCTCTTTCACCTTTTGTGTGCTGTTCTGCGCTGTTTCCTTTGGGCGGCCGTGGTGCTGCCTGTTGCTCATCCAGAAGCTGCCTTACACAGGTGGGGAAGGGACCCGGCTGGGGTGCCAGTCACGCAGTCAAGGCGAAGTGTTTCGGACGTTATCGGGAGATAGCTGCCTCGGGCGATAAGGCACGAAAGAACAGGAGGTCCCTCGTAGATTGCAGGTACCGCGCAGAAGGAAGAGCGCGGGAGTAGATGATGAGGGTGCTGGGAGGATGGGAGTGAGTGAGGTTGGGGTTCGTAGGTGGAAGACGCTGGGCTGAGGTGATCATCCAGAGGAGGAGGTGGTATTGGATTATGGGTTGGTGGCTTTTCTTACCAAAGAGTAAAGGATGCAGGAGGAATGGGGATGTACACGAGTGTTGCGGGCGGCCGAGCATCAACCGAGAGGTAGGCGAACCTTTTGCAGGCAGGTAAGGCAACGCACCTCACAGCCTAAGGTCAGGCAAGGTCAGGGTCAGGCACAACACGGTACTTTTGCTCATATGAGACGTGCGATCGATACCTCCGCTGCCGCTGCCGCCCTGAGCGGCACCACCAACCAAGATACAGATATTATACCCCTCCAACCCTCCTTAACTCTCCCTTAACACCTTAGCGGGCATTACGTGTAAGAGGTAGTAGAGACGACTTCGATAAGTCGAGGAGATATGGATGCCCTTCTGATAGCGGGGTACGTCCCTCGACCAATAACGACCTGTCCTTATCGGAGCCATTCATTCACTGCTGCCAAGGACGACACAATCGTTAAATGATACAAAACGGCACTTCGAGGTCATGCTTCTCCATCTTCCTGGTGTCTTAGGCAGTAAAGTGCGAGCGAGCGCGATGTGATATCGTGGATGCCATGTACCTTCTTCACCTTTAGACTTCCGCGTCACACGGGCTCCTCGAGCATCCAGCGCCCCATTACAAGCGCGGGGCAGCACGAATGTATCTTCGCACTATGACATAGCTTGCCTGATACCTATCCGCGCAGCTTATCGAGAAGCGCCTGCGCCGGTCGGCTTTAGTGCGGGGCACTCTGTCCGGAGTCGAATCTTAGCCTGCCCCCTATGTAGCCCCGCCTTCTCCTTATCGCTCTACCCCCTTTCAGTTGTGATATGTACCACAGTATGCAGTACTCTGTAGGTAAACGCACGAAGTAGATGGATGAGAGGTCGGAAGGGGGTAATGATGATGCTTTATTGCTTGCTCGTCTGATATATCTCTGAATTTTGAGTGGATAGCGCGGCAAGTCTATGACTGACGAGACGCTATATCCGTCCTTGCTTGGGCTGACTGACACGCCGTAGAAAACCTAGAGTGTCGAACTCGAACTTTGCGAGGCCAGCGCCCCAGTATTCCTGACTGACGTGTCTTAAGATGCAACACCGTCAATGAGCATGTCGTGCTGAGCGTCACTCTTGGCGCAGTTTAGTTTTTTCACAGAGTCAATGAGGAAATTAGGCAAGAATCAACCTTCAGAGTTTCACCGAGACATCAGGTTTACCGCAGTCGTGTGACTATCATACAACCTCTCTAGTACCTGTACAGCTAGAAAGACGTCCAACCTTTCTATAACCCCTTCCTTAACATGCGTGGTATCATCAACCGAATGAGCCTTAATCTTAGCTCAACCTCCTCGAGACCTCGCACCCTATTAAGCAGAACGCCGGTACACCCTCAACAGGACGCGAAAGCCCGAGTAGGGTCGCTCCTCTTGGAGACAAAGGGAAAATGCCGCCCATCTTGTCGAGGCGAGGTGCTGCGCGAGTCCAAACCAGTCTCGCCCCTCGACACAAACTTGGAGTTTGAGCAGGTGAAGTCGCTGTGAGAGTCTTAACATATACATCGTTGTTCGTCGTAGAAGGAATAGACAGCAAGCGGATTGCTTCATAAGACGCCATGCTTTTGAAAGATCTTCTTCAGCGTGTCGCTATCAAAGTCCTCATCCTCCGGGATCATCTCAATGAGGGCGGTCAGGTTCGCGAACAGGTCCCCCTGGTTGCGGTAGGCCAGAATAGCAGGAACCGCAGCATTGTCGAACTCGATGTCCTCATAATGGACCTTGACAAAGCGAGTAGCCGGGTGCGCCCGGACTAGAGGCCTAAGAGCTGACTCGATGACGGAAGAGACCTCAGACTGTAGGGAGCAATCGTCAGCATTGAGTATCGTAGCGTACATGCAGCGGCATCATACCTCATGGTCGTAAACGAACACCACGACAGTAACCTCCCTGCCAACCTTCTCGATGGCATCCAGGTAGCCCATGGCGTCCACCTCCTCTAGCCGCCCAAACATGCGCACGCTGGGGCTCGTGCGGCGGTTCCGGACGGCACCGCCCCGTGCCTCTTCCTCCAGCTCGCGCCGCCTCGAGTCTCTCCACTCACGCAGGAAGCTCTCTTCGTCGTTGTCGTCGCCGCTCTGCTCCGACTCGCTCTTGGTGCCACCACTGGCCAGGGAGTCCATGCCGAAGATGCTCCTCCTGGCAGTCCGCACCCTGTTCATCCACTTACTCTTCCGCGCCTGCTCGTAGCTCCTCGCATCGGCAATCACGCCCTTCACGCCCGTCGCTCGGCCGGAGTCGAAGCTGACCGGGGGCAGCTTCATCTCCAGCGAGGAGGCGTGGTTCAGGGCGGGAACACGCATGGCGGCGTCGATCTGGGAAGCTCGGTAGCGGTCTTCCTCGTCTTCGTCGTCTTGGGATCTGAGACGAGCTTCTCCAGCGGCTTCTGCACGGTCCTCAGGGTGGATCCTGTCGTTGTCGTCTGCGCTGTTCTTGGCGAGGAAGTCTGCGAACTCTTCCTGGGCGGCGGTTTGGTTGGACATGCTGAAGGCGGGGGACAGGAGGTTGACGGGGCAAGCCGACTTAAATAGTGGTAGTAGGGTAATAGGTGTGGTAGAAGAACACGAGAGAAGGGTTACGTAGTGTGTGGAGCAGGTATGCGTGCCACGCCGTGACGAGTGCCCTGGCGGTTAGGGGAGACCAATCGCTGCTGTTCTGGGGCGTGGCGAGGGGAGAGTGCTGATGATGGAGTGGTACCGGTGTCAGATTGCCAATCCAACTGGGAATTGCCGACAATGCTGGACCAGATCCCTGGCGCCCAAGGGTTCGAGAATAGCAGAATGGCAAGCCTAAATCCTCCGGGATGTGTCAGACGGTTTCAGAACGTGGCCAGATGATGCTATGAGGAACGGGGGAGGCCAGGCACAAGGTGACAGCGAGACCGGCACTACCACAAGGGTGAATGTCTAAAGGTCCGCTGTTATAGCTGGCAAGCAGAGGAAAGGGGCGCAGGACCACAGGAACAGTCCGAGGTTAAGAAGACGGGCGAAGGCACAGCGGCGACTCGATCAGCCCTCAGGGGTCAGAACGTGCAGCACGCAGGAGAATCCCCCGGCGGAACGTCTAGCCTCAGCCCTCTTCGCGTGGATGACCGGGATCAGGGGCGGCGAATATGCAGGACAGAGACAGGGATGGAGACTCGGTCCAGCTCGCGGCCTCGGAAGGGAGGAGAGGGGGAGGAGGGGAACACGGACAAGGTGGTGGGTAGGTAGGCACGGCAAGGACTGAATCTAAGAGTAAGAGCCTGCTTACCTTGAAGGTCTCGGCTCTTGAGTGCCTGTCTCTGGTATTGGAGAAACTGGTCCTTGAAGGCTGGGTGAAGTCCAAGGTCCGCGGGCCGATGGTGCAGCGATGTGGAAGAAAACGTTTATGTGAAACTATTGGCGCTCGGAGAATTTGCAGCGGCACTCAGAGCTGACGGTAAAGCCCACAGGGCGCAGCGGAGAGGCCGAGAAGGCTAAAAGAGCGCGCGCTAGAGTGAGCCTCTATCGAATGACAGAATCAGTCAATTGTTGGTGCAATAGGCAGGGTCTGAGACATCAACAAAGATTTGTTGATGCGCAATCGTCCTCGATGTCGACAATCTGTTGTGGAGAGCAGCAATGGCAGAAAAGCAAAGGCGGTAGCACAGCTTTATGTTGACCTAACACGGGCATCACTTGTACCTTGTACGTGAAATATGCGAGAAACTGGACGCTCCCAGCTCCTCCTCCTGTCCTTCAATATGACTAAAATCCTCGGTCCATCCACCAAGAAAGCGAAGGGTTTGGGCCGTGGTCGTTCTTGGACATGATCTTCACTCTGTCCAGGGTAAGGGTACCTTAACCATCCACGCGCTGCACTTAGTATGGTAGGCGCCGTCGTCTTAAAGTCTGATCACAGACACCATCACATATCGGAAAGAGCCTAATATTCACCGTTACCAGTTTGGGTACCAGACTCGAGATACCCGGCAGTGGCTCCAGCAGTGGAAACTCAAGACCAAACCCTCGACTCAACGGGCCAAAACGAGCTCGCGCACTCGAGTCGACTACATGCACCGAAGCAACCCCCAGGCTGTCCGCCCTCCCTGGATCCCGAAGCTAGAAGGCTTCTAGAAAGACGTCAGACAGGCGGCCATCCTGGACTCCTGGGCGGTCCACCGCCCCCTTTCTGAAGGGCTTCACCGCCCGGTGCAGCAACATGTTGCAGCAAGCTTGCACATTCCCTTGCTCTTACTAGCAGTCCTATAACTGACCAGATTTCCTCGAACCCGTTCCTAGCTGACCTGCTCTCTCAGCCAAGTTACATTCTCAGCCTGTCTACCTCCCCTCCCGTCTGAACACGAACAGCGTAATTACAAATGGCTTAGTAGGACCGCAGAGGGGTAGAACACCTCCATATCACGGTGCCAGCAGCGGCAAAAAGACACGGCGCAAGGAGCAATCCTTGAAGCGTTTTACGGGCTCTGCTATATCCCCCGTATTTTCATCATCTGCCCGCTTGGCTAAATGTCACATGCGCGACCCTGTTTCATGCCCGTGTTTCAGTTTCTCCTAGCGCACAGTTCGTTGTCCCCCCTTACAGGTTGTGGCAATGAGATCAGGTCCGCGAATATTATGTGGAGATCAGACGCCTATGTACAGCTTTGCGTCTTCGCCTAAGGTGAGTCCCTATAACGTCGCACTTGTCTGTGACTTAATGACGCGGTAATACGTGTCGATACCAATGCCTTGGGGCAGTGACACGGGGACCGGTTCCCGAGCCTAGATATAGCACAGTGGTATTGGCCGTCTCGCGTGTAGTCGATGGAGCCGGGAGCCGAAAGCTGGGGTACTGCAAGACCTTTCGGCTTGCAGTCTGATGCGCCAGATGAGTTGGAGGGCATCCTAGCTTCAACTTCTGGGCTTTTGGGGATTGGTAGGGAGAAATACAGCTAGAGTTGCCCGGGCGAGAGAGTCTAGAGTCGCCATACCACGCCGGTCAAGCAAAGAAGCCAGGAAGACGCTGGGAACTTAAGAGCAACAAGAATCACGTCTGTCCTTGGATGTTGGCGAATGACTTCGAGCAAGGAACTGTTGTCAAGACCTGATCCAATCTCGTATTGGAACTCCTCACTCACGGTTGACGCCGGGCCGTCGCGACCTAGCAATGAGCTCCTCATCAGTTCTACCATGCTCCTTCAAATAATGGAAATCGCTGCCACACATTCTCACGTCACATCATTGTGCTGCGACTCGAAACTTGAATATTGATCCATAGAGCACTCGACGAGATAATAGTACAGGCATAACGGACTATTGCCTCTCTTAAACCGTCAATTGCCTCCTCGAACGTCCACTGCAGATTCCCCTTGCGTCTCACAATTAAGACGTGGTAGACAGGAAGCCCGGCAACCTGGACGTCAAGGAACAACTGCGCGGTCAAAGGACGCCTCCATTGTGGAGGAAAGCCGTGCCACACCTGTTCTCGCCCGATGCTCTCCAATGCATCTCTCGTAGAGCCAAATAATTTACCGTTTTGCTTCCCGGGCTTTTATAGTATCGACAAAGGCCATGAAAAAAGTTAGGGCCGCAGGGGGAATCCGTCTACCATCACATCCCCTGAACTCAAAAGCAGGGGTAACCAGATTTGCAGGACGAAGGGCGATCGAAATGTGCCGTTAGGAGGGTGTCAATATGGAGGGTGTGACATAAGAAACGCCATCCAGAATGCTCCATAAGCCGGTACATTGGCTCTCTGGTGGCGCTTCTGGCATTGTGGTCGGCACCGGTAGCGAGAGCCCTGAGCTTCGAAATCCGCTGCCCGCAGAATCTCATCCGAAAGTACGCGCTCGTACCCTCCGGCACCCAGGGTGATGGGCCCTCAGAACCCAAACCAGTCTGTCCAGAGACAACGGAGGGGTTGCTCAGTGGCCGGACAAGAACCAATAGATGTAATACAATCAGCCGAACAAACAGAAAGACACGAAAGGGGAATATTGCGCGCGGAATCGAGACTAATCGCCACCGATCATAGGAAACCGTATCTGCGACCGGTTGACAGGTCGGCAATGGGCGGGTGGAGGGAGAGGTCCAGTAGAGGATTGCTCGTCGGTATTGTAGGTGTATCATGACTTCGTCCTGGGCTACGCCGCGCTTCGAGGATTAAGAAGACGTATTCAGGTGGAATTAGAAAGGCTGGCGAGAGCCCGCGCCGGCACGCTGGGGAGGCGGGGGTATATCCAGATGGCCGTATAATCGTTCATTGGGTGGGCATTTAGTATGCCCAGACCTTAAGCTGCAAGGATGTTAGCTATCTATAGATTCTAGGCTCTGTCTCCGGCAATGGGATCGACACTTACCAGAGAGTCCCATGAACCTGTGCACAAGCTTATGCCGTCGTTACTGACACCCAGACAGCTGACACGATTCTCGTGACCCACGAGAGATCCGACCTTCTCGCCCCGAGTGATATCCCAAACCTAAGCCATATTAGTTACAGGCACTTCTCCGTCATATGAAGACTAGTAAAAGGCACTCACCTTGCACTCGAAGTCATCGTAGCCTGCAAACAGGAGGCGACCCGAGACGGAGGTGGCGACAGATGTGATACCGCAGAGGATGGATTCCGACTAGAGACATTAGTATGTCGATCAGATGGTTTGAAGAAGCATGCACTCACGCCGTAGACATTGAGTTCCCGGTCAGCGCGGATATCGAAGAGCCGGCAGGTCGCATCGTCCGAGCCGGTGACAAAGGAGTGGCCATCAGGGAAGAACTGGATGGCGTTGATATCGGACTCATGGCCAGCAAAGGTCTGAACGGCCTTGCCAGCTCGGATGTCCCAGAGCTTGGCGAACGCGTCGCAAGCCCCGGAAATGAAGGTGTTCTGATTCGTCGGGTTGAGGCTGATGCTCATGACGTCGCCGAGGTGGTCTGCGAACTCGATAACCTTGGTACCCGTCTCGATATCCCACTTCATGCACGTCATATCACCTGAAGAGGTCAGAATGCTGCGGTCATTGATGAACCGACAGCACGACAGATATCCAGCATGACCAGACAGCTCCCGAGCAACCCGAGTCGGCCCATCCCTATTCTGGTTCAGGTTGTATATGGAGCAGATGTTGTCGAGGCCACCGCAGGCGACATAGTTCCCGCTCGGAGCATAGGCACATGTCATGACCCACGACGATCGTAGGGGAATTGCGTGGACCTTGTTGGTAGTGTACGCATCCCAAATGATCAGCTTTCCATCCTGGGAGGCAGAGACCAAATGCCGGCGGTCGGTTGACCAATGCATGGCATAGATCTTTGCTAGATGTCCCTTCAGCGTCCTCTTTGCCTTCATCATCTGATTCTTCGGGATCGGCTCGTGTGCTTGCTGCGCAACGGCGCGGACTAGACAGAAACGGACAGGTCAGCATTGCCGAACGAGCAACGAGATAAGTCACCACTCGCAGCCGGCGGTTGGACAGCGATGCGATGCAAATTCTATGAGGGAGAGGAAAGACTCACGTGTGGTGTCGGCGAGCTCATCCTTCTTCCTCTTGATTCTGTCCTTGAGGGTCTCAGCCTCGCGACGCGCCTGCTGGATCCGCGCCTGCATTGCCTCGGGCGACACGTCGTTGGACCTCTGTGACTCCATGTTGACCGACGGGTGAGGAGGCGATGGCGGCGGATGGAAGTGGTGGGTGGTTGAGGGTAGGCGCCGTCAACGATGGAGGCTGAGGGAGGAATGGAGATGGACTGAGCTTTGCTCTGGCCGGGACGGGTCGATGGGGAGGAGGGAACTTAGGAAGGAGGCGGCGCTGGGCCGGGTGTTGTGGGAGAAAATGCAAGCTGCCAGGGGGGGTTAATTGCGCGGACCACTAAAACGGCTAGATAGGCAGGGCCTCCAAGCTAAGGTAGGTTCGCAGGTCGGACGAGAAAGATTACTTCTGTATCGATGGGTCGGAAAGTGGAGAGCAGAGGTGCGCGCGAGGTCTCAATTAGAAAGCAGCTGCGGCTGCTAGAGAGGCCTTGGTCCCTTTCCCGCCCCTGTTAGTGGTTGTCTAGTGCAGACTGCCTGGTCTGTTCGCTGTGGCTCCTCTCCGTTTTCTGTCTGCCTCTCCGGCTTGGTCGTGGGATGGAGGTGACGCCAGGCCTGACAGTCGGCTGAGCGAAGACGGATGGGCGAATGCCTTGCGGAGCGGCTGAACGACCGTAGAGGGGACAATGGGTTTCAGAAAGGAGATCTTTGCTGAGAGCGGGCAGGAGAAAAAAAGATTGGGATTGTCCGGCGAAAGTCTCGACATTCGACAACCTCCTGGAAGGGGAAGAATATTAACCTGCCCACGAAGGGAATGGTGCAATTATCATGATGGGGAAGGGCTGGGGGGGTGAGTGGGAAGGGGACGGGACCGACCCGGGACCATTTTTACGCAGAGGCCACCTCCCATTTGATTCGAGGATCCGCAGCATCAAGAGGAATCCCCTATTGGGTATCTTATTCGTAGAATCTGCATCATTTACATCCTGCGCCCTCATTAGAGGTACTTAAAAGGTACTCCAGTATCGCAGACCACTGTTAGTGTAATACTCCACTCCGTGCTTTGCCCTCCCGTCACCATTCACCACCGCCTGCACAATGACCGGAGACGGGAACGCAGCACCTCGAAAGGAGGTATTCTGTACAGGGGACCCTACCAGAAGAACTTTCTCACTGCTCCCGATTAATCGGGCAATATACAGCGTAGATTTCAGCTTATAAGCGGACTTTATTATAGAGCCTTTTCCCTAATAGATTTTAAAGACTTACGTGCTGTAGGCTATCTGTACAGTAGGTCGTCTAGTTCAACCTCCCTGAAGTGATAGTGGGAAATGCTGTATGGTGAACTGTGTTTACTACTACGCCGTTTGGTCTAACTCTCGGAAGCGGTGAGACGGTTCTTTTGGTAGGGTCCTCCGTACACGTCCGGCATCCCGTCTCCCTCAAGATTCCAAGTTCAGGAACAGGCCGGATATATAAGTACTTGACTCTAACCACCCGTGCCTTACCAAGGTGACAGTCGATTGATTTATTGTGCATGACACGGCATGCGGAGTGTCCTGCAGCACCCACGCACCCCAAGCTGCAGAGAGACGCCGTCGGCGATGGTTTCGCCGAGGACATCCTCGGGATTCACTTTTGGCTTTCTTCTACGAGACACTGGAGGGCGCGGCGCGGCATAGTCGAAACATTGTCTGGCAAAGCAGTTCCAGGCTACCTGTCTCGTCCCTTTTGTCCCTCCGTCTCGCCGACCCTCTTTTGGGGTAGATGAAGCGGTCGCGATCAAGTGACCGGCAGCACAAGCTGCGCCCAGTATGCTCCGACTTTTTGCTGTTATCTGGCATTTGGACGGCAGACGCCGCTCTCTAGCCCGTGCAATTCCTTTCTCTATGATGGGAATTGGGTCCGCGGCGAAAGACCCTCTTGTCCCCTTGCCTCGCTTTCCGAGACAATCCGGCTGCAGACTTAATAAGCATTACAGAGAAACACCATACACTCAAAGATTGACTCGAAATCAGTCATTCCTGAACAACAAATGGCTCACAGGGTTCGTCTCCCCGTCGGCACCTTGCCTAGCAAAAGCTAGGGGCCGGATCGGATGACTTGGGAATGCTGTGGATGCAACGGGCGACCGAACCGATCCCCTCTCGGATTAGGATGCCTGTCCCGGGAACCGTTGGCCGACCCCTGAAGGAGCTAACCCATGAAAGGCACTTCCACCTGGGCCCTACGAGGGTACGGGCCACTCCGTCAGTTCGCTGAAGAAGTATGAAGTAATAGCTCTGCCCGTCGAGCTCTTCGAGGTGTTTCGCGTCGGCTGGAAGGACATTGCCGCAAGTCTTTATCCGTAGGTTCGTTAGCAGTGCGGGCTTCTTAGAGCTGGGTCTGCAGAAACAGCTCGGGACAGAGAAAGCGACGCTTGGTAACAGATGGATGAGCTGTCAATGTTTGTCAATTATTGACAACGTCAAGGAGACATGCTCGCATTAGCTTCTGCGTCCGTGCTTTTAGACCACCTTTCTCGAAGGAAAAGTCGATGGACGTCGGCCGATATTTGATCTGATATATCAACACTCCCATTCGGTAAAGACGCCATTCATTCTCGGGCGATGTTACTAGCAACGGAGTATCGGATAATTAACGACAATACCCTTCCCGGTGTATGGCTTGAGCTTCTGCCACTCTCCTTATTGATTCCGCCTCTCTCTGGTGGCTGCCCATCTCTTCCTCCCAATGCTCAAAACCACCGGCGCTTCAAAGGCGATTTGATAGTGTTGCCTTTCGAAGGCGGACAGGATTCTTGGAGCCGCCGATTAGACACAAGCGGCGGTGTCCGAAGGAGCCTCGAGCTAACAGTAGTAAGTAGCTAGATAGCTTCAGGGTCCACACAATCGAGACCGCGCAATGAAGGCCATCTGTCGCGCCATGAAGATTCGTCGTACTAGGCATTAGATACCGTAGTTTACGGCTGCTGCTTCCCGAGTAGACCGCACAAATATATGCAAGCCACAGCCTCGTTAACAATACGCATTACGCCCTCTATGCGCGCAGCCTTATGACCATAAAGGCAATCATGAGCGAGGAGGACCTGGACTTCAAGGCGCTGCCCAAGATTGAGGTAATAAGAAGCTGTCGGCGAGCGCCGATGATGCGCCGGACCGCAGACTCGAGTCCGTGGTTGATGCGCTCTTCCCCCCCAGATATTGCGCGAGGCTGACAGTCTCTCACCAGCTCCATGCTCATCTGAGCGGTAGCATCAGCCGGCAATGTCTCCACGATGTATGGGCGGCGAAGAAGGCCGCGGGGCAGGAGGTCACGCTGGAGGACCCGCTGGTGGTGATGCCGGTCGGGAAGCACGATTATGATCTCAAGACGTGAGTACTATATCCTCCCCACCTGATCAATGTCCATTTCATCTGTGTCCACGCACCATGGGGGCGCGGAGGGACAACGTTGCAAGCCCCCCTGAGTCTGGCATTCCGCCACCACCCCCGCCGCCGCCGCCCCTTTCACACACCCCCTTACTCACCTGCCGAGCAGCTTCTTCCCCCTCTTCTCCTCTTACATCTACCACCTCGTCAACGACGAGAGCTCCCTGCGCGCCACCACCCGCGCCGTGCTGGCCGACTTCGCCGCCGACGGCGTCGCCTACCTCGAGCTGCGCACCACCCCGCGCGCCCTGCCCCTATCCCAGCCGCCCCTCTCCAAGGCGGACTACGTCCAGACCATCCTGGACACCATCCGGGCCTTCGAGGAGGAGCAGGGGGAGGAGGATGCGGCTGCCGGCCGCCACGGCCTGCGCACCAAGCTCATCCTCTCCGTCGACCGGCGCAACACCCTCGCCCAGGCGCGCGAGGTCGTCGCCCTGGCGCGGGCCTTCGCGGGCCGGGGCGTCGTCGGCGTCGACCTCTGCGGGGACCCCGCGCAGGGCGGCGTCCAGGCGCTGGCGCCGGCCTTCGCCGAGGCGCGCGACACCCCGGGGCTGGGCCTCACGCTGCACTTCGCCGAGGCGGAGGCGAGCGGCACGGACGCGGAGCTGGCGGCGCTGCTCTCCTGGGGGCCGGACCGCATCGGGCACGTCATCCACGTGGGCGAGGCGGCGCGCCGGGGCATCGTGGCCCGCGGCGGGATGGGGCTGGAGCTGTGCCTGAGCTGCAACGTCCACGCGGGGATGATCACGGGCGGGTTTGAGGCGCACCACTTTGGGGATTGGTGGAGGGTGGAGGAGTGCGTAGTCGTGCTGTGTGTAAGTCGTTCCCTGTCTGGCGGATGATGGAAAGGGGAGGCGAGACGAAGGGGTTACTGACACTGGCAGACCGATGATGTGGGCGTCTTCGGCAGCCCGCTGTCGAACGAGTACCGTCTTGTGGCCCAGCACTTCAAGCTCACGAGGAAGGAGATATGCACATTGGCCAGGAAGGGCATCGAGGTTATCTTCGGAGGGGACGAGGAGAAGGAGAGGTTGCGGAAGATTATGTGGAGGGAGTGAAGAGGTTCGTTTTTGTGATCCAGAACTTGTTGACATTAGAGTATACAACATTTGCATCGGGATAGAGAAAACACTTGGAACTGCTGTCAGGCAGATTTCCAGCGCCTGCGAACTTTTGAGGGCCAACAGGAACTACTGCAAAATCTCGTGGCTTCAGAATGTCATAGAATTATATTCCTTCGCGATACTTCACACGCTATGCAGACAGACTGACCGGCCCATTCTAGAGCCTCCCCCTCCACGCCTCTCACATCGGGTTGTATAGGCAAGTATGTACAGCTCGAAGCAACATGTCTCCTCATACATACAACGAGACATCTCATCGTCTTCCCCTTCGCCAGTGCGAGCGTGGGCCAGCTTCAGTCACCCCACGCACTCGTTCATCCCCGGCGCTCTCCTTTTCCACTCTCGGGCGAGATCTCTTCTCTCGCGCCCTTTTGCCATCTCATCTTCGTTGAAGGCGAAGGAAAAGAAAAGGGCGGGCAGCAAAACAAAATAAAGACAATAGCTAGAAGCAGGATTCCCCTCACAATAGTGGTATCATTTCCCAGATTTCGCGATGGTCTCTGCCGTGGAGCATCGAAACCAAGGCCATTTTCTCTTTCCAGGCAGAATTGAATCGACATTCAAAAAACAAAGATGGTTGAAGTAGGGGGCAGAGAACAGCGAAGCCCTTGTGGGCTCGTAAAATCGTCCTATTTGCGCGATATGATCGGTCGGATATCCCCTAAATATGGGGTGCCAACCATGTTGATGGCGGCCTGAAATGTTTAAAAGGAGGTAGTGGAGGTCGTCAGACTGCGTCAAGCTCGCTGAGAATGCTGGTATGCAAGACAAAGAAGAACCGTCGTGGTGAGGTTATGCAAGATATGGAAGAAAGGGGGGAGCAGAACAGTTAACCAAGAGGCCAAGAGACTGCTGATGAACGCCGTCACTACCAGAGGTGAGCCCTCAGAACCCAAACGAAGTATGGCCCTGGTGAGCATCTTGGAGGACTACGTTATTGTCAGCATTGAGGGTACAATGGTTCACGCCTAGACATAGACTTACTGTGTAGGACATTCAACTGGCCAGCCCGGTCCTCACAAGCGATCTGCAATCCGGAGCCCTCCACGAAATCCAGGCACACGCTGTTGGGCAGCTCCTGGACCTCCATCTCGGGTGTGTACGGTTGCCTGAAATCGCTGAGGTGATATCTCTTGATGACGCCCGCCTGTTTGTCTCTGCCCGCAGCAGCGATGGTGGCCGCGGTCGTGGTGGCGGTCACGCCCTGGACGGCGCTGAGGATGAGGAAGCCCTGGCTGTCCAGGCACATAGTTCGGCGCTTCCAGAGCAGGTTGTCCGGGAACTGGACGTTAACGTCGCCCATGTAGGCGACGATAGTGGGTGCGTTGAGCACCGTGCTACCGCGGGACGGCGGAATCGGCACGTTGCTGGCCGCGATCTCGGCGGCGTCTTCCTCGGCCACCGTGGGCGAGATGGCGGGCGCACCATTCTTGCGGCTCGAGCTGAGAGAGCTCGAAAGCCTGCGCATGAAGCGGCTGGCGCGGCTCTTACTATCCTTAATGGAGCCGCTGCTGCCGGGCTTCTTTTCGTCGCCGGAGCCACTCGATTCAGTCATCATGGACGGCGACAGGACGCTGCCAGGAGTCACTGGGGTGGTTACATCCCGGCTGATGGATGAGCGTCGACTGCTGATGCTGAGGCGGCCAGTGAAAGCGCCGTTCTGGTGGACAGATGGTGGTCGCGAAGGTGACTTTGCCGACGTCGGGGGAACGGGCGAAGTGAGGTGGAGGTTGTCAGTAGAGGGTGACCGACCTATGAGGGAGTTGCGGCGGTCCTTGATAAAGTCTCTGACAATCGTCAACGATGATCGTCGACGTGGCCGGCTTATGTCGTCCTTGTCAAGCTCCGACCGATCCTCTGACTGAGATCGGCGCTTGTCTTTGGAGAGTCGTCGTTCCTGGATGGACTTTCTTCGCTCCTGAGGCTCTACCACTGCAGCAACCTCAGTGGGCAGAGCGGGGGCAGGCCCTGGGTTCGTCGCAGGCGTGCCTTTCTGGTGATCCACGATCAAGGGGGATTGCCTCAGTTCCAATGGAGTGTACTCAGCCGGCTCCGTTCGTACGTCGGGCATCTTTGGGAACGGCTGGTTAGGGTCCCGCACGATGCGTGCTGTGACCTGGATGGACTCAGGTCTACCTCGAGGCATGTTGCCACCCTCAAACATGGACAGGCGGCTGGCTACGGACGCTGACCTGTCCCTAGAAGGGCCGAGCGTCTCTTCAGGAGAGCCCTCGCGGGTGCGTGTATCCCGTGTCCTCGGCGGCGATGGCGTGAGGCCTCGTGTGAGAGAATTAGCTCGATCAGCTACTGACGGGGACCGACTGGGTTCCTTTATGCTGGACTTCCGAACAGAAAAGAATGTGGAAGAGGGGCGCTCTCTTGGCTGGCCCTCCCCTCCGCCATTGCTGCTGCTAAGCATCTCAAGAGCCTTGATTCTTTGGGAAATACTGGAACCAATCTTATTGGTCTTCGGCGCCAAGTTATTCGCCGACTGCTGCTGTGTGATCTTGTGCAAGAAGGCGGCTCCGGACGAAACAGCTCGGGCAGAGCTTGTTGATACATCTCCGGGGGCGAGTAAAGGACCACGGACAGGGTTCGACACCGTCCGAACGATACGGGGAGTGACAGATCCATTGGGGGACTTCCCTTTAGGTGGGCTAGAAGCCGGGAAGTCAGGGCTGATAGGGGTCATGGTCACGGTGACGGGCTTCGCTTCCTCAACGGTCGCCGATTGCAGCTCATCCATGAGATCTTCGTCGTCGGAGAGGCTGTCCTCTTTGTCAGGGAGGGCGATATCCGTCTTGATCGGTTCGATGAGCGCCCTTCGCTTGGATCGCTTGGACTCTGCTGATGTGCTTTCGGTATCAGTGACGACGTTAATTGCTGGCTTGTCCGCCTCTTGGTTCTCTTCTGTCGGGGTGACGATCGATGGAATAGCTTGGCTGGTCGTGCTCTTCAAGTCCTGTGTCGAAAACTTGGAAACTAGTGGCCGAGAGGCAGAAGAATCTCGGCTCGCATTCTCTTCGTGAGCTGTGCCCGGCTCGGTTTGCGCAGGCTCTCCCTTGGCCTCTCCTGCAACCTCCATCCCTTGGGTCTCAGATTCGACCGCGTGAACAACCCCGGACGTTCCCAGATGGCTAGTGGAGAATCTCGAAATCGGCAAAGGCGAGCTTGACTGAGGTGCACTGTCTTGCACCTTGAGAGGCTCCTCCTCTTCAGGGGCTTCACTTTCGCTGCCCAGGAGATCAGCTTCCTGCACCTGAGCATGCTCCATTTCCGAATCTGCAGCTGGAGAATCTATTGCTGCTGTGCTCTCTTGTTCTTCTCGGTGTGCCTCAGCATGCTCTTCAGCATCCGCCTCGGCCTCATCCTCAGGGAGAGATTTCCCTTCATGAGCCTGTACTGTCTCGTCCGTTGACTCAGAGAATGACGAGGCCTTCGTTGACTCTCCAATCTCGGACGACGCGGCGATCGGCGATGCGGGATGAGAGTCGTCCTGTGTGTCCACCGAAATCCGATCTTGCTGAATGGACGAGGCAACATCGATCCCGGAATCAGCCTTCGAAATTGACAATCTATTCTCGCCAAAATCTGCGCTGGCGTGTTCGGAGACATGCGGCAGCTCGGGCTCCTCTGTTTCTTCCGCTATGCTGGGCGAAGCCAGCGGCACGTCAAGTGGCGGAGAGGGCGCACCGGGCTGAAGAGCCATGGCCTTTTTCTTCTCTCGTAGCTGCATTGCCTTCATCAACCGAGCCTTCTCCCTCGTCATAGTGTTATGCTTTGCAGGAGCAGCGATGGATGTCATGGTGGACGTGATAGAAGCACCAGAGCTAGTCGTGGGCCTTCCGCCACTGGTGTGCGGTCTTACAGGACCCATCTCCTGCTGAGGTTGCTCGGGGATCGGTATCGACGTCGCCAGAAACGTTATTTCAGAAGCCTCCTCCTTGATTGAACTTTCGGGAAGTTCGATTGCCTTGTCCTGAGATTGGCTCCTTTTCTTCGAAGACACCTTGAGACCTGCCGGTATTGTCGAGACGGGGCGATAGCTGCCAGCGGATGTTCGCGGTCTGCCACTGCTGTCCAGCGACGGTCTTGGACCGAGCTTGACCTTCGGTCTGCTGTATGGGTATGAAGAATAGCTGTAGAGGTCAGGCCGCATAGTCTGCGATGACATGCGCCGGCCAGTGTCGTCGAAGGATTTGGCTGGGGAGGACGGCCGAGGTGCACCAACGAAAGAAGGCGGTTCGGCGGTGCCGGCAAATTGGGACGCCTCAGGAGCTGTAGCGAGATCTGAGTTCAAGGTGACGGCCGGTGCGGATGTCGTAGAGTGAACAGGAACTGAGCCCGCGTCAGGACCATCTGCTGTCTCTGGCCGGCCGTCTTCCTCCTTCACAACAGACTGTCGCTTGGCCCTCTGCTCTTCCTCCTCCTCCTCCGCAATTTCCATCAACCTCCGCCGGCGCAGAGAGCTCGTGGACGACGACGTGGAACCGGATGCGGTATGCAGGGAGCACGCAGCCGAGAGCTTGGTATCCTTGAGCTCCTTCGCCGCGGCAATCGAGAAGGTCGTGTCGTACGGCGCGAATCGGTCACAGATAGAATTGAAGTGGACCGTCACACGAGCTGAAGGTTGCAGATTGTCACGGCATTAGTCTTCAATGGCTTCGCCAGTGGCTTTCCGAATAACTTGAGACACAACAGGAAGAAAAAAAGCAGAAATATGGCGTTGGAATGACGGGGGCGCTGGCGGGTGAAACCAACCTTGGACCAGTCTCGAGCAGTCTTCGGGCAGAAACTTGATGATGACATTCCGCCGCCTGTACCGCAGGAATCCGTAGAGAGGCGACGTCTCGTCCTGCTGAGAGATGTTGTTGCGGATCTCGACGATGCCTCCGTTGCCGCGCCCCAACAGCTCTACCTCATCGCGACTCGCATACTTGAGGAGGAACCTGTATATTCGCGAGGATGGTCAACTGAGCTGCAGCTTGCATTGGAAATGCAGAATCAATAAAACACAGAAAGCAGAAATACGAAGGTCGGCCGAAAATACATGCCGAGTTTGCAGCTCGGCCGCAACAGTCGAGGATGGAGAGCCACAGGGAGGGATCGCACGTACCATCCTCCCGCTTCCGCAACAGCTGCCTCGTGCGCCTCTCTGATGTTGGCGCTGTCCAATCCATTCAGCGACATCTCCAGGCGACCCCCAGGGCCTTAATGTGCAGGCAGGCCGTCGCAGGCGGATTGTGGTAGATCCTGAACCCTGATGTCACGGGGCGCTGCGAGGGAGGCCGGCTGTGTTGTCGTCGGGGTGCCGACCCGCGGATGATATTCAGGGGTAAGGGCGGCTAGGGGAGCCGCGGGAGCTAATCAACATTAAATATGGGCCGACTGGGAGCCGTTGGCAGAGGCGGGAGAGCTCGGGGCGGTCGCGACCACATGGATTTTCTTTCGAGACGGTACGGATTATCGATGCTGAAGGAAAGGAATGGACGTCGAAAGGTGTGAAGTGAAGTGTGTGTGTGCGTGTGTGTGTGTGTGTGAAATTCTCTGGGGATCGTAACGGATCGGGGTATTGCCAATCTAAAACAGAGCCAGAAGCACTGATGGTGGAGACGATGCAGGACGATTGATAGCTGGAGAGCTAACGTCGCGACGCGCCGAATAACAGAAAAGAAGGACGACCGTCAATGGATGGACCCTGTGTTTTAGACATGGAAACCCTCCCTTTGCCTCCTCCGGCTACAGCTGAATCACAGCAGGCCAGGGACAAAAGGGACAATTGAAAGCTGCAAGGAGTTGCAGAGACAGACAGACAGACTCACGGTACAAAGGGCGAAGAGAGGGAAAGGAAATCTACCGCAATCAACTCTACGTTGTAGAGGCGTTTTATTCTTTGGCCCGTCTTTTCGGGGGGAACGGACGGCTTGCAGGGCCCCCTGGTCAGCTTGGAGAACGCCAGACAGGGGTTTCGTCGAAGTGCCAGGAACTCGTGATAGAGAAGCAGCGGCATGAAGACCCGGACTAGTTCTCGGTAACCAGGAATCTCTGCTGCAATAATGAATGCTCTTCTCTCTTCTCTGCTCTTCAACGTTGATGACTTGGTATTTACCCTCCTCATACATTATGCTGCGAGGGCCAACTCCTCGTCCTCTTTCTCCTCGAGGTCTGTAGTTATCTGTCTTTGCGTCTGCTTTTCTCACTCTTGCCCGTAATTCCTAGGAGTTCGTCCTGTGCAGAAAGCCACACGTCCAGCCTGCAGGTCTAGGGCGCCGTCATATCTCATGCATCGCCAATCGCCGCTCGCCATTGCGCGTGGATGTACGGAGGACTACGTAGACGCAGATTCTCCTGTAGGAACAGAAGTAAATGCCCCGAGGTATGCGAACCCCTGCTCTCACACACACGCACAGGAACTTGTTTCGCTACCGCCAACAGCGCCGGCGTCCCTCAGGCTTAAGCTTAGAGCCGTTAGTTCCTCATGAAACATCTGCCTGCCGGCCACAGACGGTGCATCGACCCATTGGCGAGAGGGTGCCACCGGCTCCCTATGCTCCTCTGAAATGGCCGTATTTTAGGGCAAGATGGCGTAGCCGTGGTTCGCATTTGTGTGCTGTGCAGGCGATCAATTAAACCCCCACGGAGCAAACAAAACCGTCGCTGAGAGGCTTCATCCAACCTGGTTCAAACCTGCCTCCTCGCATACACAAAGCGGTGATGGATGGCATCAGATCCAAGCCAAGAGATGGTCCGATGCTACCTCACGGACTTTTGACGTGCTGCATGTTGATGATGAGCAACTTCAGGCGACAAACAAAGTCCAAGCAATCCAGACACGCCGCTTTGACCCCCTCCTGATAGCCGTTACCCCTCACCTCTCTACACCACCGAGTTTACTCCATGAAGTATCATGGTTCTCTGATGGTGACAAGGTAGTTGGAAAGCGAAGGCACTCTATTCCTACTCCCACCACCTGCGGACGACGCGGCATCTCCCTCTTCTTGATGGTCCGCCAGTCGGTTCCAGAGAGCTCGTGACGGTGGAGGATACCTTGTCCTCCTGGTGGTTTCCCTGAAGGCTTGTTCGCGTCTCTCACCTATGCAGCAGTGCTGGTATTCTCAGAGAGCAACTCACCGGTTTTCAGAGGACCGGGGCTGGGATGAGCCCTCGTTTTGCCTAAGCAAGTGGTTTGTGAAATACGTCGAGCTCTTCTGGGTCACTGAGGCTGGGCCGGTCTTGCTTAGCCTACCGTAGTCCTCCGATCCGTGGCTGCCGGCCTTCCCGCCGCCTGGCGCCGGAAGGGATGGGTGACAATCTCCTTTCCATAAGTGTCCGAGATCAAGTGTACAACTGAGATTTGTCCCACATCACGAAGCTATTGCGCGGCCCTATGGCCATGTAGCCCAGGCACATACGGGACAAGGAGGTGAGAGGAATCCTCTGTTTCGTATTGAATTTCTCGTTGCCTGTCGCCATGCCATGCCCCCTAGTCTGACCCTCCCCCATGCGGACACAGGCATGATAGCATAACTACTCGTACAGAGACGTACATCGCACAGCCGAGAGCACCCTTGACAGCGTCCCGTCTCCCTCAGGGCCACGCTCTTTCCGTTCTGACAACCCCTTCTGACAGTTCTCTCCGCAAGACACCAGATTTCGACCAGAAAAGAGACAGCGCAGCAGCAAAACAACCGCCAAGCCACCCGGAAAGGGACACGTGGATATTTCTGCAGCTTGCGCTGCTTTTGGTGAGCTTGGATGCAGGCAAAGCAAAACAGGAAAACAGGATGATGCAACAACGAATAGACAGGAGTGGCAGTGTGATGTCAGAGAGTGTTGGTTAGCGATCATGAGAGGAACTAGATCCTTTGGGTTTTGGTTCAAGAAACGCTCGCGTCGCTTCATCTGCTGGCTTGGAGTGCGTGCCGGAATGCAAAGCTGCAACAAAACCAATGACACCGGGATAGATATCATCAGTGTCAAGACATCTCAGGAGGCGGCGTAACTTTGGGAGGGTGAGGATCCACGTCCATCTCGGTGGGAACCTGCGCATCGACCTCGAGTTCATCTACCTGGGCAGGCTCCTCTTCGACAGACCCTTCTATGGCAGTAGGGGTGAACCTGCCCTCACTATCCTCCGCTGGGCCAGGGTCGGGGCCAGGGTCATGGCCACGACCGCTGTTGCTCGCGGAGATACCAACAGATGGGTTGCTACCCTCTGCAATCTTCTGCTTCGTAGCATTGACAATCTTATCCACCTCGCTGACCTTGCCTGATGTGCTGGCTGGGTCGCCCTCGACGCCGATCGGGTTGTCCTTGTTGTTCTGGTTCTCGATGAGTGCATCCTTGATGAATCGTACAATCATACACGAAAGGTTGTCGGTGCTGAAGCGTGCAAGGGCATGGTCGACAAGGAGCTTCGCCGCGGAGACGGGATCCTCAATATTTCTGACTAGATCCACAGCCTCTTGGTCGGAGCAGACATCCCAGAGCTAGTGATGTAGTTAGCATCGCCTTGTTTTACAGAACGTAGAACAAGCAGACCATGTCCACTTACCCCATCGCATGCCAGAATGATGAACTCGTCCATATCGGGCTGGATCACAGTCTCCGTAGTATAGGGGTGCCCAGTGACAAGATCCTTCATGTACGTATCGCCCAGGGCCCGAGTGACGGCCAGAACACCGTTGACTCTGTTGTTAAGGATCAATCCTCCCGCGCTGGCTATCCGCTTCCCTTCGTTCTCATCACTACCCTTGTGATCGTAGGATAGCCGAAGCGCCTTACCGGAACGACAGAGAATGATTCGTGCATCGCCGACGTTGGCTGTGTACAGAACGCGCTGCCGCGTTGCAGCCCCTTTTAACTTGGCATGGGTTGCCTCGGGGGTCTTCTCGGCGCTCGCGTCCGATTTGCCATCGTCGGGCTTCGATCCCTCTTGAGCCGCCTTGGTGGCAGCCGAGACGGCCGGAGCAATTGACTGCGAGCCAGTCGCCGATGCGTTGCTGGGGACCCGGTCTTCCCATCGTAACACCGCGATCGCAGCGGTACAGCCGCTGTTCTTAAGAGGCAGCTTCTCGAGCTGAGCGTCCACGGTGGTAAAGGTCTGGTCAAGCAGTTCCGGGATCGGCGCATTCGGGTTCTTCCGTATGATGTCCTCCAGGATAATATGCAGCTTCTTTCCACACCAGTCCGCCGCGAACGTCCCGGCGTGTCCGTCGAAGATAGCAAAATAACCATTGTCAGTTTCTATCGCTTCCTGACTTCCTCCTGTGGCGGACTGGGCATCACCACTCTCTTCGCTGGATTGAAGAGACTTCTGACTGCTTCCTTCAGAGACAAGTGCTGGCGCTGGCGTGTGCAGGAAGTTATACAGGAACGCGTGGGTGTCCTCCATGGTTCGGCGACATTTCTTATTTCTGTCCTCCCAGACGCCCACGCGGAACGTAGACCTCGGGCCCGGGAGCGACTCGCCAGCGGCATTGTTATGTTGACCCTGAGGGACTGCAAGAGAGGGGTCATTCTTGCCCAACTTCTGAATCGGGGTCTGATTTGCACCAGAGCTTAGATCGCTGTTGGAGCGGCTGCCAACCTGGGCGAAGTTGAGCGTATTTTTTGCGGTAGCGAGCAGACTGCTCGCCTTACTACTCACGCCGCTACTCCTTCGCTTCTTTTGTTCCGCCGAGCCTCCGGGATTTGGAGGGCTTCCGTTCCCGCTTCGCTTCTCGCCGCTCGCAGCCTGGCCTGTCGCCCTGATCGGGGTAGGGGATGCGCCATCCGCCCCGCCGTTGCCGGAGTTCCTCTCGGGCGACGGGGACTTGCTGCCTGCCTTGTTGTTGGAATCGGATGCGGCGTTGCTCTCGGCACCTTTGGATGCTGGAGAGCTGCCAAACATCTTACCTAGCAGACCTCCTTGTATGGAGAGACTGCGACGCTTGCTTCCTGCCAGGGTTATTGTGGAAGGAGGGATGTCGGGACAATGGCTTGAAGCTAGTAGATTGGCGCAGTGTCAGCAGGCCGAGGTCACAGCTGGCCAGGAAATGGGAGGGGACCAACACAAACAGACCAAGCGATGATCTCGGTCTAGGGAAGAAGGCCCGCGTAGAATTCGAGGTGAGAGGAGAAGCAGTGAGAGGAACGGCAGAGTCGCCTGCCCAAGGTCGCGGGGTTGATGCTGTTGGCCTAGCGCAACGCTTCTCGGTCCGACCGCGTTTCTTCGACTGGGCACACTGGAGAATCTCTGTGACCGGCAAGTCGCTGCGGGCTTCAGATGGTAGGCAAATGAGCGGTAGCCGGCAGAGGGAAGGCGGTTTGTGACGGAGAGATTGTTGTGGATGGGAAGCTCCCCGCGAATGCGATGTGCACAGCGAGAGGTTCGGGTCGCAACCAGAGCGGAGCCGCTATGGGCGAAGAGCGATGTGGGGTCTTGTGACTTGATTAGAAATGATGTAATACTAGTCTGTGTTCCTGAAGAGCGGGAAATCGTAGGTATTTGGAGTGTCTGCTGGAGGCTGAATGAAGGAGGGAAGAGATCTGAGGCAGAGAGGGGACAATCAACGCAGCAGATCAGCTCGATTAGGCAAACGGCGGGGAAGAAAGAGGCGTAGGAGCAGAGTTGCGGAACAAGCGGATAAGCAGCAGACCACCACCCGGCCAGTTGGTAATTGTTTGAAGCTTGTGGCTTTCGCAAAGGAGCAATAAATGTATGACAGCCTCCCCTCTAAGAGATCTGAGAGATGGCCTCGGGATGCTGCTCATGCAAAGGAACGGGCGGGAAAGAGGGAAATGGCGGGGCAGACGGAAGCCGGCTGGGCACGCAAAAGATCAACGATGCCAGCGCTGCAACGACGACCAGCTTTCTTAGCACTGTTCCGTACGTAGGTAGGTACTGTACTGTAATCCCGTACCTACGCGTACAATGAGGCAAAGGATCGGACGAGGAGCAGCAGCAGCAGGTCACCACTTCTCCCCAAACTGAGAGAATGACATCGGCATCGGGTACGTACCTTCTTCAGGCTGTCAACCTCTTGCCGTCCTTTTCAACACGTCCCAAATCGCTGTCTTAATATTACCGTGGGAATGAATGTACGGAGTATGAATTACTTCGGGATAATTGATCGTGGGTTGCTGTCTGATAGTCCCCGTGTCCTTTTGGAGATGCACAGATACGGCGACTTTCTTGAAAAAGTAGATTGGGTACGGTATTCCGTATAGGAAATCTGTTGGGCCACGAGACAGACGTGTCGTGCCCGGCTGTGCAGGCAGGAATGCAGTAGATGACGTTCCTGACGGATGCTTGCGACGTTCACGAGGGCCTAGCGCCGCTTATGGCCACTTCTGACAATGGACCCTTAGCTCGACGGCGTGCCTCGATCTACGACGGCTTCGTACTGTAATCGTAGGACCGAGACCGAAGGGGTTAAGTTGCGTGCTCTAAGGAAGATAGACTAGGAGCTAAGGCCAACCCTCGGCCGGGAGCGATGGGGCAGTCTGACTCTCCTGACTGGAGGACGCGACTCAGGAGAACTCGGCGCTTCGGGTTGATGATCCATGAGGAAATACTGCAAGGGCATTGGCGGCACCTGCAGGACTTGCTGCGCTCTCGGTTTCTTCAACCAGGACGGGCCAATGGTTTATGTAGGTTGGCAAAGGGTCGATGGCCGGTACGCAACTTGTTGCCAGAGACTAAAACCATGCCCTGCATCTCTGTTGACGGTCAAATGATTTGACCGGGGAATTACTCCAGATCAATAAGTGTATGGACGTAGCTAATATCACCGTGTTACTCTCGCCTCCCAATGCCTTTAGTCTATTATGCCATATTCTTATGTAATGATGTCGTCTTTCTCACTGTCAATTCTGGGTGCTTGAGTCTACGTGAACTATGTACGGCCGGGGTGGTGGCGAGCACTCATGATGAGGCTCTCGGCCTTCTACTCCATTAGACCGTGGGCCGGAAGCTTAGTCGTCCACTGCCGACCTCGCTACGCTCCTGACTTTAAGAACTACTCTTACGCTCCCGAAAACGCCATGATACAATCCTACATGAACTATTCGCGAATCAACCAAGATATTGGTACGAAGAGATGGGAAGACAAGTTGGCCCATCTCCGGAATTCATGTCTTCCCGTAGTTCCCGGTAAATACCAATAAATGACGGTGGATTGAGCCACCATCATGTCTCCTCATGACACAAGCCATGCGATCCACCCCGTCGCAACCAAGCGCCAAGAGAGGTTGGAGTTAGGGACGCCTCCTCGTGAGAAAGAGCAACCGGAGGAGGCCTAATGAGAGACAAGAGTGCCGCAACTGTGAGCTCCACCTCCTCAGGGCTTATCTTCGCAAGCTATCAAGTCGAGCTTGGAGGTCGTCGTCGCCAGGATCGCCACCGCCGCCGCCGCCGCCGACTGCCTGGGCGATCTTCCCCTCTGGTACCGCAGCCGTCTGCAACCCCGATGGAGTCTCTCCGAGCTGATATTATGCTGTTAGCATAGCACGTTCCGGAAGGGTTGCTGTTTCTCGAGAGCTGTCCCTCTCGACTCACTGATTGTTTCAAATCCACACCAATCTCTTCCAAGACCTGTTCGACAACCTCATCACCTTCCTCTTCGACGCCAACATCCATAGCATCATCAATGGCATCGTCCATCATCTCCTGTCGCTGTTCCATGATGTCGTTCTCCCGTTCGAATTCCATGGCAATCCGTTGTAATTGCGGCAAGTTCATGGTCCGGTTCATGCTGCCCAGGGCCATTGTAGCTCCCTTCATAGCCTGCATCATCTGCTCGTTCGTCCGGTATGTCTATTTGAGTGTTAGACAGGTGATGGCGCTCGGGGGCCAAAATGTTGCTTCTATACCTGAAGGCGTAGCGAGATCTTCTGCAGCTGGCTTCGCATCCCATAAAACTTCTCGATATATCTTCAGAAGATTAGCTGGTGGTCCTGAGACGACGGAGCCTGCGCAGAGGCACCATTGCTGAAGTGAGGCAAATGAGGAACACACCTTCTCGTCCGGACCAAATCTTTTGCCTGGATCTTGCAGGCTCCCATCTGGCCCTTCTGCGCGCTCTGCCTGATCTGCTGAACCAAAGTCTTCTCCTGTTTCTCCAACTTCACACGGACTTGATCTAGTTCACGAATGGCTTTGTCGAGTGACCGCTGGTTCTTGCGCAGCCGCTCCGCGGGCGTAATGCGCTTCCCGAAGGCCCATTCCAAGATCTGGCGACGGGTTGGTTAGCCGATGAAACGCCATAGAAAAGTACATTGTGGTACTCACATTCATTGCGAATGCAGGTGTCAGGGAGCGTAGTCAGTGAAGAGAAAAGCGAATAACAACCGGGGATATCGTCTGCTCTGCCGTTTGCCTGCCTATTGATAGACCGGCTGCCTGGTGGGGGGAGGCTGTTGTGATGAGGTAACACTGGAAAGCAGCAAGCGGTCCGAGCTTCTTCTATGCGGCCTCATTGTTCGACACGTGAAACGGCGTGTGCGGATATTTCCGGCCCGTGGATTGGACATGCGTAGCAGCTTCTGGCCAATCACCACGGTCAACAGAGAACGGTCAAATTTGCCGCCCCCAAAGAAATCATGCGCGCGAGGAAGTGACGGCACCAGCAGTAAGAGGAACTAGAACGTACGACGTACGACGTACGACGGCAAAGCTTCCTCCACAAAGTTCCCCCAAAAGAAACCACTTTGGCTTCTCTCACTTCCTCTGGCGACTTCCAGATGGATTAAAACGGCCAAGATGAGTCAAGAGTATTTCACCAGCAAGGGGAAAGCTCCCGACGGACGGGAAGCCGCCGAGTCCTCGAGTTCCGGCGACATTTCTAAGCAGTCCGACCCTGCTGCGCCAGCCTCTTCCTCAGCGCGCCCAGCATACATGACCGTCGGATCGGGATCCACCTCTGAGCATGCAGCACGCCTCCAGGCTCTCCTGGACAAGGACTCTGGGTATGGGGGAAGCAATGCTGGCGATGCAGTAAGCGCGTCGCTCCTCACGCCCGGGTCGCCCGCTTGGGACTCTGCCGTCCAAGAAGACAGGCCAATGCATCTGCAGTCCTCCCACAGCCATGCTCAAGTCGATGCCGACCGCCGCATGCAGGCCGGCACAATCCACCAGCTATGGTATAACCAGCACCGGGCGGCGCTAGGGCGCTCCATTGGCAGGGTCATCGAGCTCCTCAAGGGCTTGCAGGAGATGAACGTAACGTGGCCAGCAACCTACCCGTCTGTCCAACGCGCCGACACGGACTCTCCCTCACGGCCCGCCTCGAGACCCGGCTTCCAACACACTCATTCAACCATGCCCGACTCGACGCCGTCCTCGCCGACTACCGCCCCGCGACCGCTAAGACGGGCCATGACATCACTAGAGGATAGCACAGCAGAATCAAGCAGAGCGGCGGAGAAGCGGTCGGCGGCGGAGCCTCGACTCGTCACGCCTCAGATCGCTCAGGAATTTTCTATTCTCAAACTGGATCTGAAGCTAGGGGCGTTACATCAGACCGAACTGGTGCATTCTCTAGAGAGGGGCTCGATCGCGGCTCTGCTGGATGGCAAGATTAGTTCGAGTATCAAGCACCTGCTTTCGCTGAGAGACCGCATCGACGACACTTCGAGTAAAGTCCTCGTCACCGGAGACCTGAACGCCGGGAAGTCCACCTTCTGCAACGCGCTGCTGCGCCGGAAGATTCTACCTGAGGATCAGCAGCCCTGCACGAGCATATTCTGCGAAGTTCTCGACGCTAGCGAGAATGGTGGTATTGAGGAGGTTCACGCTGTTCACAAAGACTCGGTCTACGACCGCAATGACGAGACCACATATGACGTCTTCGCTCTCGGCGACCTAGAGCAGATCGTCACCGATAACTCGACCTACATGCAATGCAAGGTCTACGTCAAGGACGTGCGGTCAGTCGACAAGTCGTTGCTTGCCAACGGCGTGGTCAACATTGCCTTGATCGACGCTCCAGGTCTGAATTCCGACACGACGAAGACGACGGCTGTGTTTGCTCGGCAAGAGGAGATCGATGTAGTTGTATTCGTTGTGTCAGCCGCCAATCATTTCACTATGACGGCTAAGGAGTTCATTTGGGCTGCGGCGGCGGAGAAGGCATATCTCTTCATCGTCGTGAACGGTTTCGACGCCATCAGAGACAAGCAGCGCTGCGAGAAGATGATTTTGGACCAGGTGTCTGGTCTCAGCCCGCGGACCTTCAAGGAATCTTCTGAACTTGTTCACTTTGTATCGAGCAATGCCATTCCCATGGCTCCCTCACCACCTGGTGGCCCAGGCGGAGGTGGGAGCTCTAGTGGAGGTGGCGGCGGTGGTGACGACCCAAGCGACGACCCGAAAGGAAAGGGCAAGGACAAGGAGAAGATACAAGACTTTGAGGCGCTGGAGCAATCTCTACGCCGATTTGTTCTGGAAAAGCGGGCTCGATCGAAATTGGCCCCTGCAAAGACCTACCTGCTGAATATCCTGAATGATGTGAACGCGCTGGCCACAGTCAACAGGGAAGTTGCACAGTCGGAGATCGACCGTGTCACGAAGGAACTCCTGGAAATCGAGCCACAATTGGAATCGAGTAAGAAGGCTCAAGGCCAGGTCAAGGACGAGATTGATCAGACGATCGAAGATACGTGCAAAGAGGTCTACGACTACACGAGGACGACTCTCAGTACGGCCATCTCACATGTCGGGGACGATACCCTCGGCGTACCCTACCCAGGGCTGTTCAACTCATTTGAATATGCTGAAGCGCTGAAAGAGGCCATGCTTGCCGAGATTCAAGCCTCTGTCAGCAAGTGTGAGGACCACGCTCGTACCAAGACGGTCAGTGGCGTGAACGCGATCAAGCAACTGGGCATCTTACACATAGGGGATGAGTTTGGCGAGTTGAGCTTCCGCCCGGATGTAATGTTCCGACGGAAGCGTGATGTTCTCGCCAAGCAGGTTGACATCCCTACCGAACTATGGGACTTTGTCGACTGGTCCGTCCTCCTCCAGCGCCAGGAGAAGGTCGCGAGTACTGGTATGGCACTGACGGTTGCTACTGCCGTTGGCACTCGCCTCATCGGTGGCTATGGGTGGATGGATCATGCACTGAGTGCTGCGAAGGTCCTGGGCAACGACAATCTTCGTCGGCTGGTCATCCCCGGCATCGTTGTTGCTGGTAAGTGACTTTGTGTATCCTTGACCTTGCTCATCTTCACATACTGACTCGTCCTCAGCTGTGACCGCTACTGTCTACGTGCTCAACCAGATTCCCAAGTCACTTCCCCACCGTCTCTCGAACAAGATCTCCACCCAGCTTGCAGCGATGGACTATGTTCACAACAATTCCACCCGCATCTCCGGCTCGGTGCGCAAGGTGCTGCGCATCCCGGCTGACAACCTGCGCGTCGGCCTCCAGCGGTCGCTCGAGCAGCTCGGCTCGCGCCGCGAGGAGACCCTCCGCGTCAAGGCCGAGAGCGACGTCGCCGTCAGGTACTTCGGCAACCTGGTCCGCGAGAGCGCGAAGCAGCGGACCGTGGTCGAGGGCGTGGACCTCGAGGCCCAGCCCGTAGCCGGGCCGACTCACTGATCCCATATCCCGCAAACAGATACCACTCGTTTTTGATGCAGACACGAACTCCGGCGTTCCGGTTCTTTCAGGGGGGCGAGGCAAAGGCTTCTCTGAGATTGATTCCCTCGGCAAAAACAACGTTTGTCTCGTTCCGGAAAAGTTGTACATAATGCTGGTGATGTGGTCACGGCTGTCCTTCTACTCTATCACAGTCCTCGGCAAGCATATAAGGAAAGCATCGGGCAAGAGAGGGCAGACGCCGGCCGGTCCGAGGACTTGCGTAGTGGTAGGGGGGAGGATACGAGGAATGCTCGTTCTAAATTGGTGATGCTCTCTTTCACCTCTCCCCTTATTTATTGTACGATGTATGCTCTTCGACTCCCCGTACATAGATGATTGAATGGAACGTCTCCAAGTATTTCTTTCTCTTGGTGCCCGGTTCAAATATAAATTCTCACCCGTCTGGCATCCCCAGCGGGTCATTAACTTTCTGTCCTTCACGATTCTTGGTTATGCTAGTTGCTTGGGCCACCGGGATGCCACATCGAGGTCCTGTCTTCTTGATACAGAGGACCAGACGACATGACCGTACCTTGAACCAAATAGAGGGCGTAGACAATTCGGTATCTGTCAAGTCACGAACACGGGCAGACCGCTCAGAACCGTGAATACGAAATAGTTTCAATTCTCCAACCGTCAGTCATCCATCTGGAGGATGACCGTGGTCTGCAACATACATGGAAGAGAGCCCCCCGTCAGCGCAAGAGTCGATCTTCAAGAGCTGGGAGAGTTCTAGAGGAAGAAGTGACCAATAACCATTCCCGTCACCATTTGATATAATTACATGAATTTCGGCCAGACATAGATAGTCTGGATTCTCCGCCCCGTCTTCATTAAGCTACCAGCCGAGACGCCTGGCGGCAAGTGCAGTAGATGACGGTCTTCTCCACGATATGAGAGCCCTCACTATGCCAAAACCCGCAGGTTCCCACAAGCGCTGGTGACGAGGGAGCGAGGTGTTGGGGTGTGATATACAGATGATACAAGCTCGTCGTCTCGGGTTTCCGAAGACCATGCTCAGGGCAGAGGGTTTTACCCGCCCGTGCTAACAGCGGACGAGATGATAGACAGCCAGCGGGCCATTTACAGCGCCGGTCTCGCAGCCGCGGCCCCGTCGCGGCCCAGCGCGGCGCCGACCCGGTCGGCCGTGTTGCCCTCGCCGGCCTCGTGCGCCGCGCCGCCGGTCAACACGTCGCCGCCCATCTCGCGCATGCGCGCCTCCTGCTCCATGGCGATGAGCTGCTGCTCCTCGGCCCAGGCGAGCGCCCAGGGCACGCCGATCAGCAGGGCGCTGACGCTGATGGTCCAGAGGGAGCGGCCGCAGAAGAAGAGCGCCGTCGTGCCGATGCGGCGAGTGGCCTGGAACTTGCTCCAGAACCAGCCGCGCGTCGTGGGCGGGATGATGTCGCGCAGGGCGTAGATGCGGTCCGCGAGGGTCTCGCTCTCCGGGTCGTAGTCGTCGTCGCTGGAGATCTCGGAGTCTGTTTTGGGAGAAAGGGGGAACGATTAGCGATCTGCCTCTTGTATTTGGGAGTGAGAAGTGCTGGAGGCGGGTCTGAGGTAAATTCGAGAAGTAGGAGCTTGAGGTAGTAAGTATGCCGTTGAAGAGGACGCTTCAGAATCGCTCGTGCCCAGCGCATCCAGCGAGGTTCCAGAAAACGTCGATCGTAGCTGTCGAGAAGGGATATGGAAGCATACCAGTGTCCGTGAAATCAGCGTCATCTTCCTCAGGGCCCGGCTGGACCTGCTGAAAGTGCTCGTCCTCGACTTCGACCAGCTGGACCATCTTGTCGTCGGTTCAGGGTTCTTCTGGTGTGGGAGGTGTGAGGCTTGTCGGACTCAATGGAGTAGGCGAGCTGTTGTTATCTTGCGGACCTTGACGTCGGCAATGCTCGTCTTCAAAATCTTGCGTAAAGATCTCTGATCCAGAGGGGGTGATAGGTACTCTTGAATCGCTCTGTCCACCGGTGCTCCTGGGGTAGGATCAAGACTGGCGTGTCGTTTTGATGGACTGGAAGCTCCCTCGGTTTCTTCCTACTGCGGCGTCATTTTTTTCGTTCTGCTGCACCCAATCAGAGCGAATAGTGCACGGGCCATGACCTCGGACCGATGTTGATGCGTTTCTGGTGTGGCGCTAGAAAGTGGCTCGAATGAGTGGACGGAAACAAACACAGAGGATCCCCTATTATTATTGCATGAGCTCTCGAGGTGCTCTGTTATTCAGGGGTTCACAACCTGGAGGGCTGCGCCGTTCAACCAAGGCTGAGAGGGCTACACAGTGAGTTCTGTTTCGGCTACAGGCCATTTTCGAATGTATGCAATTCAGAGATATATACAATTAAGGTTTTCGAGATACCATGCGGTTTATCCATTCAACAGCAACCTCATCGTGCCCCGATGCGCCATGCAATGCTCGAATTACTACTCGAATCACATGCGTCTTTCTATGTCAAATGCTTCCTTGTCGTCGTACAATGCTGCCAGCCACGTCTATCCTTTCCCCGTCCCTTCCCTTCATATCCTGCCTCGTTCCGGGTCATCTGCGAACCGAATGCCACGTCTTGCAGGGGGCACTCTTGGGGTATCGTCGTCATCACTGTCCTCATCTGCACCGGAGACACCGAGCGCTGCTTCCCTGCGGCGTCTCTCGGCTGGTGTTTCATTACTGTCATCATGGCCATCGCCATCCCCTTGGACACCCTTCAGCACAGCCAGCCGACGTCGACGCTCCACCGCGGTCTCGGGTAAAGCTTGGCTAGGGACATCTTCGTCGGTAAGTGATGGGCTGGGCGAGGGAGAGGGCGATCTTGAGCGCGGCCGTCGTTCCCGGGGATGCGGGCTACTGCTCGAGCCGCTGCCCACTTCATCACCTGCCGGTGTGAGGGCCGATGATACAGACATAGCAGCCTTCCTTCGATCCGCTGCGGTCTGCGGAAATTGTCGCGACACTGGTGAAGGTGACGGTGAAGGTGATGGGTCCTGCTTCGCAAGGCTCTTGACAACCTGGGAAGCGCTGGACTGATCGACAATTTCGCGCCTAGTGCTTTTGTCGAGCTTCTGCATCTCCTTAATGAAATCACTCTTGGTCATTCGCTGACCAACACCGCCGATCGTGAAGCGAATCTGCCGATCATCCTCCTCTTGTTGTTCAGCTACGCTCTTCTTCCTCTCCCTTTGGGCGGCGGACGCCTCCCCTTCACGCCCGAACCCTGTCCAACTTCGCTTGGGAGGCTTCCCAGGGGCCTTATCAGCCTCCTCTGCACCGCCAGATGTGCTAGGTTCCGCTGGCTGTTCGGTCTTCGGGGCGCCCTTAACGAGGCCACCCATGCCCATATATTTGAGGCTCTGCGCCATCAGGTCCCCTCCGCCTCCATCAGGTTTCTGAGGCGGAAGCTCGTACTTCTTGACGACCTCGCCATCCTCATCCTCAACGATGATCTAATATGGAGTTAGCTTGATGCGTAGAAAGACGGCAAAGGGCATGTAAGCTTACCGTATTGCCGAACTGATACGCGCGTGCAGGCTCGTGTTTTCTGTCGTGTTTGTGCTTTTCCTTGCGCTTCTGTATCTCCTCGTCCCGCCAGTTCCCAAATTTCTTCTTCAATGAATCGTACGTCCACCCACCAGAGTCGACCTCCTCCTTTATCTTCGCCGGAAGGTCTTTAACGACCCTGTCTTCGTTTACGGGTGCGTCGACAGTTAGCACATCGCCCTGCTCGTTCTCGACCACAATATGATCCCCCTCATCATACACCTCGACAGGTTCCCGCTGGTCCCCTTCAGGACTCTCCTGGGGGGTTCTGCCGGGAGTCTCGCCCTCCTCCAATTCCTTCTCGGCGTCTGCTTCCAAGCGGGATCCTGGTGACTGCGCCGTGTCCGAAGCATCTTGCCTTTCAGTAGTCTCACGGGAATCTTGAAGAGTTGGGGAGGTGTAGTCGCTTTGGCTCCGCCGCTGAGGGAAGATTGCCGACTGACTGATCGGGCCACCGGGACCGACCGTATCATCCCACTTCTTCTTCCGCCGGCGGCCGGCAAGTGAGGACGCTCGACTACCGTGGTGACTTGCGTTATCCTCATCACGCACGCGACGCAGGAAGTTGTTGGGGTATCCTATTGGTGGCAAAGTTCCAGGCGGCATTTCCGGCATCTTGAGTTCGTCAACATCGGTCTCCGACATGCTCCGCGCTTGAGACCTAGATTGTGATGAGATCCTAGGCAGACGATTCATCCAAGATGGACCCTCCTCGTTGGCAGTGGTGTATGACATGGTGATAGCGAGAGTGTTGATATGTTTTCCGAGTGTGAAAACGGCGATCGAAGAGCCATGCACTATGATTGATGCGATTACCAGAAACGTCACAATAGGCCATACCAGAGCGATAAGAAGCCCGTGTTCCTGATTAATGTCCGGGACTTGGGACAACGGCACAGGGTTCTCGCTCTCCAACTCTGCCCTTGCGAGAATGGCGACGAAGATGGCTCCCACGCCGATGGGACCGAAGTGGCCAGCGAACAAGGCCTCGCGCCAGGTTTTTATATCCGGTATCAGAGGCTTGAGAGCCATCATAATGGGAATGCGACGGAACAGGATGACAAATATCGCAATAATCGTCAGCCGCCATGCGCTGAGACCCAGGGCGGTGTTGTTGAACTGCTCCCAAGGGATGATCGTGCCCAGGTAGACGAAATACGTCAAGTTGAGGAGAAGATCGATGACGTTGGACACATGAGACTCTTCCGTCTTCTGGCCAAACCATCCGTCGTTAGAGAAACCGACACCACAGGCAAACCCGACCAGCAGATCGTCGACGCCGAGAATGCTCCCCGATCCAGCGCAGAACAAGGCGAGCACGAAGTAGAACACAAGAAAACTCTCTCGGTCGATCAAGTCATGCTGTTCGGCGAATTTGATGCCATGCCGCGCAAAGTATCCAATCATGAAGCCGTAGATTGCGCCAAAGATGCACTCATAAAGAACGGTGAACACGAGCCAGTGGTAGGTAACTTCCCTTGCGCTGAGATGATCCTGTATGAGATACAGAGAGAGGTAGATGAAGGGAAAGGCCATGCCGTCGTTGCACCCGGATTCCGCAGACAATAGATCCCGCAGATGCTTCGGGACTCTCTTGGCGAATTTGCCCTTTCCCACAACCGACGAGGCTAGGACTGGATCAGTTGCCGTGACACAGGCGGCCACTACCAGACTCTCCAACCAGTTCAGCCGAGGGACCATCCACCACACAAAGAGGCTCGTGACAAGCCAGCCGTAAGTCATGACCGGCACCAGGAGGAAGACAACGGATTTCCAGTGCTTTTCCATATAGAATTTCGGCAACTCGACTCCGACGGCAAAGCACTGGACCACGAGAACAATCCGGGAGAACTCGATCGTTACGATATCGACACTCCCCCACGACTCGGGTACGATGAGATTTGCGGCATGGGGTCCGAATATGAGGCCGCAAACTGTGGCTACAGTGGCTTCGCCGATATACATTCGCTCCTTGATCACCGAGGAGCAAAGCATGAAGAGAGAAGTGAAGCCGCCGAGGATGATGTACACCAAGTGCGGCTTGGTGATGGATAGATGATCCCACGCCATCTTGACCTCGCTGACCACGCGTTCTCGGAAGAGAAGTGCGGCGCGTTCAACTTTGGTAGGGTGAGCTGCCCGACGAGAGACCCTCAACCAGGAGCACTTGGCGACTGCTGGGGGTTGAGAGCTCGCAGGCGGTTCTGAGTAAGCCCGTGACGGACACGCGTAGGGCTCAGGACGCCCCAATCGATCGACTGTGTCCCGAGAGCTGCAGACTTCGAATGCATGAACGGAGGAGATAACGCGCCAAAACTGGCAGAGGTCCTAAGCGAGTTTATGGCGTGAATTTCGCTCGAAGCGGTGGTCCTAGCAAACGCGAGGTCGCGGCCGGGCCGTCATGTGGCAGCCGGAAGCTCGTGCTGAAAAACTCGGATCCGTAGGCCGGCGCAGGATGATAACGGCAAAGGAGTAAAGCTGCAGCCGTGGTTCACCGCAGCAGCGGGTGGCACTCCTGAGAGCTGAGAGTCGACAGAGGCTGCTTGATGAAGAATCGCCAGTGCGAAGACAGGCCAATCAATACAGGAGGGTATCCGACAGAGAAAGAATAACAAGAAGGGAAGACAGCGATCATTGATATAATTGTAGAAAAGAAAGACGGCACGCCGCTAATAAGGTACCCGGGCTGTGTCCCTGCCCACTCTGCCTCTGAGGCTTAAGCAACTAAACTTGCTAGGGCAAGGCGTGCAGACTGCGGTGGGGCGGCTGCTTGGCGGGAGAGGCGATAAATAACAGGACCCAACAACACTGGTCCCTTCCTCCCCTTGTATAGTCGGCAAGGCATCCTATCCGGGCAGCCCTGGGTATCCTGGGCCGGGGAAGCGCTTGCTTTCTCCGAGTCCGGCAGCATCTTGCATGGAGATAAGGTGCCTAAGTTAGGTACCAGGTAATAGTCACCCGAGGTCTACATTGGGGGCTTCTCCGTCCACATCTCGGTCTATGAGAGAAGGTGGATGATGACAACAAGAGAACAAATCTTGTCTGAAGGTTTCGAAGCGACCAGGCGACTCACGCTTTTAGCCTCCATTTCTTCGCTACCTACCTGCGCTATTCTCCACCAGCGGGGGTTGGCGGGGATGGCTGCGTCGTCACGCCAAGATGGACACTCCACCCGCCGGCACCCACAGCTGCGTAACTCCGGCGCAGTCGGGTATTCCGTCACATTTAGAGCGTGCGGCCCTCCGCAGAAGTCGCGGCATCTTGTCGTCTTTGCCATCGCTAGATCCCGAGCCTAGAGAAGCTTCTATTGTTGTCAGGCTCTCCGTCAGCGAATCGACTGCGGACAAGCTCGCACAAGAGATCGAGTCTCCATCCAGATAAGCACGCAGGTAACGTGAGACAGCAGGATGGTCGGGCTCCGGCCATGATCTGCGCCGGCGGGCTAGCGCAGTTGGCTGCGAGCGACAGTAGCACGCCGACCGAGCCGACGACAGCTCCAGAGCATCTTCTCCAGTGTCCCGATTCTAGAGCTTTCTGGACACACGAATCCAGCGTCCAATGCCGCGGCTCCAGCTGGCGTTCTGCCACCGTGGACATCCAAATGACCAGCAGACCGTAGGGCATGCACCTGGTGTTGTAAAAAGGAAGAATCACCCCCATTTGAGAGGTATTTGCGGGTAACACAGGTGACACTGGGTATATGAATACCGGTCGTCGGCGTGTCCTCTCCGTCCCCCCGGGTTCTTTCACATTACCTATCAGAGCAAGGTCGTCTTTCCTATCATCCGAATCGAAATCCGATCGACCCAATGCTCGTCTTCTTTGCCTTTCCTTCATCTGGGCGATCGAATCTTCCCCTCATTTCACTGCGATCGCTTTGGCGACCGAGATCAAACACATTTCTGACCCCGTTGCAGGGCGACGTCACGTCTTGGCCCTCAGACGATGGGCGGGTCATGATGGTTGTTTTTGTGATTACGCTGGGTATCGCACGTCTTAGCAGGCTCGGCAAGCGCTTGGCGAAAGGATCTGAGAGGAGAATCTCTCCGTGCCAAGCGCCAAGCGGCTTACAGTGTGCAAGAAAAGAGCGCGCCTGTTATCAGCTGTGTCGTCGTCTGTAGCTCTGTAGCGTCGATTCATCTTCCAGGATACAGGATACAGGGAAGCTTGGGCGTCGAAATGTCGCTCTGGATTTCGTAACGGACCACCAGGAGAACAGAAGGAGGACTGGACCGAAGACGTCGCTCTGCACCTTCTAATGCGCACGCATTTCCGTTACAAGGTGGATCGAAACTGTATGGTACGTATGCCTTGCAGTTGGCCTGGTATCTTAGAGTTTGCTCTCAACAGAAAGTCCTCCGCTCCAGCGAGGGTCCTGGCGAGTACCTTCTCTTTAGGTTCATGGTCGAGGAGCCAGCACCGAAGAACATGAAGAGACGAGTGATGCTGCTTGGCTAAGTATTCTGATTTTTTTAGCCTCATTGTCCTACTACTAAATGTATGATATACTCCCTTCTCGACCTAGGAAGGTATTCAGAAATACCATAACCTGGCAAGCCATCCTGTTACCGGCGGGGAAACTCGAAGGCACGCGGCGGTTTGCAAACACGGAACGGGATGTTTCTGTAAGTTGCCTTGCCCCGTGTCGAAAATAAGTAGGTCCTGCCCTTCGAATTGACCTGCTTTGCAACCGTCGACTCTTGACCGTTGAGTCTTCTATGTGCATGTGATGTTTCGTACTACGAGATATTGTCCCACGCGCATTGCTTGGACTGGTCTGAGTTTTCCAGCCCTGATTGGGCAAACTCCCTGATCCCGCATGTGCATCCTGCAGAGTGAATTACACGGGATTGGATTGTTATTGTAGCTCGGCCTTCATTCTCGTGGGGGCTGAAGAGCCTCGCGTGGACATGCCGAAAGAGAGGAGTAGAGACCGTGTGGCGACCGATGTAGGACATCTACCAGGTACTCGATTGAACAGTATCGCCGTTCTCCTATCCACCATGCTACCTCAGGCCTCTCGTCAAGATCAGACATGCTGCGAGCGTGGCTGAGGATGTGTTTTCCTGCAGGCTAGATCACAAGGCGCATTTACACGACGGTGACGTGAGAGCGTCACTGTCGCCTAAGCTTGGCCATGTGAGCGGAATTCACCAGGTCCCCAAGCGATTCTTTCGCTGTCCGTGAATAAATCTCGTCCAAGATTTTGTTGTCGCATGTTGTTGACGAAGGAAGTACGGAGTAGGTGATTATGTAAGGACGTGACACGGGTGGGCCGCGATCTAGCGCGACGAGGCTTTACGCGACACGCCGAGCGAGGGACGTACCTTCCTCCTCTCGTACAGTGCCATCTGTACTCCGTACAATGCGTAACAGTTACACTTCCACCCAGACCCCTCACAAGAATTGAGGCTGGATGACGGCTGGGAAACCCGGCCTCCTCCCCTTTCGACCTCGGATTCTCCAGAGGAGCGTGTTATCATCGGCATCTCGAGCTTCGCATGTTCAATGCAGCAACGTTGGGCCTCGCCAATCATCCTTCTTCGACCCGATGCTGAGACGAGCGGTCGAGGCCGACCTGGCCTCAGACGCACCTCTGGCAAAGCCGGCGGCTAAGGTCGACCTCGCAAAGCGTCTCTTTCCCTCCAGTAGTCCGAATCCTGCCCATGATGGCAACATCGCTGAGCAGTTCAAGAGAGTCGGTTCCAGCGCCAGCTGCACCGGCGCCTCAAGCTTCGCCAGACCAGCAAAGCCCGCTGAAGCTTTAAAGCCACGCTCTGCGAATATGCCACAGGCTGCTTACAGTCGCCCCAAGCCGCTGAGTAACTACGCAGGCACGGGCGAGTCCTTTGCCTCTCTATACAACAAGCAGGATTCTTTTAAGGAGGAGCCGGTGGTAATCGACCTGCTTGACGATGGACCACAGAAGACGTCGAGGGCTGCTCCGTCTGTTTACATCGCAGAGGACGACTTCAGCGATGACGAAAACCTAGACCTGGACTTCGAATGCCCCTCGGCCTTGCCTGCACTGCCTCCCGTCCAGAGATCTGTCCATAAGAACGAGATGCCGGCTCCAGCAAGCAACGCGACCAATCTATCCTGGTCACAGTCTTCTCCGTCGCATTACCAACCTCCGAAACGAGATACCGCTACGTTATCACAGTCCACGGATTCACAGAGGTCTGCGAAACGTCAGTCACCAGAAGACGCAACCACACCTATACGCCCGAAAAAGCGACAACTTCCGTCAAATTGGCAGAGGTCAAAGCAATCCGACGGTGACGGTGAGGATACAGACTCACGCGCGCAGCCATCACATGTTGCTACTCCGGCAGTGAGAGCCAAGAATCCTCTCCCTTGGAACACTACCGCTAGCGCTGTAAAAGCTAAGAAGAGGGAGCTGAAGAGCCAGCAGAGGAAGCCGGCCGTCACTGATTACTCCGTGGAAGAAATCAGTCAGGCCGTGACCTCCCATGGCGCGGCACAGGCATCGGCCATTTCGCTTAGCAATGAGCAGAGGCATGTCAAGAGCCTGGTCTGCGAGAACAGTCAAAGCGTCTTCTTCACGGGCCCGGCCGGTACTGGCAAGTCGGTTCTCATGAGAGCCATCATCCAAGATCTCAAAAAGAAGTTTGCTCGGGATCCCGACCGTCTTGCTGTCACGGCTTCAACCGGCTTGGCGGCATGCAATATTGGAGGCATGACTCTGCACAGCTTCTCTGGCATAGGCCTAGGAAAAGAAGATGTGCAAACTCTAGTGAAGAAGATTCGGAGGAATCCGAAAGCCAAGAACCGTTGGCTACGAACAAAGGTGCTCATCATCGACGAAATTTCTATGGTTGACGGAGATCTCTTCGACAAATTGTCACAGATTGGCCGCGTTATACGTAATAACGGTCGACCTTGGGGTGGCATACAGCTTGTTATCACCGGGGACTTCTTCCAGCTTCCGCCCGTACCAGACGGTGACAAGAAGAGAGATGTCAAATTCGCCTTTGAGGCGGCAACATGGGGCACGTCGATTGACCATACCATCGGTCTCACAGAGGTGTTCCGCCAGAAAGATCCTGGTTCGTGCATCATGCGCATCTGTACTTGACCAGAGCTAACTTTGGTGGCCAGTCTTCGCACAAATGCTCAATGAGATGCGCTTGGGGCAGATCAGCGACCAGACTGTCCAAGCCTTCAAGGCGCTCTCACGGCCGTTGCATTTTGGCGATGGCCTGGAGTTCACTGAGTTGTAAGTTTCGAAGCTATGTGCGTCCACTGTCATAAATGCTAAGTTCTCGTAGGTTCCCGACCAGGCATGAAGTCGAAAATTCAAATCAACAACGGCTCAGGGCCCTTCCAGGAAAGAGTTATCGCTACGATGCTCTAGATACAGGCGATCCAGCGATCAGAGAAAAGCTCCTCCAAAACATGATGGCCCCGAAGTCTCTGGAGCTCAAGAAGGGAGCACAAGTGATGCTCATCAAGAATATGGATGAGACGCTGGTCAATGGATCACTTGGTACCGTTATTGGTTTCATGACGGAAAGCGCTTTCGAACTTAACGGCCTGGGCGCTGATGAGCTGAGTGATGTTGACGTGGACCCTAAGGTCAAGAAACGGCTCGCCATGTTCAGCCGGGAACTGGATGAGCATGCCGGACCCGACAAGAAGGAATACCCTCTCGTACAATTCCATGCCGTTGATGGGACACCCAGGATCCTGCTTTGCAATTCGGAACCGTGGAAGGTGGAACTACCTACTGGGGAGGTCCAAGCGTCGCGTGAACAGCTCCCTCTCATCCTCGCGTGGGCGCTTTCCATACACAAGGCACAAGGTCAGACACTGGAACGTGTGAAGGTTGACCTCGGCAAGGTCTTCGAGAAGGGACAAGCATATGTGGCTCTCAGCCGTGCTACCTCCCAGCAAGGTCTGCAGGTACTCCGCTTCGAGAAGCACAAAGTTATGGCTCACCCGCGTGTGGTGCAATTCTACCGCCAGCTGTACAGCGCGGAGTCGGCGGTGAAGAAGAAGAAGCAGACATCTTCGATTACGAGTTTTGCGTTCAAGAGCGTGCCCGCGCCAGCTGCCCAGAAAGGGAGGGAGGTCATAGACTTAGATGAGGATGAGGAAGCTATGATGGCGGCGTATGGTTAGATGGTCATGGAGTTTCCGGTGTGTTTATTGGTTTTGGAGGCTTATCGAGTTGCTTCTTGGACCAGAGCGAGGCCTGTACAATTAGATAGCCAGTCGCCTTAGCCGTATGTCTGTACGCTTGATGTGCGGATTAGATATCTCCGTGTTCCATCCCAGTATCACTTGCCGCCTTGCTCTACCTGTGAACACCCATTACGCCCCTGAACAGTTTACGCCGAACAGGTACTTTGGTGGTTATATGAAGACTTACAATACAAGGAAAGTAAGGTATGTACCCACGGCAACTCAAGAGAAACTAAGCACTTGGCACATATCAGCATTTCTCGGAATATCAAGGAGTCGCGATCTTCTTCAGGTGCATGAGAAAGTAGCTGCACGGTGTTGTTCTGCCAACACGGTCAACGCCGCACTGTGGTTATCGATAAGAAAATAATGGCCTTTGAAGCTCGACTCGAAATCCTCACGTCTAGGCAAAACCCTCGCCTCATCCACCACGATCGGTTCATATCTTCCCTGCAGAACGCCATTTTGACGGCTCTAAACGAGGTCCCAAGGCCCTCTGATCCTCACCCAAATATACGCCGCTGAGCACTTTCCTCTTCCGTCCGTGGAAGTCGCGCGAGTGTTGCATGCTCCGAGCCGAACAGTGACCATGGCGTCTCAATTCATCGGGCTGCAGATGCTGGTCACTCTGCGCGATCCTCCCGTCAAACTGCGCGGAACGGTGGCCAAGGTTGAGGCTGGCCAGAGCCTCACTCTTGTCAACGGTGAGTCTGCCCTGCTCGTCGATCCGATGTCCTCCTACAGCTCGGCTAATGGGGTTTAATCTTGCGCGGTAGTCTTCACTCTAGGAACCCCTCAGTGGCGGCCGAACGTTTTGATCAATGCTGCAAATGTTGTCGACCTCTCCGAAGTCCCTGCAGAGCCGGCGCCTGCCACGGTCCCAGCCGCAACGCCTCCCATTGCGCCGCCGACGGTGGTTCAGCCGACGCCCCCACCAGCAAAAGCACCCTTCGTGGATCCTGCAATCCTCTCGGTTGGGAAGCCGCCTGTGGCACCCTCAGGACGTGGCTCTCAACCTCGCGCGAGCGAAAGGAGAGATCCGCAGCCAACGGTGATACCAGCTGCCAGGGCTGAAGAGGGCTCCCGGGATGTGACGCCAACGGCGACTACTCTAGGAGCAGTGAAGGATCTAAAGATCGAGAACCGCGAACCCACTCGGTCTATCGATGTTGCGGAGGAGTATATAGAGCCTGAGGTGCCTGTTCAGGATTCTCAATCCACTGCGCAGAGGAAGCGCCCACGACGGAAACAAAGGGGCGGCCGTAATGCTCCTCAGGAGGAAGCCGCAGATCCTTCACCGGCAGGAGGCGCGAACCCGCCGAACAGAGGGACAGGATGGAGGCAAACCCCAATTCTCCAGGATACGGCGTCTTTTCAGCCCTTCAAGTCACTCAAGAAGAATGGCGGCAAGGGGAGGAATCAGCAGGCCAATGATAACGGGTGGGCCTCTGAAGACGTTACGGACGTTCAGGGAGCGGGTGACTTCGACTTCGAGGGAAGCCTCGCGAAGTTTGACAAGCGGACTTTGTTCGATCAGATGAGAAAGGAGGACCAAATTAGCGATGCGGACCGACTTGTATCGCACAACCGTCAGACTCGACCAAAGCCAGGGACCGCTGGTGGGAAGAATCTTCACTACTCCGAGAACGTGCTCGATCTCCCAACTCCTCCTAGCAAGCCGGACAAGGCCCCGCCCAACGACTTCTGGAACAGCGAAGCGGACGATGGGGCCCTAAATGGCGGCGAGCGCCTAAGCGGCAGAGAACTCGGAAGCAGACAAAGCTCGAGAAGAGGTGAGAGCAAAACCTCTGTGAACCGGAGATCTCAGTCGCGGAAAGCCAGCGCTGTCATTATGGGACAGGGACCCAGCCGGACAAACTCAGGTGTAAGCGCTCGAAACAACGTCGGAACCAGAGCACCGTCGGGGAGTATTGACAGGAAGAAGCAGCTCCCAACCGCCGCAGCATCCCAGGGCTTCTACCTGGTTCCTTCCAGTCGCCGCCTAGAGACCGTGTCCGCCCTGCAGATGCTCAACCTAGAGAACATCGCGCACAATGAGCTCGGATTGACGGAGGACATGATGACGGAGAACGCTGGTAGAGGGATTGCGGAAGTTACATTAACTGCGCTGACTGACCCTGCAATTAAGGTCCGGTTAGGGGCTGCCGATGCGTCAAAATCAGCGCCAAATGCTCCGGCTCCCACGGTGGTTATTCTAGCTGGCAACAACAAATCTGGCATCCGTGCCGTCGCGGCAGGTCGTCACTTGCGAAACAAGGGAGCAAATGTGCTGCTCTGCATAGTCGGCATAGAGCGCGGCGACCGGGACCTTCTAGAAGACATGCGGCAGCAGGTGCGGCTGTTCAAGAACTTTGGCGGGCGGGTCTACACCAAGACCGACCTCTTTGACCACGTCCGGAAAGCGAGCATCCCCGTCATATCCATGGATGCTCCGCGAAGCGTGTTGCCCCAGACGCCACCAGCCGTGACGCTAATCATCGATGCGTTACTCGGCTTGGCGGTCTCTTTTGATGAGCTTCGGACCGGAGATCAAGCCACGGTCTACGAGTTGATAGAGTGGGCGAACCGCAACGAGGCGTTCGTCCTGGCCGTCGATATCCCGACCGGGATCGATCCCTCCTCAGGCAAGGTCAATATCATCGACGGCAATCGGCTGTATGTCAGACCGAGATACGTTGTCGCCATGGGCGCGCCGAAGAAAGGATTGCTTGAAGCCATAGCAGCCGGTGATGCGGCGGACGACGAGACGGTCACAGGAGAAGCCACTATCAGTGATGACGATGCCCCGCTTGACTGGAAGCTCTTCGTGGCGGACATGGGCCTCGGCGCCGCCGTGTGGAAGAAGGCGGGCACTAAGATCCGCCGCGGCATCGATTTCGATGATAAGTGGGTTCTGGAGATGAAATACCAGAGCCCCAGCGCCGGTGGAGATTAGGACGCCAGCCGGGCCACGGGAGAAGGTCCGTCTGTGGGCGTCGGGAGGTCAGAGGAAGAGCAAGAGCACCTGACCGAGGGGCTAGATAAGACGGCATCAGTCGAAGACGCGGATTCTCAGCGAGGGGAGTCAGTTGAGCACGAGGAAGATCAAAAAGAGGGCATAGCGGGACAGGCCGGCGGCAGCGTCTGCTTTCATGATTTCCTGGGTTGCGTAGAATTGTACGTCGGGTTCGCTGCATTCGTCGGCGTTGTTGCTTGGTGGTTATTTTGAGGACGGTTAAAAAGGCGGTCGCTTCAGATATGTGGCAACGGTGTTGATTCAAAGAGCACAACTCAGCGCCTTGGGCAGTCCTCATGATGGCTACGAGTATGATAGACGAGCAAGGACTATTAAAGATGAGAACCTTAGGTTCTTGGCCCATAATCTTGGAATCTCGGTCACCTATAGCAGTGAAACTCGTCCCAGGAAGCTCCAGTGCTGGTGGCTTTGAAGGTCTCGGCAGCATGTCCTAGACGACCGACCTTTCGCTGCTCTCCATATCCTGTAACCTCCTCCTTACCCTCCTGGATCGCCATCTCCAGCAAAGTTCGGACACTCGGGTGTGCCCATCTGCGCGACGGCCGAGTTACATATTCATGCCCCCCCTTCCCTACCCTGCTCTTGCCAAGAACTCCTTGCTGAACGGATAATCCGTGTAGCCTTTTACTAGCTTAGGCGTGTAGAAGACAGACCTATCGTACTTCTCCAGCTCGACACCCTCCTTAACCCTGAACACCAGGTCGGGGTTAGAGACGAAGTACCGCCCGAAGACGGCGACCACGTCGTAGTCCTTGTACTTCTCGTCGACAAGCTCCCTAGCCGTGTCGGGCTTTATACCCCCGGCGATGAGCACGGGACTGGTGTTATCCCAGATCTTGACGAGGAAGCCCACATCGTTCCCAGAACCGCAGCCCGCGTCGTCGTTACCGCTGATGCGCGCCTCGATCAGGTGCAGATACGCGAGCCGCCCCAGCTTCTTCAGCTCGCGGACCAGGTACTCGAACGTCGGGTGCGGGTCGTCCATGAGCATGCCCTGGAAGTCGCTGAACGGGCTGAGCCGGATCGCCGTCCGCTCCGCGCCCACGGCCCCGACGACCGCCTTCGTCACCTCGAGCGCGAACCGCGCCCGCTTCTCGACGCTGCCGCCCCAGCCGTCCGTCCGCCGGTTGCTCACGTCCTGCAGGAACTGGTCCGGCAGGTACCCGTTCGCGGCGTGGATCTCCACGCCGTCGAACCCGGCGCCCTCCACGGCGCTGCGCGCGGCGGCCGCGTAGTCGGCGATGACGGCGCGGATGTCCCCCTCGGTCATCGCCTCGGGCACGGGGCTGTCCTCGTCGATGGGCACCGCGCTGGCGGACTGCACCTTGAAGCCGGCCCTAGCCGCCGCCCGCGCAAACGCACCCCGGCCGAGATGCCACAGCTGCAGGTAGACGAAGCACCCCTTGGCGTGGATCGCGTCCACGATCTCCCGCCACGCGGCGACCTGCTCGCCGGTCCAGATCCCGGGCACATTGGAGCGGCCGATGGCGCGGGGCGAGATCTGCGTCGCCTCGGTGATGAGGAGCGTGCCGGGCACGGAGGCCCGCTGCTCATAGTACTCTGTGCGCGGCGTGTAAGTTCTGGAGTTCTTCATGCTGCTTAGGCCGATCGCGAGGCGAGGAGGCGGCCACCGACCGGAGGAAAACTTGCCTTTTACTATGTCCTTCATCGGTACAAGATCATCAGTGGCGCGGTAGCGGGTCAGAGGCGCCATGGCAATCCTGTGCTCCAGCTTCACAGAGCCGACGTCGAGGGGGGAGAAGAGCTTAGACATATTGGCTGTGCTGAGCTGGACGGAGGAAGCACTCCTTCCTCTGTCACTACTAGTTTTGTTATGCTCGAGAAGCGAGTTTCCTTGTCCTGTCAAGCACTCGCGCAATCTTTGTGAGGTTATCGCGACGCAGATCTACAACGCGCTCTACGGCAAAGCGGCGATATGTCGACACCGTCCGGGTTCCACTAAGCGGCCGTGCGGCAAATCGGAGCCGAAAGCACACCATCGACGGAGGTGAGTGGATGGGGATGGATTTGTCAGTTTGGCCCGATAAACCTAATGAGATACCGGAGGTCTCGCGTTCTCGCCAGATAATCTGTATGTAACCCATCTGGAGCCATTCGGCACTTTTCATGGCTGTCGGCAGGAAACTTGCCGATAGTGGTTGGGGCTTCCGGACTAGAACTACCAAACCCGCCCCCGAAGTGGACCATCTAGGAACTGCGGCTCTCTTGCAAGCTTCCGGCTCTTCGGGAACAACTGTGCGCAAGATGTTTGTTCTTCTCATGACACATCCGGTAAGTCCAGTATCGTCCGATCCGACGGTAAGTCTGCCTTTGCCGAGAATGGCGAGAGTGAAGGAAAAGGTCGACCGTCTCTTCCTTGCTAGCCTTATCTCATCTCTTCGATGAATCCCCATCGCTATTCTGCATCCAGGCAAGGACCTTTGGAAGAGGTGCGAGGGAGACAATGGGATCGTCCAATGACATCGCGGTATCAGAACCAGCCATGGAAGGAGGAGGCTCAACGGGGAAGCTCGATGTCAGCGAGAAGACCAGCAGTAGCAGCTCGATCACTGAAGAGCAGCCACACAACGATGGTGATGCCCGCAGTATAGCGGAGAGCATAGGAAACCAGAGAAGGCTTCTCTCGAAGAGCCGACTCCTCGTCGCCTTCCCAGCCTTGGCCCTGTGTCTGTTCGTGTCGTTCATCGACCAGACCAGCGTCTCGACCTCCATCCCCGCTGTGTCGGCGGACCTGAACACGGGAACCGCGACATCATGGATTGGCGCCTCCTTCCTAATATCCTCAGTGTCCTTCCAGCTCATCAATGGCCGGCTATCAGACATCTTCGGCCGGAAGAACCTGCTCTTGGCCTGCCTCCTAATTCTGGCCTTGGGCGACCTCTTGGCTGGATTTGCCAAGACTTCGACCCAGCTATTCGCCTTCAGAGCCCTTGCCGGCATAGGAGGCGGAGGAATCAACTCCATCGTTATGATCATCGTCAGCGACATAACCACGCTCCAGAATCGTGGCAAGTACCAAGGTCAGACCTTCTCACTCCCTGTCCGTGCCGGAAACGAACCTCAACTCACCGGACCATTCTAGGAATCCTTGGAGCCGTGCTCGCCCTCGCCAACGGGACTGGACCCTTCGTTGGCGGGGCGCTTGTGGAAAAGGCCAGTTGGAGATATGTGTTTTGGATAGTGCCAATGCTGGCTCTCCCGGCGGCTCTGGTGATCCTGTTCTTCCTGCCGCTCCGGCATGACAAGGGCGACTATGTCGCCAAGTTCAAGAAGATTGACTATGGAGGCATTGTGATCAACCTGGCCGCGGTGCTCCTGATTCTCGTTCGTGGAGCCCTCTGATGTTTCGCTGCGGCGGATGCTAATTGACTATCAAGATCCCCTTGACTGGAGGCGGCGTCACATACTCTTGGGCCTCGGCAGAATTCATCGTCATGGTTGTCTTGGGCGGTGTTCTTGCCATTGCTTTCGTTCTGTACGAGTGGAAATTCGCCCCTATTCCAATTATGCCTTGTGCGTCAGTACCTCAGCCCCTTTCCACTCCACCAGGCATACTGACCATATCATAGTGCGCCTGTACCAAGCGCCGCATTGCACTTTCCTCTACGCGCAGTCTTTCTTCTCGGGGCTGAACTTCTACGGCAATTTCTTCTATCGTAAGTGATATATGCAACCTCTCTTCAACGTCCCGGACTTGCTAACCCAGAGAAGTGCCGTAAGCACCTATCCGACCAGCGAGCCCGCGATCTCTCTAACGTGACAGCAGCATATACTTCCAGTCTGTCCGGCTGTACTCACCCATACAATCAGGCGCCCTGATGTTGCCCTTAGTGATCTGCACTTCCATCACCTCCATCCTGTCAGGACAGTTTATGAACCGGATCTGTCTCTACATGCCCTCTGTTGCCGTCGGATTTGGGCTATGGACCCTCGGAGCGGGCTTGCGGTGCATGTTCAAGCAGAACACGTCCTTAGGGGTCATCATCGTGACGCTACTAATCGAGGGATGCGGAGTCGGCTTGACGTTGCAGCCAAGTAGGTCGAGCCTCACCAGACTTGCGACTTTCACGGTACTGACTTCATTCCAGCGTTAGTCGGTCTGTACGCGAACTCGAAGACCGGAGATCGCGCCGTGGTAACGGGACTGCGTAACTTCATCCGGACTATGGGCGGCGCATTCGGTCTTGTCGGTAGGTCTCCTAGGGTTAGTCTTCCCTGCTGAAGTGCTAAACTGACATGATTTCCGATAACAAGCCTCCGGAGCGATATTATCCAACAACCTCCAGGCCAAGCTGTCGACAGTTCCCACCGTAACAGTTGCAGCGATCGAAGACATGTCTTCGAGAATCGCACAACGAGGGACGCTGGCTTCCCGAGACGATGAGGACTCGGTAATCAGCGCGTACATGACGGGGATTCATTGGATATTCATCTTCTACGCCTGCAGCGCGGGTGTAAATTTCCTCTTGTCCGTAGGCATCGGCAACACTAGTCTGAAGAAGAAAGAGGAGCCTGCTGCAGCATCGCGTGTTGCCAGAGAAGAGGAGGATGCAAATGGAGTTGTTATCAGCGGTGAAGAACCTGAGGAAACGTTCACAAGTGCAGGGCCAGCAAGGAAAACCGAGGAGGTATAAGACTCAGAAGGGCACAGTCCGAAAGTACGCTGCTATACGCAGAGAAAATCACGGGAGGAAATATCCCTCTTGGCTACTGTACATATCCTGCACGTATATGATACTAAGCTGGGTAATATTTCGCCTTCATATCATGTCAAGTAAGCTCGCTGCGTAGGTCCTTGCCTGCCCAGCTGTGGGTCAGATCGCTGGTGACACATCTCACGGAGAACCTGAGGACAAGGTAATCCGACTATTAGCTTGAAATGAGTTAGGAGTTGAGAAGATGCTGTTCAGGATGTTACGCCGAACACGGCGAGATGCTTCTATGTGGACTGTCGGCAAAATAGGGGACTGATATCCGTATCTTCACGAGGTCTCTCTTACCTACACCAGATGGTGCATATACAGAGGCCGCCGGCTAAATTTAGCCTGGTACGGACCCGCGCTGCTATCTCTTATCAGCCCACGCACGACAGATTACTGTTCACCATTATTACTCCGTCCATCTCGAACCATTCAGCAACGTCGGAACCCCGCCTGTCTCCGATGCTCCTTTGTCGGCGCTTGCAGTCGGCTCGAAACTGCCCTGCAGCTATGAGCTCGGCGCCGGCAGCTTTTCATCCGACCGCGGCCATGCTTCCCTCCTTTTAGTCAACGGACTGCTGGCAGAATGGCTCGCGGCTCCGATGCCGAAGGGCTAGGGGCTCTGAGATAAGGGGCCCCTACGTGGGCGCTTCTTCCTCCGGATGAGCTCCGATGGATAAGCACGAATGACCCGTCTGAGAGGAGATATTGGCCTGACAGAACCGGCCTATCTTGCCTTACAGCTGATATCTTGCCCTTCACTATCAGAGTGAGACTATACAGCCTTTCATAGAAAGCTTCAGTATAGACGCCACCGGCTGTTGTCAGTGCTCAACGAGACAGTATACATCTACTTTCCCTTTCCTCACTATCAAAAGACGTGAAAATGCCCGAGATATATGTGGCTCAGTGCGTCTAACTATCTCCCCCATATGAGTTGAGCCGGTCTAACATGCCATAGCCCGGATTATGCCTTTGATAGAGACTACAAAGGGTACGGCGAGGAAGGTCTCAAGCTTAAGTGGCCTAAGGATGCCAAGATCGCCGTGTCCTTCGTGATCAACTATGAGGAGGTGCGCTGTCTCCGGCGTCCCAAGCAGGAGACATGATGATTAACATGGCTCATGACAGGGCGGAGAGCGCAGCGTCCTGAACGGCGATGGCGTGTCAGAGACGAACCTCCGCGAAAACCCAGGACCGCCCGCGAAGATCAACGAGAGAGACTACGTGGTGGAGTCCGAGTACGAGTACGGCAGCCGCGTCGGCTGGTGGCGCCTGTTCCGCCTCTTCAACAAGTACAAGATGAAGTTCACCCTGTACGCTGTCGCTCAGGCCGTCGAGAAGCAGCCCGAGGTCGCCAAGAGATGCGTCGAGGAGGGCCATGAGATCGCGTCACAGTGAGTATCCCTCACCGCTTTTGTCGTCTTTCCCCCTGTCTTCCCGGGCCCTTCGTGCTGCTTCTCTTCAGACTCCAGCCGGGAAAGGTGAGGCAGCGAGATAGACTAACATTCCCAGTGCGTATCGCTGGATTCCCTATCACGACTTCTCTGTCGAGAAGGAGACCGAGTACATCAAGAAGGCCATCACCTCGCTCAAGGCTCTGACTGGATACTGTCCTCGGGGATGGTACTACGGCCGGCCGGTAAGTTCAACCACCATCCCTCCTGCATGCGGTAGCTAACGCCAAGTCAGACACCGCAATCTCGTGCCCTTGTCCCCAAGGTGTACGAGGAACTAGGCGAGGAGCTGTCGTGGTTCAGCGATACCTACGCAGATGATGTGAGCCAGTGACCCAGCCAAGTCCACACTGCGATTCTAAGCAGTCATGAGAAGGACCCATTCTTCTGTTGCTGACACTTGTCCCAGGTACCGTACTGGACCGACCTCCCGCACGAGCGCGGCAGCCCCTCGCCGAAGGGGCTTCTTCTGCTGCCGTACAGCTTCGACTGCAACGACTTCAAGTTCCACGGCGCCAACGGCTTCCGCGACCCCAACGGGTTCCTTACGCACATCAAGAACGCCTTCGACGTGCTCTACGAGGAGGGCGCCGAGGGCGCGCCCAAGATGATGACAATCGGCTTGCACTGCCGCATCATCGGGCGCCCGGGTCGGATCGCAGCTCTCAAGAAATTTATGGAGTATATCTCGCAGAAGGAGGGCGTGTGGGTGGCGACGAGATCGGAGATCGCGGACGCGTTCAGGGGGGCCTATCCGTACCGGAAGGGGTTCTTGGCCTGAGATGACGGAGCAGGCTTGGACTTGCTTGGGTTGTAGGTAGCTTAGTTGATGCTGGCGACGTGACCGTGAAGTGGAATGTAGCGACCTTGATTGAGAGATATCGTGCATCATTCTATGTCCTGGATGGGATTTGTTCTTGGCCTGCACATTGCCTGAAGCGAGACCGAATGCGGATGAGAATACGATTGCGAAAAATAGTCACGATCTTATTTGATTCTCTAGACGTGAAAAGCGAGTAGCTCTGAGGATATTGCAAGACTTCTTTCACCAAGAGTCGGAATCGCTCTCGGGTTCGTCAATTCATCTCGCAACCGCACTCTCTGCCGTTCTCGGTATCGTCTCGACTTCTGTGCCACTACTTAGTCTCGTTACCTGCATGCCAAGATGCAAACCAAGTCGACAGATATCTACATATCATTGCACCATACCTGTCCTCATCAGCTCATCCCGTTATAATCATCCATACCCCATAACCCGCCGTGCCCCGACATGGGGTCACCACCCATTCCATTCTGAGGATCGCCGAAGTAGAACCCGGTCGAGACAGTATCCCACATGGAGGTGGTAGACGCCGCCCTATTCTCCTCGTCGTTCTGTTGTCTCCCCATGGAGCCATCGGCCGCCTCCCCGCTATAGACAGCCTCCGCCTCCTGCTTCGGCGAGATGTCGTCCTGCTGGACCATCTCGCTGAACATGCGCCAGCCCTGCCACCCGCCGGGGGCCTCCTCGTCGACCTCCATGAACGCCTCCTTGACGGCGCCGAGCAGCGCGTGGTTCATGTTCGTGGTCCCCTGCGCCACGCCGCTGGCGGCGCTCAGCTCCGGAGGGGCCGCGAACCGCGATGTGTCTTCCATCAGGACGCCGTCGAGCCCAGTCCCAGACGGTATGTCAGGAGAGCTGGACCCGGGGTCGGCACGGATGTTGAGCGGCCGGGGGACGCCGATCCTGCTGTTGGCGCGGCTCCGCGGCTGGTCCTGCCCGCCGCCGCCGCCGCCCCTCGTGGAGGCCCTCGGGTTGACGATGCTTCGGAGCAGGCTGCCCGAGAGGGCGTCGAAGATGTCGCGGTACTTGACGGCCCCGGGCCACTTCTCACCGAAGATGGTCAGGCACAGCGAGCAGGCGCGGGTGGCTTCGAGTGACTGGTAGGAGAAGAGCGAGGCATCGCGCCAGAGGCAGTACACCAGGGTCAGGCCCGCGATGAAGCACGAGTGCAGCGCCGTGATGGTGTAGCTCAGCGTCTTCTGCTGGTTCAGCCGCTTGTAGGCCGTGCAGACACTGGCCGCGGAGCGGGCACCAGCGATAAAGCGCGGATCGGTCGTGCTGAGTGTGGGGAGGAGGGCTGTGAAGAGGGAGAGGACTGTTTTGTGGTATTGGCTGAGATACTGTCAGTTGCACGTACATCAAAAGAGGGCGGGACTGGCCTACAGGTAGAAGAAGTCGTCGGAGTTATGATGATAAGCATCGGCGGGATCGTACATCCATGTGGAATACCTGGACTCCCTGGGTGGCTTTGGGATCGTTCTGGCCCAGTTGTCCAGTTCGGTCCTCAGCGACTCGACTTTTGCGTCGAGCCGGGCACGCTCAACCGGTTCGGTCGTGAAAACGTCCCTGTCAACCCGGAACACCGTCCGGTGGATCTTGGACTGAATCTGCCGGAGCCTCGTTATGTGGATGAATGGCAGCACGTTTGACCAGGCCTCAGCAGGAGGGCTACCGGACGAAGTGAGGTCCCAGAACTCGAGACTATCGGTTGGGAGCTAAGTGGTGGTCAGTAACATGTGGAAGAGCCTGGGAATAATTGCAGAAGGACAACCGACCTCGACGTTGATATCTCGATCCCCGATGGCGAAGGTCCGTCCAAGCAGCAAGCTAGTTGTCCTATCAAGACAATAACAAGCCCAGAACACACGGCGTCGGATTTCGAGGTCCCGCGGGTTATGGAACGGTGCACCGACCGTACGCTTCCTGTGCAGGCCAAGCTCGATGCAGAGCGTTATAGCATATCGCACTTGAGACCAAGCTCCAGCCCCGTAAGGGGACCTCTGCCCGTGGATAGCGAGTAAAACAAGGAACTGGACGGTAGCGAGGTTGTGCTGCTCCAGGATGTAGTCCATCGGCTCTACAGCAGCAGCGAAGTGACGCTGTGAGCGAGCAGTTAGCACCCCGGCCCGTACAAGATAGACAGATGGATACAAACCTGAGGGTCGACGTGACAAGGCTCCTTGATCAGCTGCAAGAAGCGGGCCGAGACAGCATAAATCAGGTGGAGTATGCTTCTTTGCAGAATGGGAAGAGCGCCAGGCTGGTCATACTGCTTATCGAAATAATGATAGTACAGCTTGCGATCCAGAATAGGCCAGCGAGTGTGCAAGCGGTCAAAGAAGACGGAGAAGAGCGCCTGCGCTTGACTCCTCGAAGGGAACTCTGAGAGTGGCTCATCGAAACTTCGCGATATTGGAAGCTGTCCCAGCGACGGGCGAAGGACTTCTGGAGTGGTGGGCAGTGAGTGGCCTATGACAGGTGACTTGGATGACTTGGATGCTTTGAAGATGGAGGACTGGATCATCCGGGCGATGGTGGCACCTGAACTCGAGCCGATGTAGAATGGCTCCGGTGCCGTGTCAGTGGTCCCCGAGGCGCAGAGGGACAGATAGGCCACGCCATCAACGAGGGAGCTGCTGTCCTCCTCCGAGAAGGAGTCGTGAGACTGCCGACGAGGTTGGGCCCTCGGCGTCGCGAATGCATGGCCGCTTGACACAGGGGGACTGCTTGCGGTGGTTGCGGGTGGCTGGAAACCGGGACCGGCCGAGAAGTGGTCCTGTCCATACTCGGGCATACGTGCCTCGAGGAAGGCTATGCGCTCCTCGAGAGCGTTGATGTACCTGCCCCAAGACGTGAGTCGCATTCTCCGAGGATGGTGCATCGTCGCTTGGACTCACAGCGTCTTTCCTCCCGGGTAGCGGGGTCTCAGGGGGCGCTCATAGACGCACTGGACGTCGGCCTTGCGGCAGGACGTGCATTCAGGATTGCCGCCGTCACACTAGAACGGAGGATTAGCCCAGCGTCCTGCATGAGAGAGACGAGACCTCGGCTTAGAGCTGGAACAAGGGCTTCGGTACTCTTTGCTTCCTCCGCTTGCAGCGCTGGCACGCTAGGGCAACTCGTCCCCGACGCGGGACTGCTGGGCCGCGCGACGATGCGGCTTCGGGACTTTCGGCGGGACCAGCGTCTCCGGCGACCTCAATCTCGTCCATGTCAGGGAGCATCATTGTTCGGATATTGCACTCAATACCCGCTTCGACGGTGTGCGACGCTGACGTGCGGGCCCGGTGGGCCAGTTATGCTTAAGTCTTGTAGGAACCGGTATGCACGGAGTACAGGCACGTGTATTGATCTGGTGAAGAGACAAGGCTGGGTCCGTGTTTCCAAGTAAAACTAAAGCACAGAAGAAGAATCTGATGTCATCTCCTCAGGCCCCGAATAGAAGGGGGCCGACGAGGGGTTCTGGGGAGATGAGGAGACCCCGTCCACCGTGACTAATGACTAGAACACGCGGAGCGATACGGGGACGGGGGTCTATCAGAGTGCTGACGGCGCGCATCTTAAGATGCACTACCCCGTGCTATTCTCACACCAAGTACTGCCCGGTGCTTTTAAGACCAGGCTACTTACAGTAGCCCGCGCACTCTAGGTACTCTAGGACCACCTCCTGAGTATAGTCACTCACCGTCGTCCTCAAAGCAAGAATCAACATTCTATCTTGTCACCCTGGTCGTTCTGTCCATATGGTAGATACATTGTACGTTGGCTATTCGAGCTGTCCCCTGCTCTATATTCACCGTACACGGTGTCCCTCCGTGCCATATCCGGGAGACTGGGCACGCTAGGAGCAGGACCCGAAGCCAGTCGTGCGAGTGCCGTGAGCGGCGGCGACCTCCACCGCGCCGGCCCACGACTCGCCATCGGCTGGGAATTGCCCGAAAAGTCGCCCCGCAGACTCTTATCTCTGGCCGTTGCGTTGCGCCAAGCGAGGATCCTAAGTCTTCCCAGGACATGCTGGACATCTGCAGGCGCCGGCGGGACCCGTCTCCACCTGCCAGGGCGGCTCTTATCAACGACCCAGGCACTGCGCGATCGGCTGAAATCCGCCCGTTAGCGGCACCGAAGCATCTGACGTGAGGCGGGACGCACTCCAGCAAGGTCGAGACCCGTCCGGCTGGGACGCCCATGCTGCTGCTGCACAGGCACTGCAACATGGAGATACAGCCCGGCAAGGCTAATCCGTCGTGTTAGCCTTGCGAGGGCTGATGATATGTATACCTGGTCTTCACCGTCGCCCCATCACCCAGGTCTCCCAACTGCAACCGTGACAGGGACATAGTCGCTGCACAGTGAAGAGACCAGAAGAAGACACGCCCGGTAACCCTTGTCTGCCACGATGGTGTCTCGCAAGACTCAACTGGCCGCGGCATTCCAGTCGCCTCAGGCCTTCCGCGAGTTCATCAGAGCCCCAAACTCGGCCGACGAGAATGGCTACGTCGTCGGCAACTCCAGATGGTCGAACAAGGACCTGGAGCCGAGTTCCCCCCGGCAGCGGACTTACACTTGGTATAACCTGCCTCTATATTGGGGCTTCACGTGCGTTGCCTCCTTTCTCAGCTCAGAGCGAGCGATCTCTCCATAAACTGGTCCCTAACAAGGTCTTCTCACAGAGTGTTTGGCCCGACGGGTTGGAATGTGGCTTCCAGCCTCATCGCTACAGGCCTGGTTCGTCGTCTTCTCCTGCCCATGAGGCGAGCTGAGGGGAAAGCGCATCGCTGACCGGGAAGCAGACGTGGAAGCAAGCGTTCATCTCATGCACAATCGGCTCGTTTATCGCGGCCCTCGTGGTCATGGCCATGGCGAGACCGGGAGCCATGTACCATATCGGATAGTAGGGAACCCCTGAGGCATTCTCGCCCCCTTTTAACCACTTGCGCTGACACGAGACAACAGCCCGGTCCTGGCGCGCTCGACTATGGGCATGTACGGCTCCTACTTCTTTATCTTCATCCGCGCAGCTGTCTGTATCATCTGGTACGGCATTCAATCATATTACTGCGCAAACCTCCTCTCGGTCTGTTTCAGATGCATGTTCGGCCACAAGGTAAGCAGTGGCGGTCTCCCATGGGCAGCTCTAATAGAGTTAACAATGTGTTGTAGTGGACAGACTTCCATAATGCCCTCCCTGCAAGTGCGAATGTCACGTCCCCGCTGCTGCTATGCTTCTTCCTGGTTTGGCTGATGGAACTGCCATTCGTGAGTGTTCACAGTCGTGTTTTCAAGGCCGTCTTCTAACATAACCCAGTGTTTCGTCCACCCAACAAAGATTCACTACCTCTTGTAAGCTGCTCCACAGTGGCTTTCCCCTTATCTTGCTCGTCTGAGGATCAACCCCTGAAAAGCCGCGTTCGGGTTTTCCGAAGGTATTACAAGAAGAATAATGGCTAACTTAGTCGTGCAGCACTGTCAAGGGATTCATCATGCCCGTCGCTACATTCGGCTTGTTTGGTTGGTGCATCTCACATGGTGCCGGCTTGTCGAGCCTAGACACCTTGTCCGCCGCCGGCGCCACCGCAGCTTCCAAGACTACGCTCGGATGGGCCGTCATGAGTGGCATTAATGTCATTATGGGAACTCTGTCTCCGATGTTGGTAAATCAGCCTGACCTTGCCCGTTACTGCAAGAAGCCACGAGACGCCGCGTGGCTGCAGGGTGCTGCAGCCTTCTTTTCCAAGGTGCTGGTCTACTTCTTGGGTCTGGCTTCGACCGCCTCAATCCAGGGGAAGTGGGGCAAGGCATACTGGAACATCTGGGATCTCCTGACAGCAAGTAAGTCAAAAAAGTCGCGACCCATCGAGACAAGGTTGTGATATTGACAAACGACGCAGTCCTGGACCACTACTGGACCGCGAGCTCCAGAACCGCTGTATTCCTCGTGTCGCTCTCGTTCCTCCTTAGCGCCTTCGGCACCAACTTCGGCGCCAACTCAATCCCCTTCGGCGCGGACGTGACTGGGCTCTTCCCCAAGTACCTCACCATCCGCCGCGGACAGGTCCTGTGCGCCGTCCTGGGCGTCGCGGTCGTGCCCTGGAAGCTGCTCGCCAACGCGCAGACCTTCCTCTCCTTCCTGGGGAGCTACAACATCTTCATGGCCCCCCTGTGCGCCGTGATCCTCATCGACTACGCCTTCGCGCGCAGGGGCAACATCCACGTGCCCTCCCTCTACGACGGCTCCCGGACGGGCCTGTACTGGTTCTGGTCCGGCGTCAACTGGCTGGGCGTGTTCGCCTGGTGCGGCGGCGTCGCGATGGGGCTGCCGGGCCTGGTCGCCACGTACCAGCCCCAGGCGGTCAGCCAGGCGGGCAAGAACATGTACAAGATGGGGTGGATCTTGACGTTCGTCACGTCCGCGACGGTGTACCTCGTGCTGACCACGGTGGTCAAGCTGAAGGTCTTCCCGGACAGCTACACCGGGCCAACTACGTTCGAGTACCTGGCCAAGGATGGGAGAGAAGGATTCCTCGAGGGCGAGAGGGGTGAGCTGTATGCCGTACCCTCGCCTGCGATGACGGATGACGAGTTCCGCGCGGACGAGAAGGATCGCAAGGCGGATGCTTGAGACGGGAGAGATGGGCGTTCATTTGCTTGACGATTGCCCCCTTCCCCTAATACCTAGTAGCACAACTATCCACAGTTGCCCGCATCATAGACGACAGCCGTAGCAACCCTAATGCTATCATACCCAACCCACATAATGTCTTACCACAACTGCCTGTTCTGCGGTGATAGTTGCCTGTCTGAAGACCCGCGTAGCGTGAGGTAGATAACAAGGGGAAAACACATGGGTGGTCCAATAGGACCGAATATCGCCAAGCATTGTCCGAAGGTGCTCATCTGCCAGAGTGCCGCTCCTCCATGAGGCGATTCAGAAGGGTACTGCCCCCTATCGGCTTGCAAGATGCCGTGGCGCGAGTCGGGTACTAGTAAGCGCTTATCTGCGGTGAAAGTTGACACTCCACCACAAAACTAGTGACAAAAAGGCCCTTCGGGAATACCGTTCCGAGTCGTCGTTCTGCCGGCTCCAAGATAACGGCGGACATCGGCTGTGGATCGGCGCTCCGAACCACGGAGGTGCCCCGACGACCTTGGCCGACTAACTATCAAAGAGCCGACGACCACAAAAAAGCATAGCAATGTCATGTAGCTGGCCTGACTTCCAGTCTTTGCACCGCCTAGTCGCTCCACATTGGTGGTAGTCCAGACCGGCTTTTTCTGAGTAATACACCAGACCATCGATCATGGAACCGTGGAGACTCACTGCTACGGAAGCTGCCGCCCTGATTCGGGAGGAGAAGCTGACCGTGGAGGCCTACGCGAAGTCGCTCCTGTCCCGCATCGAACAGAGAGACCCCGCGGTTCAAGCATGGGCATATCTGGACCCGGAGGCTGTTCTCAAGCGGGCAAGGGAGTTAGATGCTGTGCCTAAGGACCAGAGGGGCCCATTGCACGGGATTCCGATCGGCGTTAAGGACGTTATATACACAAAAGGCACGTTGACAAGCCTACAGTGACCGCAAGGAATGGGTCCCAAGGCACCTGTAGCTAACCTCGTTCTATCAGACATGCCGACGCAACATAACTCGAAGATCTACGAGGATGATGCACCAAAAGTTGATGCTGGTTCTGTCCAGATTCTGCGCCATGCAGGTGCTCTGATATTTGGTTAGGACACTTCCCGGCAAGGAAGAGCGAGTATCGCCGCTGACACCGCATCAGGCAAGACCACGACGACGGAGTTCGCCGCCTCAACAGTCGGCCCCAAGACGCGCAACCCGCACGACCCGGGGCGCACCCCAGGAGGCTCGTCGTCGGGCTCGGGCGCGGCAGTTGGGGACTTCCAGGTGCCGATAGCGCTTGGGACGCAAACGGGCGGCAGCGTGATCCGTCCGGGCTCGTTCAATGGCGTCTATGCCATGAAGCCGACGTGGGGCGCCATCACCCGCGAGGGCCAAAAGATCTACTCCGTCAGCCTCGACACTCTGGGCTTCTACGCACGGAGCATCGCGGACCTGCAGCTACTTGCGAGCGTCTTCGCGGTGAAGGATGACGAGGAGCCGCCAGCCGCCCCGTTTGCCGTGAGGGGCGCCAAGTTCGCCATGGTGAAGACGATGATCTGGCCACAGGCCGGCCCGGGCACGGCGGCAGCCATGCAGCGCGCCGCAGAGCTCCTGCGCGAGGCGAGCGCCGAGGTCGAGGAGGTGGAGCTGCCGGGCGAGTTCGACGAGCTGCCGAAGTGGCACCGATGCATGCTGACGTGCGACGGGCGGGCGGCGTTCCTGCCGGAGCACCGCACGGCGCGGGACAAGCTGGACAACACACTGGCGGGCCACGTGGAGAACGTGCAAAAGTACAGCCGGGCGGACCAGTTGGCGGCGTGCGACGGGATCGCGGCGCTGCGGCCCAAGATTGACGAGTTCGCGCGGGGGTACGCGGCGGTGGTCACGCCATCAGTGCCGGACGAAGCGCCGCTCGGGACGGGCAGCACCGGTAGCGCGGCGTTCAACAGCATATGGACGGCGCTGCACGTCCCAGTAGTCAACGTACCTGGCTTCAAGGGGGCGAGCGGCATGCCGGTCGGGGTGTCGCTCGTAGCCCCGCGGTTTAGGGACCAGCACCTCTTGGCTGTCTGTCAGGAGGTTGGGAAGATATTCGAAGGACAGGGAGGCTGGACCCGGCCGGTTTGGTGAATTGACGAGTCGGGAATTGCTTCCCTTCCATAGATGTCCTTACTAGCTTAGAAGTGGCATGACTCCTCAACTTTGAGAGTCCGCTTTGCTTCTCAACGAGTGGCCCTTTTCATCCTACTTTATTGCAGTCATCACCAACGCTGGACCGGGCCATCAACTGGCGCACTGGTCGGGGAGATGACGTGCATCAGGAGTGCCTTGAGAAGGCCTCTCGGTTTCGAATGGTCGACCTACAACGATGGATCTGGGAGCCGTGGGTATCAGCAAACTTGTAGTATCCTACCTGCACAAGTTATTTGCTGGCATCGGCAGGCAAATAGCTCTGTCTCAGCCGGTGGGAGAGAGAGGCTTTGACAGGAAACCCGTTATGCACATTCCCGTCTGATTTATCATTTACAGTCAACAAGAGATTTAAATTCAACAACCCGATAGAAGGAAAACTTACAGATAACGTTTTCACTCCAGACGGACGTAGTGATCATCTGAGGAAGTTATTTCTAAACTTTGACCATCGCGACTTCCGTTGATGTTGTTCCACGGAATGCAAGTTCCAAGCCAGGTACAGTACATGCAGGCACCTGACGACACTAATGCTCATCAGATCGAATTAAAGTTGTCCTGTGAACCTACTCGGTAGTGCCTTCCACCTGTCGTGCCCGCAAGTCTCCTTATATGTTCCGCAGAGGCCAATATTGACTCCATGTACTGAGACACGACCGTTCATGGATCAAGCAGTTCCTTCGATCATCAACTTCGTCTGAGATCTGTCTGTCGTGTCCTCGCCTTCCGTGAACAAACGGAATCGAGGGGGCGGGAAGCGTTAAATGATCCGTGCGCCAACCCCGTTGGGAGATTCCGTCCCGAAAACCTGACGACGCCGTGCCCCGCGTCCGACTCGAGCGACAACTGACTGAGAACGATTAACGACAAACGACAGGCGGCGAATCGCCCTTGTCGATACCGCTGTCATTGCCGGTCGCGGGTCCCACTGTAAAATCTCAAGGACGGCAGTTCTAAGCTCACAATGGAAGTGAGGGAGGATAATGGCCGCCGCATGAGGGAGGCGTAAGTGACATCGCCTCCATTTGTCTATGCCAGGTCAACCGCTGTCTGTCAGGGAGCTGCTGTGGGCTGCGCATATGAACCTCGGCCTGTCGAAGAGATCTTGAAGCATGGCATGGCCATAGGTATAGAAATGAGGAAGAAGCAACGGCCTGGCCAGTTCGGCTGGTGGGGCGAAGCAGTGCCCCTATGGCCTCCGATATGTCATTTGAGTTGGGATTCCCCGACAGCCTCAACTTACTGATCCACGCTACAGGAAGAGAATGCAAAGGGCGAAGCGATACTGCACTACACCGGCGAGTGCAGGCGACGACTTCTCATCTGTCCTAATTATTCAACTACAGTCGAGAGAAGTGAACTGACCTGGTACCCCATCTGCAATTTGAGCGTGCAGAGAAAACCAGGGCGCTACAAAATAAAGACGGAAATGACCACTGAAAACGCACAGACCTATGTGACGTTGACGGAGACGCCCCTGAACAATACTGGAAGAAGAGATAACATCACCAATAACCTCATCAAGCCGATGGTCACGAAGCTCCCTCTTTTCTTCCGCAACCAGAATCTTGCGGTGCATGTGGATGATGTTGAGCTAGCCAAAATGGCCGAAGAGCGGTGTGAAGGTGTCCAGATTCGCCCAGGGGAGAGGTACGAAGTTGATATGGTGAGCGAGGTGAATAAGTTGTCGCAGGACACTCCGCTCCAAATGACGACGAGGAAAAGGCAACTCGGAAGAGAGCTAGGTGCGCCGCTGCCACAGCCAAGCCAGAAAAAGCGCACGGGGGTCTAGTGATTGATTTCGAGGGCAAAGGGGCGAAAAGTGTTTTCGGTCCCGGGTGTGTATGGTTATGATGGGTTCATGAATGTGTTCATTCCGGTTGTTTGGGCTTTCGCTATTGGAGTAAAAGGTGTTTGACAGGCGGGTTGGTGATACCCCTAGAAAGTCCTCAGCTCATGATTCTTGTTGAGGTTATGACAGTTAGTTTTCAAAGTGACATCAATGGGACGCTGAAGCTCTGAATTCGTTTTCTCCTGCCGCTCATTTCACGAATCCACAAACCCCTTGGTGTAGTTATCCCTAGCTGTCCTACATTTCTATACAGGACCGATGTGTGAGGAGCTCACAAAAGGACAGGAAACCCTTGCACAGATCGCAGTAGGGCTGCTCATGCACCCCGCGCCCTGCCCACTGTCGTCAGCTCTCTCCAGCCGGTTGCATCACACCCTACACTAGATTCCCGCTCCCCGCGGCGCGTTCCCGTTTTGGCGGGACTGCCAAGGGGAGCAAGTAGTGTGTGTGGGTGCGTAGAACTAAGTTGACAGGGGTTATTTGCTCCGAGTGGCACGAGCGCCGAGATAAGAAGACGAGCACCGTGCTGCTGACGACGTACACTGTTGAGCCTCAAAATCCTGTCTCGAGAACCCAAGTCCTGGCAGAGAAAGTCGTAGAGCGAAACTGCTTCAACTCCCCTTACACGTGCAGAATCCATGCCCGTGATGTTGGTGGCGTTATTCTTTTTCTCGTGCGAGGCACAAGCCGGCCCCGAAGGGGCAGCGCCGTTTGACCGGCGTCGTGCGCTATCCACCGGTCTTGACGTCATCGATCGCGGCCACACAAAGAGCTTCCAGTCGAGGCCATTGAGATGTCGTTCGCAGCTCCCAGATCATGATATGATGGTATTTGATAACGGCCGATTACGCGTGTGCTGCATGTCATCGTTCAAGGGTTGCTATGAATGCTGCTAGTAGGTACAGCTTGCAACCCGGACCAGGTCCGAGCTGGCACATGTCTCGTCTCCTCGCGTCGCGTCGTCAAGGGCAGGGTAGCAGGGAGAATCAATAGAGTCAATAATGCGTGCCTAATAGCAAACTATTTCCCCGTCAGCCGAGAAAAGAACCAATTCCGGTGGCAATGGGGCGAGGGAGGAAAGGGCAGCCAGCTCACGATGTCTCTGCAGGCAATGCATTCAACGCGACAGCTAAGGTCGAGGAGAGCTTCAGCGGGCCCAGATCTCAGGTTGCCAAGCCGGCAAGCTAAAGATCACCTCGGCCTGCCAGGTTTGCAGTCGCATGTCGATTGATCTCCACTAGGACGATCATGATGAGATTCGTGGAGAAGCCTCAGAGGGAAGAGCATGGAACAATCCAGGCCGGCCTATCGATTACATCGATGGGTCCGCGATCCGCCCACCTCCCAGACGCAAAAAGCATGGCCGACAGACACCTCATAAGTGGCATCGTCGCTTTTATGGGCTGCTGTGGTGTTGTGGGACCTTGATGAGATGCTGTATTGAGCATAGATGCTGCTATACTGGGAAAGCGGGCTCCCTGTGGTGGGTGTGATGTGCGCGGTACGTACCTCGTCCAAACTGAGTACCCAAAGTACCGTAGGTACCTTACCTTACCTTATCCAATGCCAATTCACCCCAAGGTGCAGAAGTTGGTACAGCTAAGATCATGGCTTCGTCATACCTCGAGAGTCACTTACACCGCGCTGCTGCTAGTGACAATCCGGAGACTTATGTACTGGAGAGGGCGCCTTGTACCTGAGTACCTTCGATGGGAGCTCAGCTTGCTTGCCGGCTGTGAGTTTGACGGCGTCACGGCTCGTCACCTCGACGACCAGTGATTTGCGTGCCTCGCAAGCCAATTTCCCCTTCCATTCTCGCGCCTTCCTCGCCTATGACGTAGACCATCGTCGACAGCCCAACGATACCTCTGCCTTCCGTCACACAGCGCGCAGCAGCAGGTACCTCGACGCATTCTCATCTCCCTTCCTTCGTCCCCCAACCGGCTTGGTGTCGCAGTTGGAGAGGCATTCATCACCCACCTCCTCAGTGACGCACGAACCCATCCTCCCTCCCTCATACGTCAAAGCGAGCCGGTTTCCTATAAACAACCCCCTCCGGACCTTGACCTCGCCCGAAAGCTTACTTCTCCTCCTCATCTCGAACCTCAAACCCCAAAGATTATACCCCCCAAAGTGATATTTTCCCTTTTGTGATACCCCAATAAACCCCCGCGTGCTCTTAACCAACAGCCGGCTTCCCGTCCCACCATCATCACCTTCTCCTACCTCCCATCGTCATAAGAGTCAAAACACACCTGCTCTCCGGTGGTAGATCGACGACACAGCAATCATGGCAGCCAACGTGAACAAGCCAGTGGACGTCAGCAAGAAGGAGGCCGACGTCAACAGGAAGCTCCAGCTGTACGGTATCTTCAGTGCATTCCAGAACGGCAAGGTCCCATCGGTACGTCCTGTCGCGTGATCCTCATCTTCCGTCCGTTCACGGTCTAACATGCCTCCCAGAACGACCAAATCGATGTCGCTCTCAACAGCTTCCTGGCCTCCAAGGCCCTGTCCAGCCCATCCGGCAAGCTCTCTTCGGAGGGCCGTGAATTGGTCGCAGACTTCCGCGAGGTCGTCAAGGAGGCCAAGAACCTCCTGCTGTCCAAGAACGACGGCAACCTTCTCCAGGACTTCATCTGGCAGACGACGCAGTTTGACCCTAACGCGGTCGGTACTCCTAACGCTCCCGTCGATAAGGAGACGGCGAAGCAGCATGGCGACGAGGCGCTGCAGGGTCTACGGACTTTGGGAACCTTGATCATCACTAATGGTCAATTCCGCAAGCTTCGTAAGTAGTACGAAACCGCGATGTGTTCGCAAGCCGGTGCTGACAAGCCCTCCAGTCAACGATGCTACCATCCTGCTCCGTGACATTGCTGCCGATGCGGCAAGCCACGCTGCCAGCAAGGCGCGTCCCGACGAGGAGAAGCTGGCCCAGATCGACAAGCCTGCAGCAGAGAACACTTGGCACGACGCCCCTGACTTCTCGAAGGAGAACCTCAAGAACCAGGCCAAGAACGCCTACAAGGGCAATCCCAAGGATGATCTGAAGGCCGCCGCTGAGAGTGGCACTTCTGCCGCTCACCCTTCTGGTTCTACCGACCCCAGAGACCTGGCTGACACTGCTGCTCGTGATCAGGCGCAGGGAGGTTCTTCCGGGGTGAACGCAGTGGCTGGTGCGAATGCCGCCAAGAGCACACTCCAGGACCGCTTCGACGTTTCGGGCGGGGATGCTAAGGAGGCAGCTAAGGGCAAGACTCAGGAGTACCGTGACCGCACCAGGGAGTATCTCAAGAAGAAGATGCCCGAGGATCGCCGCGACCAGACTATCTGGCGTCTGAAGAAGATGGTCATCGAATGCCAGCAGCACCCCGACTACCAGCAGGCCATTTCGACTCTCCTCGATCTTGCGGAGGAATACAGCGCCCATGCCCAGACCTTGGCTAAGGATGGCACCGGAACCGTGCAGCAAGGCCGCTCTCACCTCTCGCAAGCAGAGGATGATCTCAAGACACTCATTGAGAGATTTGCCAATGGAACCTCCACCGAGGACCTCTTCGACTCCATCAAGCAGGTGTACAGGGATGCCGATAACGATCCCGAGTTGAAGGACTGGTTCAAGGCGTTGAACCGGTATATCCGCCGAAGCCTCAAGGAGGAGGGTTACATCTTGGAGGATGAGTCCACCCAGGAGTGGAACCGCCTCTACGACCATGGAAACTACCTCCTTCGCAACAAATATCGTGGCCACACCGATCGTATTCTCGACGAGTTCAAGTTCCTCGGGAACCAGTTCGATGAGGACCCTCAGAACAAGGCTTTTGCCCAGTCCATTACCAAGCTGTTCAACGACCTGGGTAACGACGAGAATGGCAAGCCGACTTTCAAGCCTCATCTGCTGAAGGATCTGAGAGATGTCATCATCCCGGCCATTGTCGAGAACGTCTCGTATATCCCGGTCCCGCGTATTGAGTACACCGACCCCCAGGTCGACGCCATCATCGAGAACCTCGTGCTAGAGAGTGACAACTTCATGCCGAACGTTCTTGAGATTGCCTCGGAGAACTACCTCCGTTGGGGCCGCAAGAAGGTCGCGAACAAGAGCAAGCACGCCGTTGAAGTCAAGGTTGCCGGCATCCAGATGGACCTCCGTGACGTTAGCTACTACGTCAAGCGCAAGCAGGGCTTCCCCTCGCTTAGTGACACCGGCGTTGCTAACATTCTATTGTCCGGCTCCGGCTTCTCCTTTAAGATGAAGTTGTCAACTCCTGACGAAAAGGATGCGCAGAACTTTTTCAAGGTGAACAAGGTGGACGTCGACATCGACCACATGAACATCAAGCTCTCCAAGTCCAAGCACAAGCTCCTGTTCAACATGTTTAAGCCTATTATGCTGAAGGTTATTCGCCCAGCTTTGCAGAAGGCTGTCGAGAAGGCCATTAAGGATAATTTCAACAAGCTGGACAACACCCTGTGGCAGGTCAAGCAGGAGGCCGACCGTGCCCTCGAAGACGCCAAGCAGAACCCTGACCAGGCTCAGAACATTTACCAGCGCTATGTCACCGCCGCCCAGAAGAAGTTCCTCCAGGGCAAGCAGAAGGCCGAGGCGGTTGCGGCCGACAAGAAGGTCAACTATGCTGTCACCAAGGAGGACAGCATCTTCCCCAACATCCATCTGCCTGGCGGAATCAGCTCCAAAGCCACCGAGTACAAGGAACTCGCCCGTCGCGGTGACCGCTGGGAGAGCCCCGTCTTCTCCATCGGCAGCGCTGGCCGAAGCCGGGACATCCCGCCCGCCCCGTCTGTTCGCCGCAAGACCCATGCTGTGAGCGACACTAATGGCGTCTCTCAATCGAACGCGTACGGCTCTGGCGCGTCTCAGCCGGCCTCGTACGGGTATGGCGTCGCTGACCCGACCACGTATCAGTCCAGCGGTGCCGGTGACCGTGCCGCCTTCAGCGCTCGCCCTTAAGCCTGATGGACTGTCCACATCGGAAGCGACGACAGAGAGGGGAAGTGATTGAAAAAAAGAACTGCGATCTACGGTTAATGAGAGAGAGGCATTATACCCCAAGGAGGACTGAAGTTATGGCTTGATACCAAAGTTCGCCGCGGGTTTTGGGGGTCGGAAAACACGGAAAACCCCGGGGTTATTGATGGGGGAAAAGATACCAGGGGTGACTTATGCTCATCGTCGACAACGGCACACACACTTGCCTGTAATAACTTCTCTTTTGTAGTATGCCTGGGATTCCTGTACCTGTACTGCTTTTCTTCGTCGCAGCAACGAAAATGCAATGAATCAAGATGTTTACTTAGACCGTCTTACTTTTGTTGGACCGTGGTGAAACTGCGACTTGTCTATTCTGAGCGTGCTGCTCTATACGGACAGCTAGGACTCTAACGGCAAAACAGCGACATGCTGAGGATACGTAGTCGTCCACGAGATTCATGGCCCCTTTGCATGTTGTTCACGTACGTTGCCAATTACGTTGAGCGTTCGTCCGCCAGGTTATTTCACGAAGACTGCAGCGTGGAAGGGATGGTCAACGAGGAAAAATTGGTATCGAACCTCTGTTGTCTTTTGCGGAGCAAGAAGCATAACGGTAATCATACATTACCCGCGCGCATATGTAGTAGGCAGACGCTTTATCTACAGAAGTACACCCCTTCCAAGTTTCTCATCAATAACCCTCCTTCTCGCTCCCCAGACCTCTCTCTGTATCTTCCTCTCAGGGTTGGCCCGATAAGCCCACCCGTGGCAGACAAGACGGGAGCGCGGCCCCGGCCCGCCTGCCTCGGACGGGACGGCACCGGCTGGTCGAGCGTAACCCCCACCCCCCCTCCTCTCGGGCATTGGGCGGCGACAGTCTCCACGACTCCGGCACGGTCCTCTTCCTCATGCAAATCTTTCATAGCCGTGCCCTCCGACAAAAGCTGGTATACACTGATCATTTCAAAATGCTTTCTTTCCTCGTCGCCGGCGGTCGACCTCTTTGGCTGTTGTTGTGTATTGCTGGGGGAGACCGGAAGGGGTATCGGGTGAATGCAATGAAGACCGCCCGTCAAGACAATGATGCTGCACTTATCGAATTGCAAAAGAACACACCAAAAAAAAATAAGGAGGAAAAAAGAAACGCCTCGTGCACCGAAGATCTTATGTTGGTGGTACATTTCGTGAATATGAGGGGTCGTAAGGCGTAAAAAGTCGGTTCATCTATAACTGCCAACCTGGGACGCCGAGGCGGACAGGGGGATCGCGCTGTCGCGCCTCCGGCTCAGGCTCCCCGTGCGGTTCAGCATCGCGGCCTGTCCGAGCGAGAGTTGACGCTGCGGACGGTCTTCGGCGAGCTTGTCGGCAACCGCGATGGTGTCTCGCTCGGGCGTTGCTCTGTCCAGGTAGCGACGAGTGGACATCGATGTCGGCGGGGAAGGGGCAACGAGGCGGGAGTTGAGCGACGAGGGAACGAGACGGCGTCGAGGCAGAGCAGACGAAGCTAATGGCGCTGGCTCTGCGGGTACATGGGGTACATGAGTAGGATACTCCCGTTGCGCAGCTCGCAAGCCGGCAATCTCAGTGACAGCCCTTGAAGGAGCCCGAATTCTTGTATCCTCCTCGTCGTCGTTCGTGCCTCTTCGTTGCCGAAGCAGGAGTGACGTCTTGCGTCCCTCCTCCGGCTCCTCCGTCCCCGCGCGTCGAGTCCGGAGGAGCAAGGAGCTTTTGCGGCCACTATCTTCAGGTTCCTCAGTTCCGGCTCGTCTCGTACGAGAAATAAGCAACGATGACTTGCGACCTGGCCCGGCAACCTGGTCAGTTGTCGTGCCTGGGGCTAAGGCATATCGTGGACTCGGCAGCGCACTCGAGTTCAGGAGATTCGCCCTTCGTTCTTCAAGTCTTGTCGGTGCTCTAGGGGGGCTGGTGACGGGGTCTATCTTTATTGTGGCCTGGTCGATGACAGCACTGCCACGCCGCTGGGCAGCCACTCCCGCGACGGTTTTAGAGACCGTTGGGCTGGCGACCGTTTCCTTCTCCTTGGATGGGGTGGCGACGGTCTGAGTTGGTTTCTTCTGGCTAGCCTCCTCACTGAGTGCCAAGCACAGCCCTGTAAGACTTCGGCAGATGCTATCCGCCTTTCTCCGAAGCTGTCTGTCAGTGACGGTGGCTGGGCCGCCCACACCGATGGTGCTCGCACCGCTCGAGATCGGGCCGGGCTGGCCAACAGTGCCCATCAGCTGTGACAGAGCCAGGGCATCTGTGGCAGCACTTTCGATGGCTTCATACACGTCAGGACTTATAAAAGGCTTAGATTTGGAGAGAGCCGAAAGGAGTATAGGTTGCGTCTCGCGTTGTGACGAGGTGGTGCTGCTAGCTTCAGCTTGAGCAACGCTGTTTCCGGAGCCACGTTTTGGAGAGGCTGACATCGTAGTGGCATTGGTTGTCGCCGTGGGCGGTCGGTCGTCAGATGCCCGAGACATGGCGGAGCCAGACGTCGGTGGAAGCTTTCCGGTCAATTCTAGGCGATGAATCCGGGACTTGAGATCATCCAACTCGTCCCAGACGGTGGATGGGGCGGCAGTGGATGAGGTTGACTCGGTACCTTCCGGACCATGACTTGCTTCGGAGACGTGATGTGGATCGGCGTGTTTCGGGACCAAAGGTGAGGAATTGTATGTTTTGGGGAGACCGTATGTGTGCTTAAAGGTAGAGGTGCGGGACGGGAGGGTGCCTGGGCTGCTTTCTGTCAATGATGGTCGCCTCCTCGAATATGGATATCCTCCTTCGGCTCCAGCATCCTGAAATGTCTGGGATCGCGGAGTGATGGGAGACGGTCGTCCGACCGAAGCAGCTGTCCGGCTGCGTATGTCGTCGAGGTTCAGCGTAGGCTTTTCTTTGGAAATGGCTCGATAGGCCAGCTCCCGTGTCATCGACTGAGCGGGCTGCTCGTCTGCGAGCCGTCGAGTCCGCGACGTCTCTCGCTGATCAGAAAGACGTCGCGTTACTTGAGGGGGGGAGGTTGTATGGTATGACGGAACTGCAGCGGAAAGAGGGCGGCGATGTAAGGACCTTGCTACCCGAGTCTAGCGCACCGTGGTCAGTTTGTTAATTTCCCGAGACATGCTGGATGTAGCTTGGAAGACAGGCTTGTGCAATTATGCAAGGCAAAAGGAGCGTTATCTGTCCGCAGGTGCCCGAGACCTTAATCTGTCTCGATGATATTCCCGATGCAGTTAACAGCGTTGCAGGGGAGGTCTGCATATCTGTGGATTCCTGCGACCGCGAACAGACACCCAAAAACTTAGCGGAACCACTTGGTTCAGCGCCAAGAGCATCGCGCGACTCAAGAGGACGAATATGACTTCCGGCTCACTTACAATTGCGCTGCCTTCCCCACCGCTCTCGTCTGCTCCTCGACGCGTCGAATCCTCGCGCGCGATGCGCATGAAAATATCAGCTGTACTTTCGCCGTCTGGCGCAGCTTCAGCCGAGTCTGGAGGCGTAATCTGTCGGTAGTCGTTCTCTGATCTGCCTTCTAGAGCCCGTAGGGTGCGGTCTCTCTGATCAGAGTCGTCCATGTCGTCTCCATCCTCGTAGGATCTTAATGGCCGGGCGTTCATGTCGAGAACTAGACTCTTTCGCGATCCGGACGATCGAAACGATCGGATGGGCGGGATTACGGCGCGTCCAGACGTGTTGGACATCGCCGGCGCCCTGAAGGAAACGGGGGGTCTGGATCTCCGCCGCTCGCTCCTGTCGTCAGATATCGTAGTTTGTAGAGCCTTTGGGAGAAGGAGCTCCCGCTGTCCTTGCGCCCAATCCTTGGTTGTGTTTTCTGCGGGTGGCGCGCCCTGCGCGGCCGCTGCGGCTTGCAGACGCCTAGAATTCAATGAAGATGGTGGCCCAGGTGCAGATGCTACGACATCTGAGGTGAGCGACCCACGTGTCCGGCGATGAGGTTGTGAGGCTGATGGCGGCGATGTCTTGGACTCGGCCGTGGCGCGCTGACTTTCGGGTTCGGCACCGTGAGAAGTGGGAAATGACGCGGGCCGCTTCCCTGAGGTGGAGAGCTTTGTCGTTGTCGCAGAGGAAGGGGGTTGATACGTGGACGCTCTGGAGCGGATTGGGCTCGTTTCGGATTTGGAGGTTGCGGGGTTTGTTGGTTGAGGGGATGCTGGATTTTGGTTGCTTCCAGGGTGGTGATGTGTTGTTGTCGCGGGTCGGGAACTATTGGCGTCCTCTGGAGACGATGATGACACGGGTATTTGGTGGCTCTGCTGCTGCTGCTGCTGCTGCTGCTGCAGGTCTCGGTCGGCTGCCGGGTCCAATTGGCGTTCTTGGTCGTCGTGGCGCTGGTCGGTGCCGCCAGGGTTCGCAGACTCGCCAGTAGTGGGTGAGACAGGTGAGGGGGGAATGTGTTGCAAGAGCGATGGAAGAGGTAAAGCCAGCGAATCCTTTTTATTGAGGTCGGCAAAGCGAAAGGCAGGCAACTTGGACGAGTTGTGGTTCTGGCGATGCGTGTGCAGGCTGGTGGCCGCGGTTTGGTGGGTTGTCGAGGGAGAAGACAGTTGAGGATGACTTGCATTGGCGGAGGCGGCGGTGGTAGTGGTGGTAGCGGTGGTGGTGGGCTTGGGCACATGGCCCGCTTCAGCTGCGAAACTCGAACTCATGGTTTTAGGTCTTGGGTGTGGTGAAGCCCCCGATCCACCAAACAAGTACTTGACTCTTTTTTTACTTTCCCTCTCCCCTTTCTGGCCTTTTTCTGAGGCCCGCTCTCCGCGACAGATATGTTCAACACAGTAACAAGGGTTCTCAACCTTCTTTTTCGCCCTTGTGCTCCCTCCCGTCTACTTCTTCGATTTCCGCCCTGCGTTTCAAGAGCTGGAGGCACCTGCTCGACTCCGACCGTGGCTGCAGACGTCTAGTATTACATAAATATCATTAACTCGGGGAATCCATAGAGAAGCGCAGGCCGAGGGTCGTGGCGAAACCTTCATGAGTCTCGTGATCGCGGAATGAGGTGTCGATTAGGTATTCGGTAGTTAGGGTAGGTAGTTCAACGGAAGGGAAGAGACTTGGTTCGAGGAGAGAGCGAGAGAGCGTGAGGGACCGATGGCGGGGGACCAGCAACAGTGATGTCTGCCAGCGAAGCGGCAAGGAGGGAGTCGTGACAGTCGTGGGCAAAGGAGGGGAAGGACCGAGGACCGGTAAGGAGAGGAACAGGAAGAGGAGAAGAGTGACGGGAGAGAGAGAACGATGAAGCCCCCGAGATCTGTCGGTACTGGGGGGGAAGCTGTGTAAAATGCTCACCCCCGTCCACCTTGCACGCTCTATTCCATACCTGGGCAGGGGATCGCCGGATAGCACAAGAGGCGGGCAGACAGTAGGATCGCGCACCCGCACAGGCACGCACCGCTGCAGGGTCCGGCACACTGCCCGCTCTGTCGAGTCGAGGCTCGAGGGAAGTATTTCTCGAGTTACTGGAAGTACATTAGGTACCTCCTCTACAGGTGTGTGTACGGAGCGCTGTACAGGTACTTGCTGAGGCGTGTCTGCCCTTTGTTAGCACGACTTAGAGTGCACATCTAGTCCTCTCCACATCACAATCGTAGCGTCTTACTAGGTGGAGGCAGGCTTCTGCACGCAGTCTGATGTGGCAGCGTTCTAGGCGGCCGCGATGCGGCGTCATGTACACTGACAACCTGGATGTGTCCGTCCATATTGACTGAAATGGCGAGGTGGAGGTACCACGACAGGCCACGGTACGGAATTGAAGCCGCAAGCAGCTCAGACCGAGCGGTGGCTGCAGGAAAGCGAACTTTCAACCCGTTCCCGTCCCTTTTCAAGCCACCACCTTAACGAACCCTCAGGTTGTCAGTGCCGAACTGTCACCCACCCGTAGACCCCTCTGGTTGTAGCAAGTTGCGCCCTCCATATCCTCCTCTCTCGTACTCCGTACTCCGTACTTTACTCGAACATACGACGGTGCGCTGCATCTACTGTCGACAGCCCCACGACGCTTTTTTGCGCTTGCGCAGCGCCAGCATGTCTGGACTGTGGCCTTAGCTTTCGTCCCATGTATCCATCTTGCGAGATGAAGGATGGCCGGTCTAAGTGGGCTTGCGGGCCATCACGGACCAGCTGGGGAGGCTGGAGTGGTTCTCAAACAGGGGAGCACCAATTGGGAAAGGAGGAGCAGGACAGCCCTTGGAAGGGACAAGCAAGGGTCGTTCTGATATATCAAAGAGGGTTTGCCAGCCTCTGCCCAGCCTTCAGGTCGCGCCGGTGACCAGTCTCTAACAGCCGTGCGGCATGTTACCGAGTCCGATGGTTCTCTTGGGGTCCCGAGAAGTGATCTGTAGTATCGAGAGCTCTTCGCGATATCAATTGGCCTATGGGATAGTGTGACTGGCAGCTCTTACTTAGCGTTGGTGAGGGCTGCCCTGTCATTTATCCCGGGGTCTTACCCCCCTGGTGCTGGCTATCGGGGATTTGGCCGCACCAGCCTCCACTCCGGAACGTCGATCCATCACCCAGCGCGATTAAAGGGCAAGTTAAGATATCACTGTGGTTACCGTTCCTCCTCACCAAGACCTGGAGATTCGTGGAGAGCAGAAACGAGACGGTCCTTGTGCCTCCTACTCAAGCGGTGTGCTTGCGATGACTGCCCGCTTGGACACACAAGCCGTTTCTTGTGGGATGTTCAAAGTCAGACATGCAGCTGTCAGCCAATGTCGTCGAGCCATTGTAGGCGGGACCTGCAGGGGCTTGCATATCGAAGATCCCGCCTCGCGCTACTTGCGTGCGCCATCAACTCAGCGTGATAGTCTTGCTCGCATTAGCACACCAACACCGTGCGCTCTAGGTGTGCGCAAAGCATGAGAAGTCTTTCTGCTCTGGAAGCCATCTCGTACGTCTAAACTTCCGGGGGGGGGGGGGGGGGAGAGCAGCAGTACCTCGAATCGCGCTTGTTCCACTTTATCTATCTGCTCTAAAGGTGTCGGAGACGGTTTGAGGCCTCTACTCCGCAGTCCTCTAGGAATCCCGGACGAAGCAGATGTTGAACATGTCGGCGAGCGGAGCATGGTGTGCCCCGTGCATATAGACCACGAGATACCACGAGACGACGTGGCATTTGTATGTGCTCCGTACTTAGCAGTACCGCATGATGGTAAACATTTGTCGTTGCAACATGAGATCGTTACTTACATGGAACGTGTTTGCTGCTCCGCATGCTGAGCACTGTGCTGGTAACCACGAAGGTTCCGACTCCGCCGGGCCATGCACGGCCCGCCTACCCTGCCTACCTTTAGAGACTGGACCCGGTTAGACAGCAGGGAGACGGCGCCGTGTCGCAACTGCGTAGCCGTCTGAGAAGGGCACATAGGTAGCTTAGAGGGCGGGGTTCAGGCGAGCGTATCCTCGGCAATGCCTCGAAGAGGGCTGGACAAAGACGAAGTTCTGAAGACAGCATGGGTCTTTACATTTGCCACTTGAGGTACCAAGACAGATCGGAACTGTGCCCGAACGTGCGTTGCTTGTGATGATGCCTGCATCTTGCAGTGGTGAAGCTGCAGAGCACAAACAAGACGAGAGCTGTTCTATGGGGAAGTGGAGGCTGGGAGGCACACCTGCGGCGCGGGAGTGGTCGAGCCTCTTAAGTCAGGGGCCAACTTTGCAGCCGCACGGGCTCTCGATGCCAGGAAGTGAATGTACTATGGTACATCTAGAGGGAAGAGGGACGTAGCCGTTGCGACATAATTACAAGGGGAAGTGCCCGTCTCGAGGCTAGCAATAGCGCGGGTAACGTAGAGACGTGTCAGTACCGGAGTAACTGCAACTGGTACTTACCTAAAATGTAAAATATGTAGCAGATATCTCACGTAGCAACCTGCCTACCTACCTTATTTCTCATTTGGCCCGCAGTCTGGCAAGGCTGGCACGTGCATGTCACGTGGCAGAACCAACACATACTGGCAGAATTCTGAAGACATGGCCGACCGGAACCTCCGTGTGACACAGTGGACGATCACGCTGGTTAGAAACCATCTGTCTCGTTAGGCAGCCGTAGCACATAGTCGCGTACCTCATAGTCTTGCGATGCAGAGCTAAACAGACTGTGGCGGCAACTTTGAGTATATTCCTCAACCAGGGTACATTCGAACCTGACACCGCCTAGGATTGCCTGTCTGGGTAATCCACACAATTTCCGGTTCAGCGTAGCAGCAGGACACCGGAAACACGGCAGAGAGTAAGATGGATGATTTAGTAGCATGATCGAGCTGAGCTCCCGTCAGCCTTGTCCGCCGGGTAGCTGGGTTGCCCCCTTCTGTAACCACACAATATTAGAGGCTACCAGAAGCACATAGAGTATGAGCGGTTGAGTGCCAGATGGTCAAAGCCTCATCAGAGGCGCGGTAGTTCATGGGACGATCATAAGGGAGCCTCGCTTCAAACGTCTCGCCCCTCGTCACTGCCCGCCAAATTGTTTTTGCTTCAGGAGTTTCGTAGGCGAGATTGGAGGCCCTTCTCCGGCCCCGCCGTCATGGGGAGCCGTATGCCTGCAAGGTTGGTGCACGTGCCGTATCACATGCTTTTCTTGTTTGGCGTCTCTACAGCTTAGTTTAGACCCAGACTTAGAAATCAAGATCCTCGCCTCTGACCAATTCGCTTCAGGGAGCAAAGCGTGCGTACTGGCACAACAAAGGGATTCTCCCGCCACCTATCATCGAATGGCGAGCTAAAGCGGTAGGACCCTTCCAGCAAAAGTACTCCGTACCTAGGTCCAAAATCCTCCCCCCCACGAATCTCTCCTAAGGATGCCATCGTCTTCATCTACTGCAAACAAGGCAACAAAACACAGGGGGAAATGGGAGAGGGTGGGAGTTGAGAGCTTTAGTAGGGGCCCGGGAAGAGATGAAGATGCTCTCAGCCAGCTCAGCTCTTTTCTCGGGATGCTGGTCGCAGAGTGCTATCATACGGGAGGTTGGGCCGGGCATTGTCGATGACAGTCTTGATGGTCAATTAAACCCCGATGCCCGCCTGCACAGTAGGCATGGGAATATTGTTAATAAAGGCATTTTACAGTCCGGGAAACAAGAGACTCGGCGTCTGGGAGCAGGTAGACATGTGGCCGTTACACTGTGTTGAGTGATGCGTCTCGGCGATTGGCGGGCCGGATTTACAACGTCCACCATCACCTGCAGGCCAAATTTGGCCTGCAGGGGCCTCCATTGGTCAGACCTGGGCGCCAAATGGACTGCGCCGATCTAATAATAGCTGCACCTTGTTTCGCAAACACACACACACTCACACATCGTGCTCTCACTTGCAGACCCGGGCTGCCGCCATCCACAACCTGCAATTGGCGCACCCCGTCCATCTCCAGACCCATGCGGAAAGGGGGATCTGCTATTTGTTGTCTTCTTGTTGTCTTCCGTGGACGGAGCACGCACTCCCGCCACCGCCAAGAAGACGCGAGAATACCAAGAGACGGACAAGAGAAGGCCGAAGGTAGTCGAGAAGACACAAACAGCGAAGTCAGAACAGACTCTGTCACGGAAGACCTGCAGCGCCTCGCTAAAGGAAGAAAGAGAGGGACCCACGTCAGAGGCCGCAAGGGGAGACAACCCCTGCCACCTGTAAGAAGCATGCACTCCCCTGTCCCCGTCTCGATTCTGTAGTGGCTCTGCTCTCGACTCTTGCGCCTACTCGAGACTGCGCTAGGAGTGCGCCCACCCACTCAGAGTCGCCGCTTTGCTCGCTGGCCGCGCCTGACTGGCGCTCTGCTCTGCGTGTGTGGTCGCCGTCCGCTGCTGCCCACCACTACACTCGGCTACTTTCACTTCTCCTCATCCTCTTGCCCGCTGCAGCGCTCCTTCAGTTCACTCACACACACGCCTTTCTTCCTTGAGCAGCCACCCCGGTCGAGCCAATTCTTTTCTCTCCAATCCCAATTCCTTCTCTCCTTACCCTTCCTGCCGCTTTCTTCCTCTTCCACAGTGCTGACACCGCACAGAGCCGCGCGGGAAACAGAAGCGTGGACGCCCGCCCTAACAAAGAGACCCCGACAGACTCGGTCGACACACGAATCTTCGCAATCCGACCCCGTTTTCCCATTCTCACGACTCTCATCTACGAGCGACCAACTGCGAGCGACGATGTGCTGACAACAAGACACTGGCGGGTCGCAGTCCTCATTGGGTCCTATTCCTCTATCCCTCTCCTAGATCTTCATCTTCAGCCCTGGGCCGTTCTACAACAAACACTCGATTCTTCGTGACACGTCTTCTCTCAGGGTGGTCCATCTGACTGCTCGGCTGCCTTTCGAGTTATAATTCGTCTCCGGCTCGGGTCATTTCTCTTTGAACAGTTGAGGCACGTTTGGAAAAGTCGAGAACCGAGCCTCGAGCACGTTCTGGTAGAGTGGAGGCCGTTTCCAGAGGATTCAGCAGGGCTGTCCGTCCACGGCGTCATTGCTGCCCTGGCCAATAAATACTTGGAAGTGGCCATTAGACTTCTTGTCAGCTCATTCCTTGGTAGCTCATCTCTTACGGGTGCCGGCAATTGTCCCTCGGCTCGAGCGCGAGAGGAGTCTTGCTCGGGAACTAGCCGACCAACATTTGTTTAGAAGGAGGCCGGCGGAGTCAGATGAAGTAGGAGTTTCGGATGTCAGCGACCGTCCTGTCAAACATGCCTTCAGCAACAGCTCGCCGGCTATACGAGGACCAGATACCCTCATTCATGTCCGTATTTGACTTGGACGCCGAAGCGATGCACGATACGGATACGGTCACCGTTGTGGACCCCAGGCTGACCGATATGGAGGCGTCCGGCGAAACAAAGCTGGAATCAGACGCTCAACTCCTGTGCTCCAACGTCCTCCCCGTCGACGGGCCGCACAAACATCACGATAGCACGTCGACCCAGAATTCCGCCGATTCATCGCCCACCACGACTGTTTCCTGTACAGATTCGTCCTCCCTCTCAGATCCTTCGCCCTCATCGTCTCCCGATTCTCCGGTCAACCTGGTCTCCCTCTCGTCGTTTCCTGGAACGACCTTCGGGGGTTTGTCCATGGCTAGCCTTTCAGTCACGGACACGAACAGCCTAGCGCGGCCCATGACCTCGCCGTCTCCCCGGCGCGCTCGCAATATGAAGGGACTCTCAATACAGCCGCCTTTCGCGGGCTCCGGGCCGTCTTCTCTGATCTCGGAGCCTTCCTCTCCCTCGTTTATCAAACCCAAGATTCCCGGCATGAAGCGGAAGCCGAGCCAGTTGAGTCTGAAGACAAGCACGTCTGATCTCATCAATAGGACAACGCTAGAAGTCCCACAGTCGCCATCATTACCCCCAATTCTACAACGCAGGGCTCTCAAGCACTCAACCTCATCACCTCATATGTTGTCGGGCCTGAAGTCTGCAACATTCGGTCCAGTCGGCGGCATGACCTTCCCTGCCGTCCTGGAGCGGAACGAAACTGGTCTGTCAGAGTTCTTGAGGCCGTCAAAAGCTACTGTTCCAGCTGGTGGATTTGACTCGACTATTCTGGAGGAGGAATCCCCGATACGGACTCAGATTGCGAACAGGGCGGCTTTTGAGTTTGAGCCCTATCACGAGCATGAGAACAACGAGGATCAGAAGACACCTGGTTACCCTGACGGCCCCATTGCTATTTATGGCGACAACGTCTACCTATATCTAGAACCTACGGCCGAGGAAGCAGCAAAGTTTGATGTGGTGATTAATGTGGCGCGAGAGGTCTCGAACCCCTTCAAGGCACTTTCCAGCTCTACGCAACAGTCTCAGGCGCAAGAACTTCAAGCAGGCTCTTCCCCTATACCAGACACCGCAGTCACAACAGCGAGTTTTGCTACCGCCTTTGAGTTTCCTCCAGAAGACGCCAGCCCGACAACGCCCAAGGCTATGTTTCCTTCAAAGGAACCAGAATACATCCATATTCCATGGGATCACAACACCGATATCGGCAAAGACCTCATGATGCTCTGCGAGACGATTGAGAAGAAGACGACGGAGGGCAAGAAAGTTCTGGTCCACTGTCAACAAGGCGCAAGCCGATCAGCAAGTCTGATCATCGCCTATGGCCTCTATCTCAACCCTGATCTGAGCGTGAATGATGCATACTATGCGGCTCAGTCCAAGAGCCAATGGATCAGTCCTAATATGAGGCTGATGTACTGCCTTCAGGACTTCCAGAAGGATGTCTCAAAGAAAAGACTGCCGCCTGGTTCTGCATACCGACCTAGGACGGGCAATAGCCCGACTAAGCATCGAGCGACGCTTTCGGTAGATGCTATTAACTCCTCGCCAAAGCAGCCTTTCACGGCGCCATTGCCAGGGGAGGATAGTTCTGCAAATGATGCGAGTCCCGGGCGGAGCCCGCTACGTCCAAGGGGAGCAACGACACCTGGTAGAGAAGCAGTCTCTCCGGGGCCGTCTTCTGCTCCCTCTAGTTTTTCGTGGAAGGAGAAGGAAGACGAGAACGACCCAGGGAAGCTGGGGCGCTTCAACCTCGACCAAATTTTCAGCAACCCGCCCAAGCCTGCGGAATCTGATTCTCGCCTTGGGGTGTCCGGCTCACTGCACTCCTTTTCCAAGCCGCCCCCCTCACCAGGATTTGCCAGTCATCGATTTGAAAAACACGGCGGCCTTGGTTTTGTACCCTTAAGTTTGGGACCACAGACCAGACCATCGATGCCAGACTCTGCCACAATAGAACGGCAGCCCGCGATCATAAGCAGTTCCCCCGACGATGCAGCCCTCATGTCTCCTCGCGCGGAAACAATGACCAATAATCCGCTGCATGAAGCGTTTGCCGACTTCACTGGCATGCGCTTCGTCGAGGTTCCGCCAACTCCTAGTGAAGGATTATTCTCACCCCGCGAGACGATGTTCCCAAGGGACCCTTTCTATCCATTCGGCAGGCCGTCTCAAGTTGCTGACCCTCGAAGCCCGCCCACCAAGGGGGAGACGCCAATCGTGAGATCGATTGATGAGCTGATATAATTGGGCCTAGCTTATGGGGTAGATGGGTGGAGAACCATCAGGGCACGAACGAGCACAAACAAGCCGAATCGCGAACACGAGAAGCGCTTAAGCAACACCGACACGGCTTTTGGGTGACTATTACCAATGAGTCTAGTCACTGTACTCCTAAGCTCGAGCACACCACCATGAATAATCGTGCCGGGCTGCTCTCGCTTAGGACCGAAGGGTCTAGCTCGCCTCTTGTCTATCACTACGGAGTATCGCTTACTCGATTCCGCATTGTACTGTGACACTACATTCTCTGAGGGCAGGGGTCGCATCGGATCGAATTGGCGTTTTGAATCGGACCAGAAATGTTGTGTCAAGATTATGGCAACACGGCATCGCGTAATGGGTTCTGGGTGGGTAGAGCCTAGGAATTGGATATTCCTATGTTGAATATGTCATCACACGAGAAGGCCTGGGTCAACGGAGACCAGGAGCACTCGTTGTCGATCGCTGAAACCGGAAGCACTAGCTGGAGGGCTGGCTGGAAAGCTGCTTCCGTTTGTTGTTCCTTTTGTCGTTCTTGCGTATTCTCGGCGTTACGTTCGCTTCTCTTCATTCTCATCGCATCGCAGCGGTCGGCGCACCGGGTGGAAGGCGGGCGGCACTACGAAAACAGCGAGTCTTCTTGCCTAACTCGAAATGTTAATCCATACCATGGTGGTCGCGTTTGTCGCCTCGCGGGAGAGCAGTGACGAGCGCGGCCAAGAATAAGGGGGGATGTTTGGTCCGCGAGGCGTCAGACCGCCTTCTCCGCCATTTAACCTCCCTTCGTTCTGAAGTTCTCTTGGATAAAAGCGAGAGCGGAAAGGAGGTGTGGCATCGAGAGCAGGAAAAGCTCTGAAAAGCACGTGGCGAGTTTTTTGAGCGATACCCCTTGTCTTCACATGATGAGGCGCGGACGGGAGAGAGAGAGAGCGCGAGACAGAGAGAAAGAGCAAGCGTGACGCTCATGACTGACGTGACGCCTATGCTCGCAGCTGAGAGGAAATGGTAATGAGACACGTCGCTGGCCGGTTGGGCCAGGTGGGAAGGAGAGCGGGTTATGAGAAGATAACCGCGGTGTATGAGGGTAGCATAACGCCAGGAGAACCAGAATCGCCTCCCAGAGGCAGTCTAAACTGAAGAAATAATAACAAACTTACAACTTGTCCTCAGGGTCTTCTTCTGCTGTGTCCTGTATCCGACACACCGCAACATAATACCTAGACTTGGGTCGTAGAGCAGTATCCTCCATTTAACAGCCGGGCTGCCCTCTTCTCTACAATACTTTCTCTAATGTCTACCTAGCTCAGAGTCTCGAATTTTACAGCCCTCTGACAGAATCTAGCGGCAGCAACCAACCTGCTGAACAATGAACCGTGTATGCTTCTAAGCCACTATATCGAACCCCAGAAACGCCAGTCGCCCGTTACTTTTTCCCTTGGAAGAAGGTCTACATCGACCTCATACAGCACCGCTCCCGAGAGTCATTGAAGCATCACCGACAATCCACCTTTTTTTCATTTTCTTTTTTTTTTTTTGGTAGGCGGTAGTATCTCCTGCACTGCCACCATCTAGGTCGCGGAAAGTCGGGTGTGGCCTAGGAAAATCTTCACTGCGCCTTCTCCCTCCTGAGCGCCTCCTTCGCCTTCTCCTGCCGCCTCTTGATCTCCGCCTCTAGCCCGATGCCGCCGAACACGAGCCCCACGCCCAGCCACTGCATCTGCGTCAGCTGGTGGCCGAAGGCCAGCACCGAGAGCGTCATGGTCAGCATCTTGCGCGTGACCGTCAGGGTGACGAGGAGGACCGAGCCGAAGTTGGAGAGGGTGTAGACTGGATGTCAGGGCCGGTCAGCAACAGCCATCTCTCTCTCTCTCTCTCTCTCTCTCTCTTGCGCGGTCCCCAAATGGGAAGATGCGCGGCGGGGGGGTTTTGAAAGGTGGGGGAGAAGAGGAACTCACAGATGAACACCTGCCCGACGGCGCCGCACGCCGCGAACCCCAGCACGTCCCTCCACACGGCCGGGTGCCGGGCCATGAAGGCCATCGCGGCGCCCAGCTCGCCCGCGCCGCCGGCGCCGGCCTCCATGCCGAGCCAGTCGCCGAGCCCGGTGCGCGCGAGCCACGGGCTGAGTAGCAGGTAGGACCCGGAGACGAGCGTGCCCATCATGTTGTTGGCGCACATCATCTGGGGGCCCGAGTAGGGGCGGAAGGCCGCGAAGACGTAGTCCTGCGTGCTGTTGAGCAGGCCGTCGAACAGCAGGTTGATGCCCAGCAGCAGCATGCCCCAGGCGGTGCGGCCGCTGTGCGTCGAGGGGCGGTGCGTCTTGCCGCTGTGCAGCGTGAAGATGGCGACCCCCGCCGTCACGGCCGCGACGACCAGGTACTTGTGCAGCGGGTAGCGCCGCTGGAAGACGGTGACGTGCAGGAGCATGACGGGCAGCAGCTTGCAGGACTTGGCGAGCGTGTAGGTGATATAGTTGACGTGGCCCAGCGCCGCGTAGCCGAAGGGCGAGGCGAGCGCCGACGTCAGCGCGACGAGGAGCAGCGGCGGGAGGATGCGGCGCGTCGGGATGATGGGTGGCACGCGCTGGCCCCGCGGGGTGCTGGCGTAGAGGTAGATCATGCCCGTGACGGCGGCGAAGAGCGACTGGATCGTCAGGATGAAGACGGGGAACTTGAACACCTCCTTCTGGCCGGGCGGTCCGTATGACGTCGTCAGGACCTTTTCCTGGAGGAGGGCCCAAGTCAAGCTATCGCGCAGGACATATGGTTAGTCTTGGGTTCCCGCATTCGTTCTTTATTTCTTGCGATGGCGCACGGGAGGAGGGTCTCTCACAATGAGCCGTATATGCCAGCCACTGCGATGGCAAGCTGCGCCAGGCCCGGCTCCTTCTTCGCCGGCGCGTCTGAGACAACAGCCGCCTTTCCATTGCCGTTCATGGCGACTCCATTGGCAGAATAGCGGTCATGCTTGCTGATATACTCCGAGGATGTCTCCCTCCTCATTGGGGTCGCGGGCTTGGAGCGCGCCATGAGGGCAAGCGTATGTGAAGATGGTTACGGATGTTCACCAGCGCAGAAAGACAATGAAAATAAAGGACAAGGTTGAATCAACCAAGAGTGAACATGATCCGATGGCTCAGTCTTAAACGAACGTGGAGATTGTGTTATGCGAAAAAAAAGGGGATCAATGTCAAAAAGTCAGGGGATGGAGAGTTGGGATACTTGTTAACCTTTCTGCGAAGCTGACAAGCTGGCTTCAATTGTAGAGTACTCGGACTCGAGTCCTTATCGTTATCGGCCGCTCACGGTGTCTAAGCCCTGTGTGGTTAGCGAGGTATCGGGTATTTCAACGGAGTACGGCCCCGCACGTGGCGCCGGGATTGCACCGGTAGGTGGGTCACTACAAGACACGGCGTACAGGTGTAGATGGGGGCTGCGACTGTTGGGCTGGAGTACAGCGTTCGCAGCAATTCGCGGCCGCGAACTTGCATACAGCCAAGTTCGCTAATCCTAAGGGTGTGTCCTCTATAGGATACCGTTATTGGGCGTACGCCTCGCGGGCGAGGGTCTGACGCGGCCTCATCGTATACAGCCGAGCTCACGCATCATTCACATTCACGTTCATATGTCCGGAATAAACGCAGGAGGTGGCTAGGATCCACGACGGTCGTATTATATATTCACAAGAATTAGCCCCCGGGCATGAGAAGGCCCATCCGCAACGCTCCCTCTCTTGTTCATCCGATCTGGTGAACATAGATGATAGGGGCCCGAGTTTGTGCGTCAAGCATGCATGGTCGAGAGACCTGTGGGGGGATGATAATCGATAAGATGTCGGGGTCCGTAGAATTGTTCTGGAATACTGAAGGATTCCACCTGCCCGGGGGAGAGGCTAAGTGTGGCAGACGGAGAGACCGGTGAGACTTGAGGGAAAGATCGAGCACGGATAAGGAGGTACGGAGTCGGGTTGTGGCCAGGAAGGATTATCGAGAATCAGAGATGAGATAGGCGTGCGCTTGGCTTGGACTGCGAAGGTCCAGAAGAGAAACACGTAGAGCCGTGCTGTCGTGGCGTGAAACGAGATTGTGGCGGTTCTCGTATGTCTGTCCGTGGGAGGCCGTCGGTGCAGAGCGATTGTTGAGCCCTTCTTCGACCGCTTCGGGTCCATTATGGGCTCGTATGCGTGCGCATCTTCATGCGCGAGTCATCCGAACGTTCATGTAGAGGGGAACCATCATGCGGTCCGCTGCGCCCCGTGCAGAGACCAAGTGTCATCATGAAAAGGCCGTGTCGTCGAGTCAAATAAACAGGCAAGGTACTAAGGAATGAAGCCAGTCCAAGGAAATAATAAGCCCGTGGAGATGCTTTTCGGAGAGTCGTCGTCACGTCGTTTTGTACCGTCCCCGTCCCATCCCTCAAATAATCAGCCTTGCGGCAAGTCAGATCTGGAGATGCCCCAAAGCTTAGGTCAGGGTGGTAGCCCCAAATCCAGCCCCCAAAAAGATCGAAGTCCACGGAGAGATATATGAATGCATCTGCCAAATGTTCAACGAGTCGGAAGGGCATTACTCGGCCGGTTGCGCCTGGCTGCGGCGTATCTTCTCCGCCTCGAGGTTCTCATAGAGCAGGAAGAGCGCGGTCTCGTTGGCCTTCGCAGTCCCGCTAATGGTGAACATTCTCTCGCCTGTCTCATCATGAGGCGCCTGCGCCGGGTGTCAGCTTTGGATTCGAGTCTGCTGCAGTAGCATTGCCAGAATAATAGAAGCAGCCGCTTGATCCGGATTGGCTTACCTTTGCGATGGAGATGGTCGCACCAGAAGTCTTGCGAATCTCGCTGATCTTGCTGCCGCCGCGGCCAATGATGCAGCCGACCATGTCTGCCGGGATGCTGATGTTCTGGATTTGAATCTTCTCGCCATTCTCGTCATGCGTAGGCGGTCCACGAGTAGGCGCCTCCGAATCAGAGCGACGGTTATAGGAGCGCGATCCCCCGTTGCTGAAGTCGGCACCGTTACCCGTTCGCATGACGCGGGGTCCGCTGCTGTATTCGCTTCTTCCAGTGCCATATGAGGGAGCGACCCCGCCCAAACCGCCTGCTCCGCCAGACTGGGAGCGCACAACGGGGTTGTACAACACCGTGCCAGTGCCGCGCTGCCAATCATCGACCAGACACTTGCAGATCTCCCAAACAGCCCTCTGAATGCCCTCTGGCGTGCCCTGAACTTCAACGATCCTCTCGGTCGATTGCGGAAGCATCTCCTTCTGTGCGACCATACGGACGCCGGACACGTCCTGGATATGCTTGATCTTGAGACCCTGTCGGCCAATGATTGTACCCATCTGGTTGTGGGAGATCAGAAGCTTGATTGCTGCGGTACGATGTTAGTAGGCCATTTTTAGGAGCTCGAGAGATACTGCGGTAGCCACGTACGATGCGTGCCGTTCCCCTGAACAACGCCACCCATACCCATAGAAGGGGCTCCCTCGAGCAGAGCGCGAGCGACGACGGCATAAGCTCTGGATATAGCCTCGCAGCCGCCCGTGATGGTCAGTACACGGTCAGGGACGCCCTGGACGACCTTAGTAACACCGGCCTTCACGCCGGTCTCGTCTCGGAGGTCAGCAACGTTCTGTCCGCGCTTGCCAATGATCACACCAGCTTCCTTAGAAGAAACAATAGCTCGGAGCGTCAATTGAGCTTGGGCATATTCCTCGTCTGTTTTGGGCGCAGGCTCTCCGTCAGGGCCAAGGCGCGGCTCGTCGCTACCTCTCGGAATATCCATATCCATCATATCGCCACCGTTCGGCGGGATCGCGTCTTGGGAGGATGACATGTTTACTGGCGTGCAAAGATTTCGTAATCAAGTGCTGTAGGGGGGCTTGAAGGCACCGCGACTCTGATGTTGCTGGACCGATCTGGCTAGGGCCAAGCAGAGGTCGCGCGACAGAAAATTTGCGACCGATACACAAGCTGGTGGCAGACGCGTTAGCCCGCAGAACAGGTCATGCGCTTCAGGACAGCGTGGTGACGATAAAGACAACCACTGAGTAGCCGATAGAACGGCAAGGTCCAAATGCAGTCTGCAGCGTCGCGAGATCTTCGCGATCAAAGGAAGGCAAGAAACAACAGAATGGGCAAGGTAGCGAATTCGGCGGGGCAGGCATACGTACCTTTGGCGCAGAGGAGATGGTAAGGATTTGCGGCGGGGCACGACTTGACTGTGGGTGGGTTTGCGGTCCCGGCGGGGAAAGGCGCGGTTTGTGGGATGAGGAGCCGGGGAGAGGATACAGCGGACCTGGGTGGTGATGTAGGTAGGTAGAATCCAGGGAGCCGGAGCTGAGACTTGGAGGGATGGAGTGTTAACGGGAGAGGCGAGGTGGAGGAGGATGGGTTGGTGAGGGTAGGTCGGCAGGTCGGTAGAAGGTGAGTTAGGTTAGGTTAAGAAGCAGAGGGGCGGGGGTTGAGGTCTGGAAGGGTGGAGTTGGGGGCGGAAAGAGGAGGAAAATTTTGGTGGAGGACGAGAATTCAAAAGAGGATAAGTTAAGGCAAAAGGCAAGGCAAGTTAAGGTAAGGTAAGGTAGAGGAGGTCTGCTTTGAGAGGGCAAGCGGGAAGGTTCAAAGACCGACAGGTACCTTTTTCTTTTCTTCCTCTCTAGGTTGATCTTACCTCAGGCAAAGTACTCCCTCCGTGCTCCGCAATGTAAAGAACGATGATGATGTACGTAAAGCACCGGCAACAAAGAGGGAGAGGGAAGGAGGGACCCCCGGCACCTCAGAATGCAAGCACAAGCACAAGAGAAGGAATGCACTGGCTCACTCAATCAATCAATCAACCAGTGGTGAGGGGAGTCACTGTCCTCTCTCCCCTCGCTCATATCGCGAACCTGCAAGTTCCACTCGGCGGGGAAGCAAAGAGCTCCCCCAGTCACAGTGTGCAAAATGTGGCGCTGAGTATCCATCAGTGCCGAGTGACTTATTCAGTACCTCTTAAGCCCCTTCCGTCCATGTACTGAATCGAGAAACCTAAACAAGAAGATACGAAAACTACACGTGCGCCCGTGAAGTATATCTCATGTATTTCTCCTCACGTCCCCCCACCGTGACTACAGTTCAGCCCAGCCATTCACACCGCTGCCCGCTGTACACATTCGCACTAATCGCACAGGGCTCCCGACCTTTCCCTTCGTGTCTGGCCAGAGTTCTTCACCTTGAAACACAGATACGTAAGATATGTTTACCGTACTTACCGGAGGTCCCGCAGAGCTTCCACTCCTGCTCTGGTCCGCCGAATAGGTCCCGTTCAGGTCCCTTTGCCAGCGTCTAGGCGGAGGAAGCTCCAGGTGCCTTGGCTCAAAACACCGTCTATCCTCCATGCCATGGAGGGGTTGTCAGGTACCCAAGGTATGTTGAGGTACACTCGAGCTACGGTCAGGTTGCTGTTTCTCGGTGAGCGATCAGTGCAAAGAAACCATCACTTCGAGAGATGGCGTCTTATCTCGGCACTTCTCGACTCTGCTCCAATCATCTTGCGTCTGCCTATCAGGGATACAAGTCTGTGCATGGTGCTCCATACTCGGAACTTCTATCTTGACTGCTGGGCTTCCATGGGCTGATTTGCACCTTATGGTACTGTTGCCTACCGGGCTACGTCGAAATGGTACAACAGACTCCCCGAGCCTCAACGCATACCTTTGAAGCAGTCAAAATGGATTCATAAGATAGATCATCTAGGCCTCGGCTTGACACTCCGCAAGCAAGACATCGACAGTTATAAAGCATCTGCACTCATGCTCTCCAGGTTCACGACATACATCTACGGTAGAGTCGATCCATACCGTACGAGATCAAACAAGAACCGACCATCCATCTGAGCCCGTGTCCTCTGGCATCTCGGTTTTATTGCATTAGGCGACTGGTAGAGTTAGGTAGAGTACCTATGCACTCTAGGCAAGGACGTGGGTGAGTAATGTTGTAGTAAGGAGCTCTTCGGCCAGCCGATGATCCGACTGATCGTACGGCTGCCACGAGCGTGCAGTTGGCAATCGGGACTTGCAGCACCTGGTATCCATGCAACGACCTAGAGTAGGTCCGCCAGTGGAGACAGGGACCTGGGACCATCTGTGACAGTTGCGCGCCAAGACTCAGCCATCCGAACCGCAGTCGGGATCTACCATGACATATCTGACAGGATCTTATCGCTTCTCACGAAGGGAGGAGAAGGGCAGGATGAGATCCAATGCATCTACAGATGCAGTATCCCTACCTTCCCCTTTGTGAGCTCAGACAGGCTCTGTCGATTGATAAGATGTTGAACAACCCGCCTGGTCGCAGCGAAAGACCGGTGAGGAAGTTGAATACTCCCACACGCAACCGTGGATCTCCACCAGAACCAGAGAGACACATGCATGCAGCGCTGCATCCATGCCGCATACTGGACGCGCATTTTCTCAGTCCCCAGTCAACATCACGTCCGCCCGCGCATGTGCAGGATCCTCTCCTGCAGCATCCACCGGCCCAGGCCTTCCACGAGCCGCCAGTGGCTGCGGGAATCGGCCTCTGGCCAAGCCCGTTGCTGCCGCCCAACCCATTCGGGTCCTCCCTCACCATCTCCTCCCACCCTTCGCAGCCGAATGTGGCTGCTTTGCAAGCAGTCCGCATCTTGGGTCGACGATTGGCCCAGCCACCCATGCTGTCGGCCGGTGGAGTCTCCTGCCGTCAACCACAACCCACAGGAGCCACCCCTTCGCCAAGGGAACACTCGCGGCTCACAGCGGCCCTCAACAAAACCGGCATGGCTTCCGGAATACCCGTTACAGTACAATCCGTTACATGATGACCACTGCCGTCGAGGGCGGTGCGGGATGTGAGCTCACGCCCCCGCGGGGTTGCCTGCGCCGCCCATGGCTCGACTGTCGAATGAATCGCAAACGACTGCCATGAGCAGCACCTAATCGGGTATGTTGCAGAGAGGGGGCTTTATCATGTGATGCAAGACAACTGCAATATTCATTTGTTGCAATCAAAAACAGCCTTCTTATGCCGATGGTTTCTGCAACTGCCCACTGTTTCATGGACGAGATGCAGTCACTGGTCAGGTAGGTTCCGCACTCCCTGGCCTCTCAGCCTACAGGTGCCCACCTAGGTATATTAATGCCTGCTTCCTGCATAAATCCGGAGAGAATGTCTGTGGGTAAGACCTCAAGTGCAAGAATGAAGCTCGAGGCATATCGTTTTATCTACCAAGATGATGCAGATGCTCGGTCTGCCGCAACTGGACTCAGCTCGCAAGCGTGTCCGCGGCTCTTACACACGTTACTTTGCTGTGAGCGAGCCAGGGCCTCAAATTCATCATCTCGAGATATCCAATGGGAGATTGCAGAGGGCTTCTACAAGTCTTCAGTGACAACAATGCCCGAGTCATAGAAATTGTGCAAGTTTCAAGCAGTGTGCGGCGTGGTAGTTTCAGTGGCGCAAGCTCTTGTGAGCGGGTCGTCACATTCGTAACTTCCAGACCTTCATCCTTCTGCCGTCGAACTTGAATGCTTACTATCCAGGTCCCCTTGAACTGCTACAAGGATCACAATGAGTGATATCGTGACTGTGGCCAGCTGTCGAAAGTCCGTGTTGCATGTCCGACCTTTCTGGTGTAATATAGCATCAGCGGGCATGGACCTGGTCTTTCGCTACCACCATGACCCTCGGCCCTGAGCACCATTCAGACATGGCCATCATACCAAGCTGTTTGACTAGACTAAAAAAGGGCGTGATAATGATGAAGCACATATGCGAGTATAGTCTCAGATCGTCACATCGACGAGCCGAAAGCTTCTTGATGTCTATACTCCATGCGTGATAGTGCCCGGAGGCTTGGACGATCCTCCGCACGCCTCAGCTACTCCACGGACGGAAACCCCGCCTTCTTTAAATGCTAGGCCGCTTCAGTGTTTCATGACAGATGATGGTGGTGGTGAGGCTGCGTAGACTCCGTTCCCCCGGTTCCTGGTGTCCGGCGGGTGGGGTCCAGCAAGTCCGCTCCGAAATGATTCAAAGTCCGGGAGTCGGGGATAATCGGAGCGGACTGCTTAGATCGGAATCCCTCGCATTGTGGCCGAGGACACTGCCATTGGACTGCCGGGAGCCCCCGAGTAGTACGGATCACAAGCCTTGTGAGCTGGTGTAATGCTGGCATGTGCTGTAGCAATCCCTTGACATGTGAGGACAGGTAGATAGTGTTCAGCTACGCATGCTCCGTACAGATCCGTACTCTCGACGAGGGCGCGTGCGTGCGGCTATTTATATAGATGGGCGGGGAGTACGTACAAGTTGAGCTGTCAGTCAAGCCAGGGCAGTTGGTTAATAGCAGTGGGTAGTCGCTTTGATTAGGATTCCTGAAGCAGTACAAAGCCCACTCCTGATCCAGGCGCGCCAATGACGCAGCGGAAGGGAGGCAGTCAAGCTCTGGAAAGTCTCTCATAGCCGCACGCGCCATTTCACGTCGTCGTCTTCGTCAACTCTGAAGGGATCCAAAGTGCCTCAACCCCCAACGCTTGGCCGGTGAGTTATCCCTCACTTCCCTTGGCAGGTCTGCAGTGCCGTAAAAGAGCAAAAGGCAGCGGGAACACTCTAGACATGCCCATGGCTTGCGCCAATCAGCCAGACTGACAAAATGCCTCGTTCCTGGTGGCCAGAACTCAGAAGCGCAACCCCGTCAAGCTCGAGAAGCACCGAAGATCCTCCAAAAGGAGAAAAGGAAGCCGCCCGCCCCACCGCCCGGACACCGGCGCGGACTAGGGGCTGCTGGGCCTTCGTCTCTTGCTGCGCGAAAAAGCCCCAGCAAAAACAAGGCTAGCGCTTCGGAGCTGGCTGCGCGTGCGACCTTATCTCACCCGGTCGCCTGGTCGCTTACATCAATATCAAAGAAAAAAAAGGATTGACGATCCCTCGAGTCGCTTGCTGCTGCCGACCCGCCCTTACTGAACCTTGATCCCCTTCCCTTTTCTTCCTCGCAATCTCTGTCGCATCAGACCTCATCCCTCCCCTCGCTGCTCAATTGTCCCAACCCAGACAATGGCTTCCTCAGCGCGGGCCCTGAGCAAGCTTGCGGGCCCTCAATTCGGCGCCGCGCGCCTGCAGGCGTCGTCGTCGGCCACTTCCCGCTTCCTCACAACCGCATCCCGGCGGAGTCTGGCTCCTTCAGCCGTCACGGGACGTGTTCTCGCCAACAGGATACGGCCCGTGACGTGGGTGATCCAGAGACAGGTCTCCGATCAAGCAGCGCCCCCTCCTCCACCGCCGCCGAAGAAGAAGCCCGGAAAGATACGGAGGACGCTGAGGTGGACGTGGCGGCTGGTGTACCTCTCCGTCCTGGGAGGTTTTGCGTATGTGGGCTACGGAGTCTGGCAGGACAGACATCCCGAGCCGCAGAGCGAGCCTGACCCCAGCAAGAAGACGCTGGTCATCTTGGGTGAGTTCTCTGCCGTGCCGGCAATCTTCATGTTATCAATCAATCAGGGACGAGTGCGCTGACAATGACTCAACAACACAGGCACCGGCTGGGGCTCCGTCGCGCTCCTGAAGAACCTGGACACGGAGAACTACAACGTCGTCGTCATATCGCCGCGCAACTATTTCCTCTTTACCCCCCTCCTCCCGTCATGCACAACAGGCACCATCGAGCACCGCTCCATCATGGAGCCCATTCGCGCAATGACCCGGCACAAGAAGACTTCGGTGAAGTACTATGAAGCCGAGGCCACCTCCATCGACACCGAGCGCAGGGTCGTCCGGATCAATGACCAGTCCGAGGTCAAGGGCGAAGTCTCCGAGACCGAGGTCCATTACGATATGCTGGTCATCGGCGTCGGAGCCGAGAACGCGACGTTCGGAATCCCCGGTGTGCGGGAGCACTCCTGCTTCCTGAAGGAGATTGGCGACGCCCAGAAGATCCGTAAGCGGATCATGGACTGCGTCGAGACTGCCGCATTCAAGGATCAGGCCCCCGAGGAAGTTGACCGTCTGCTGCACATGGTCGTCGTCGGTGGCGGTCCGACCGGTGTCGAGTTCGCCGGAGAACTACAGGACTTCTTCGAGGAGGATATCCGCAAGCTCATCCCTGAGATCAGCGACCGCTTCAAGGTCACCCTGGTCGAGGCCCTGCCCAACGTCCTGCCCTCTTTCTCCAAGCAGCTGATCGAGTACACCGAGAGCACCTTCAAGGAGGAAAAGATTGACATCAAGACCAAGACCATGGTGAAGAAGGTGACAAACAGGAGCATCGAGGCCGAGGCAACCCTGCCTGACGGCAAGAAGGAGAAGATCGTCATGCCCTACGGCCTCCTCGTCTGGGCCACTGGCAACGCCGTCCGCCCCATCGTCAAAGACCTGATGGCTCACATCCCCGCCCAGAAGGACTCGCGCCGCGGCCTGGCCGTGAACGAGTACCTGGTCGTGCAGGGCACCCGCGACATCTGGGCCGTCGGTGACTGCGCCGTTGCCGGGTACGCGCCCACCGCCCAGGTCGCCTCGCAGGAGGGCAACTTCCTCGCTCGCCTCTTCAACAACATGGCCAAGACCGAGGCCCTGGAGACGAACATCCGGGAGCTGAGCTCCAACCTCAACCTGAAGCCCGGCAGCTCCGCCGAGGCCGCCCGCCAGATCGAGGAGTACGAGCGTCAGCTGCGCCGCATCAAGGACATCAAGCCTTTCCACTACTCCCACCAGGGAAGCTTGGCCTACATCGGTAGTGAAAAGGCCGTCGCCGACGTCGCCTGGTTCAACGGGAACCTCGCCTCCGGTGGCAGCCTTACCTACCTGTTCTGGCGGAGCGCGTACCTGTCCATGTGCTTCAGCAGTAAGTTGATCTTTTCTGTCCGTGATCTCCATTGCTCGAACTAATAATGGTATACTAGCCCGCAACCGCCTTCTGGTGTTGAACGACTGGATTAAGTCCAAGGTCTTTGGCCGGGACGTCTCCCGAGAGTAAATCGTCCCGTGGGGTAGCGCGTGATTTGAAGAGGGGGATTTGCATGGCCGCCTAGGGCCACCTTTTGTCTTTTTGGTTCTTCTGTCTAGTGAGGAGTCCCTGGAACGTAATAGAAGCTGGAGGGGAGCGCAGTGGCCGAGGGATAGACTGGATAGACGCTCGCCGGGTAAGGTCGAGCAGGTCTGCAGCCTTTTCCCCCCTTGTATCAGTATATGAAGGGATTGGATCGGTCCTCATCGATTGTAAACAGGCTTAATGATATCGTTGCATCACCCACAATAGTTCATCAGACCCGCTTGGTCTTCGAGATAACACAAGAAGAAGACGCCGGGAATTTCGATTTCGAGTAATATAAGACTATCGTAACAGCGCCATTTCCTCCAGCTCCCCGTCTTCTCCGTTCGCCGTTGGGTATCTGTCCACGCCATACGTCTCGTTGAGCGTCACGTTCGTCACGACGGAGCCACCCTCCATCCTCACCCACGTCTGCACCCTCATCTCACCCTCTTCATTGAAGTCCCCATCGCCATTCTCGTCCACGAACGCCAACCGGATCACCCTCGCGCCGCGGTTCCATTTCCCGTAGCCCCCATACCCCGTGTGTTTGGAAAAGCACAGGAACGGGCCCCGTCGCCCGCCGCCGTGCCGCTTCTTCTTCTTCTCCTTCTCTCCGTGCTCCCCAGAGGCACCACGTCGTTCTCCCTCATCCTCGTCCTCGTCCTCCTCTTCCTCTTCCTCCTCGGGCCACGGCGCACACCACGCCGCCCCGTGATCATGCCCAACATACACGCTATGCAGCCCCTCCTCCCCCCTCAGCGCGTCGACGAACGCCCGGTCCTCCCCGGCCCCGTCCTCGCCCCCCTGCACCGCGACCGGCACGTCCCCGTCCAGCCCCGGCAGCCGCGACGCGTCCAGCCCGCCCTCCTGCGCCGCCAGGAACACCCGCGGCGGGATGTGCACGAACGCCACGCCGGGGAGCGGGCCGTGCTCCGCGCGCAGCCGGGCGCCAGCCGCCGCGAACCACGCGGCGGTCTCGGGCGCCACCCACGAGGGTATGCCGCCGGGCGAGGGCCGGCCGCCGGGGCCGATGCCCAGGAACTCGAAGCCGCCGCGCGAGTCGAAGAACCACAGCACGGCGGCAGGGCGCTGCTGCTCCTGCTCCTGCTCCTGCCCCCGGCTCCGCGAGCCGCCGCCGCCCTGGCCGCCGCCGGCGTCCTGCGGGTAGAGGAGCAGGTAGTAGTTGGTGATCCCGGGGACCCTGGGCTCCATGCGCTGCGTGCGGCTCAGCGGGCGGTACTTCGCCTCGACCGCGAGCATGGCCTCGCGGGACAGGTTGTAGCTGGAGTCGTGATTGCCGTAGGTCGAGGCCCAGGGGACGCGCCGCGCGGCCATGGGGGCGACGATCTCGTCGACGTAGGCGGACGAGTTCTGGCGGAAGGTGTTCTCGCCGGTGATGAGGTCGCCGTTGAGCACCACGAGGCCCGTGGCGGGCTCCTCGTCCAGGATGGACCCCATGAGCGCGGCGGAGAGCTCGTCCTGCAGGGGGCCGAAGCTGTGCTCATCCTCGCCGAAGTGCAGGTCCGAGAAGATGGTCAGGGTGAAGGTGTTGTCGCGCGAGAGGCGCAGACGCGGGAAGGGATCATCATTATTGGGTGGCCGCGGTGGTGGTGGTGGTGGAGAAAGAGGGGGAGACGTATGGCCGGGTGAGAGGGCCGTGATGAGGAGGAAGAAGATGCCAAAGGACATGGCGAAGGTGAGCGCCGTGAGGCTCACCAAAGGGCAGAGCCTGAACAGTCGTCTTCCGGGCGCCATCTTGTCCTTTGCATCCGCTCTCGCATTAGGTGAATGAGCGTGTGTTGGCCACCCTTGGTACGAGCAGAGCTTAACAGCGAGCCCCGTCACGCCTCGTCCGTCAACTGATGAGCTTGAAAGATGCCTCAGAGGAGCTCATATTCATCCATTTGCGATTCGTTCCCAGAGAAGTTATGCCGCCGGCTGATATCGTCGAGCTGATTTCCCAGGGTTCAAGAAGTTGACAGGATTGGTGGAGCGCTAATTGATAGGGCAGTACCTCAATTTAGTGGCTTGAAACATTGTTTGTAAAAGTACTCTACTAATGCTATCAGGGGTAATGACCTCAAAACAAGGAAAGAGACACAGCGATATTGGAGATTCATGCGCTCTCCAATCACCTTCGTAAGTAGAATGTAGAGTCTATACATCCGTCATGACATTCTCAGACTACTTCTCTCTTCCTTCTTTTCATACCTGTTTTGCGAGTCTCCGACATGTGGCAGCTCAACGCTCTCAACTGCCTCCTCGTGGTCACAGGTGTCGTCCTTGCGCAGGAGCCAGTGTCAGTCTCTCCAGATAGCCTGGAACGAGCGCTGGCCGCAAATGAGTTCAGCCTTGTAGCATGTATGGACACATCATCAAGCACTTGACATCCTATACTGACAAATGTGCGCTTAGTTGTCGCGGTACGCTTGAAAACTGGGTGATATTTCCTAAAGTCGACGAGTGCTAACCTTGACTGAATGGCATCATAAACAGCCTTCGGAGTAGGTTCCCTGAACCCTACAGAAGCGCTATCTTCCGCTAAGAAATCTCCCAGACCTAAGACAAAAAGCTTTCGAGAAGAGTGGATATCAGCCAGCAGGGATGGCAGCGACGCTCTCATATGGGTTGACTGCGAAGCGCTGCCAACCCTGTGCCAGAAACATGGCGTCGATACGTACCCTACTTTCAAGTTTTTCCAGGGTCGGAACGCCAAGTCCAGCTATCTTGGCCCTCGCCGAGCATCAGGGTGAGTACTTCGATGGGATCCCGCAGGAGGCAAGAAGCCCCTGTTAACGAAGGGCCGCTGCGGAAGGTTCCTGAACTTCATCGCTCGCTCGAAGCGGCCGACGATGGCCCAGATAGACGTGGGCCAACTCAAGGAGTTCAAAGTCATTGACGAGACTGCCTTCATCGGTTACTTTGCCCCTGAGGACACCGTGGCCAAACAAACGTTCAGCGACGTGGCAGCACGTTACCGGGACGAATTCTCCTTTGGCATAGTATCCGACACAGCGGTCTTTGGCGACCAAAACGTTAAGCCTCCAACAGTAGTCTGCCACAAACCTGAGGATGGTGATACACATTCATTTTCTTCCTTCTCTGAGGCGGGAGATGCTCTGGAGAAGTTTGTCATCGAGGCATCACGGCCTGTGATAGGGGAGCTCACAAAGCTGAACCAGCAGAGATTACTTGATGTGAGCCACAGCACCAATGCTACCTGCGGTCGCATTATCTGACCTACTGTTATAGCGAGGCTGGCCAATGATATATGTCTTTGCCGAGACAGAGCCTGAACGGGCGAAGCTGCGTCAGACTTTGCATAGGTTTGCAAAAGGGCAGTACGAAGCCTTGACAGCCGTGACGGTCGACCCTTTTGAGTTCCCCGAGCTTCAGGCACAACTGGGTCTCGAACCGGGTGTGTTCCCTTCGGGGGCTGTCCATCAACTCTCTAAAGACAGGATATACCCCTACCCGAAGGATTTGCCAGTCAACTCAAATGCGCTGTCGAAGTTCGGTCTAGACGTTTATCAAGGGCGTGTAGAGCCGTGGACGCCGCCGGGCGTCACCACCGCTTATACAGACCTTGACCCCATCCATACGGCCACGCGCAAGGTATCAATAAGAAGCGTTCCTGGTCTGAACATAAGGATTGCAGGACATGATGAGCTGTAGTCATGCAAGGGCCTGAGGCCCTGTCGCATCTTACATCAGCAGTTGGCACACTGTTATTGTGCTTACAGTACCTCTGTGTTCATACGTGATTCCGAAGGATAGGTGGAGTACTAGTACCGACATCGAAGGACCGTCAGATATCAGACACAGCGTTTGAGAATATGCTCGAGGAGTATGGGGGACAGATCAGTAATCCAGAAGCATTACGGAGATAGAGCTGCGCCTCTAGACTGGTCGTTGCCTCCGCGAGGCCGCCATGTAAGCAGCTGTGGATTCTTCGCATTCCCAATAAGGAAACGAGCCTGGATTCCTTCTTCATTAGGCCGGTCTTCCCAGTCGACTCCTCACGGCTGTTTCCGTCGCAGGGCTCAGTGGCATCAAAAGTTTTGAAGCCTCTTCAGCTTGCAAGATACAGAAATGGCAAGCCTATAATGTTCATCTTTTGTTATCCGTCACGGAGAGAGTGATGCGTATTTTCCATTCGGTTGCCGAGTAATTGGCCAGAGTACTTCGATCTAGTTTCGTGGTGCCTCCATGCCATCATGAACACAGATGAACGGCCGCTGTTTTCCTCTTGCGAGGTAAGTGAGATAGCCCACACCTGTCTTCGTTCCACAAAACGACCTCCCTTGGACGGAAAAGGGAAACGTGCAAGCCATAGACCCCCAGGGGCGTGACAAAAGCAGGTCCGATTCGCTATTCCGGGAACAGCAAGGCCGGCGGTTGCCCCTTTCGAGTTGCGAGCTTCTCGCATCACGACTGTAGAGGGAGGGGCATGCATTATGGCATCCTCTGAGATGGTGACGAGTTTTGCCTACACGTTCCTCCTGGACGAGCGTGGCGAGCCCACCCTTTTGCTATCTTCACAGGCCAAAGAAGCCCTGATGAGGAAGAAGAAAGCGCACAAGAAGTCTAAGAAAGGATGTGTAAGTTTCACAACCTTCGTCATACACGTTGCGCCCGTCCCGGGGCACGGATGGCGATGTCATATCTAGGATAGCCAGCCTCACCCGAGGGATATAGCAGAAGAGTGGCCAATACTAGCACCGCGTCGAGAGCCCGTCTTTCTCACAATGACTACGATCCATAGAGGAATACGATGAAACTGACTTCACGTTCTGCTATAGGACATCTGTAAAAAACCCAAAGTCAAGGTCTGTAGGAATACTATGAAGACACTTGACGATGTCCAGGCCATGCCCTCCAGTTCCATGTCTGATACCAATATCTGCAGTGTGACGAGAAGGCACCTTGCCACAACTGTGTGAAGTGGCAGGAGTCTTGTCCCAACCTGAGCCGTTGTTTTCCCCAGCGTGCGCGCGACGGTCCGCTAGCCGTCAAGATAACACCGGAGCTGAGCCCTTGTGTCATCTGGGGGGATCACGATGCGCACGACCCCGTTAATGTCTTCCACCTGGAGCTCTTCCGCCATTTCGAGGCTATCACGGTGCCGACCCTGTCCTTCCCAGAGGTCTGGCCTCGCGTGTTACAGCTTGCGTTCCAAGTGAGTCGACCCCTATGGCACCGTGGGTGCCTGGGTCATGTATCCAGTTGACACTACACTTTAGTTCGAGTATCTCATGAATTCCGCCCTTTGCCTCGCAGCTACCCATTTGACTACTCTGGGCTCCTCGCCCTGTCCGGAGCCGTACACCGCTTCCTCGATGGCCCTCCTCTCGCGCTCCCTGGCCGACTTCCGGAGCAACCTCGGACAGCCCCTGACAGTGTTCAACTGCGACGCCATGATGGGCACCTCGATCCTGATCCACTCACTACCTGACTTGGTGCAGCCTCGACTTCCTCGAGGACCAGAAAGACGACCCTTCCTCTTCCTGCGGAGAGGAAGAAAGACCCCCGACACTTTCCGGCGACCAGCTCTTCCTCCTGGGCCCGGGCATCCGCAGCGTTTTCCTCGCCGCCTGGCCGCTCTTCCAGCAGGCCCACAACGGCACCCAGAGCGTCTTCCGCCGCGCCACCGTCTTCAAGCCCTGCACCGCGCTCGAGGTCATAGTCAGGCGGAGGGGCCTCGACGCTCAGGGGATCGCGGCCGCCCTGACGCAGGTCCTCGACGACCCGCGGTGTGAGGGGTGGCCCTGCATCTCGCAATTCCTACCACCGTCGTCATCGAGCCCGACTGCTCCGTCCCCCGCCCCGGCATCGACTGTGACGCGAGCCGACGCCGCCAAGTACGCCGCCACGCAGCATCTCCTCGCCTGGCCCCCCGTGGGGCGGCCAGCCCCGGAGAGCGAGGAGGACGCCCTGGCGCGATTCGCATCGTGGCACGCATCCATGACGCAGACCCTCGAACCGCACAACCCCTCGTCTCCTCCTCCTCTTCCACCAGATGAGGAGGCAGCCCTCTCTCGCGCCGCGTACGTCCGCGCCGCGGAACGCCTCTCTATTATGCTCTGCTTCCTGCCCTCTCGCCTCGCCTCCTCGCGGCCGCCCCTTTCCTCGCTGCTGACTGGCGCGGCGGCGGCGGCGCACCCCCCGCCCCCCCGGCGGGAGGACCTCGCGTGGTACGTGCTGTCGTTCCCGCTCGCGTGCTACGGGCCGGTGCTGGAGATGATGGAGGCCGGCGGCGACCCGCGTGGCCTGGTGCTGCTGTACCACTTCTACCGGGCGGCACGGACGCTGCTGGCGACGGAAGAGGACGCATGGTGGTGCGGGCGGCGGGCGGTGGTGATGGAGGAGCTGGTGGGGAGGGAGCTGAGAGCTAGGGGGCTCGGGGACCACATGGGGCTGTTCGTAGCTGAGGAGGGCTTCTGATCGACGCTGAAACTCACGCGGTTGCGAATAACGATGCTAGGATGCTTCAAAACACTAGAAGGGAGATCACGAGAGAAATAGCAAGCAGTTGACAGCAAGAGCTCTGTGGGTTCGGTAGTCGCTGACTAGATCTGAACAACGCACTGCTGCATACGAATTCTTGCTATGACCTCTATAGAGTGAAGATATATCGACATGCCATGCGCTCTACCAAAGTATCGACGCCATAACGCGATGCATAGACCTCGCAGGGATACTAGCAACGGAGCAACATTACCCGTCGCCTCTGGTTCTTAAGCAATAGCTTAAGCAGCCTTGAGAGGCTAAGGTACCCTTTGCTCGCACTGCCTCTCAACGCCGCAACATCCCTCTAGTGTCAGGCCCTGTTCCCCAAAAAGTGACTTTTGTTCTGTAATGCGAACCACCGGTTCTCGACCAAGCAACATATGCAAAGACTCCCGTATTTCCGAAAGATTAGCCTTGCCTTCCGAGTTACGCCAGTAATGTAGACGCCTCCGAAAAGCGAATAAGGAACTAATAAGCTCTAGAGATGGATCACATTGTATACCGTGACCCGTTCCGCGTAGAAGATTTTTTAGACGGTGCAGCGTCGGCGGCCTCCTTGCTCTTCTTGGTCTGCTTTCGCGGCCGCGCGGGCGGGGGCTGCTCGCTGTGAAGGTGCCCAAGCTCCTCCATCGCCGTGGTGTTCTGCCACAGAAGGCACCGGTAGTGCGGCGGCTCCGGGGTCTGTGCCGTCCTCGTCCGGGTGCTCATCCTCTTTGCCTCCTCCTTCTTCTCCGGTTCCGCCGGCGGGGTCAGGTACGCCTTGCGGTTCTCCATGTTCTTGACGATCTTCTCTCGGAAGTTGACGAGCTCCTTACGAAGCTTGAGTTCGTTGAAGCCTCGTGGGTCTAGCCACTCGATGAGTTTCTCGACATCCTCTCCGTCCTCGAAGTATCCCCACTGCCTTGCTGTGTAGACGCTGGTAGGACCTTCCTCGCGCTTCTTGCGCTCCGGGACGGTCATGTCGAACTTGGCCTTGTACTCATTCATATAATCCGGAGCAAGGTCGATGTATCCCTGACGCTCTAAGTCGTCCGGGCCCTGCACCCAGATACAACCGTTGGCATAGCCTGCCGAGGCCGTCGAGCTCTCAGGCAGACCCCCGTAAGGCATTCCGTTGCGCTCGAACCAGTAGTACCGATTCCAGAAGCGATCCTTGCCTAGGACACGGGTCCGCGCGCAATCTGCCTCCCGCAGGTCATTATCAATGATAGCGATCTCATCCTCACACTCTTTGATGTAGTCCTCTTTCTTCTGGATGTCCTTGAGAACCTTGATGAACTGTTTCGACTGCTTCGGTACCTTCGCCGCTGCCTCGGCCTTTTCTTTCTTCTCCTGCTCTCGCTCCCGTTTTCTCTTCCGTTCCGCTGCACGGTCATTACCTCGTCGAAGGCTCTTGCGCGGTGCATCGTCTTCGGTGTCTGCAATTTCTTCGTCCGCTGGAGTCAAATCTTCAACATCGCTCATCTTCACATCTCCGTTGACGTGAACAGCTTCGTGTGGGGGCGACGGCGGCAGATTGTCCGGGAGAAGCAACTTTCGCTGCTCGTTCAATGCCTTCAGCTCCTCGATGCTGGGTCTTGTCAGTCATGTGATGTATCGAAGGTGGAGGTTCTTAGGCTTACGCTTGCTTCCGGTTCCTCTGCCACTCGATCTTCTCCTTGCGGAAAGATGTCATCTGTTCGCTGCATTCCTCCATGTAACCACGAATTGCCTTGGTCTCAGACGTGAGCATGCAGATGATCTGCAGAGCCTGGATGCGGTAGTTGACATCGAGAGAAGCGTAATGCTGTCGCACCGTCTCCTGGGTCGCCTCGACGTCTCTCGGGACTAGTTGAATCAACAGCTCCTCGCACCTCGGCTTCAGGCGCTCATTGTGCGAGAGTCGATGCAAGAGACAGACCAGTATTCGTTCCCAGCCACCATCCTTGAAGTTGCGCTTGCTTAGATGTTCAATCCAGTCGTAATCTACGAGAAGCTCTTCGGCTCGGTGCTTCGGCGCGTTTTCAGCCTCCTGAGTCTCCTTCTCGGCCGCGGCAGCCTCCGCTGCTAATCTCTCCGCTTCCAGCTTTGCCATGCTGCTTCTAGTGGCACGTGCGGTTGGCTGAGGTTCAGGTTCGGGTTCTGGTGATCCCTCTTCTTCATCGTCTTCCTCATCATCTTCGTCCTCCTCTTCTAGCTCTGGTAGTTGGATCTGCACCTCTCCACCATCTGCCTCGGATTGTACCAGGATCTTGAGCACTGCGCAGTGTATCTCGTCGAAGAGCTGACATTGTACCTCCTCAGAAGCAACCTGCATGGCCTCGACAAAATCATCGAACGTGAACGAGTCTAGCTTGAAGATCTCGCAATACACGTTTAAGGTATCCCAGGTCTCGAGGAAGTGACCGACAGACTTCATCTGGATCTTCTCCCCCAACGGCGACTTCTCTCCCTCAATGTCGGAGTCGCTGCATAGATACTTCAAGCGAGGTCTGACGTAGCCCCTTGGCTCTAGTTGCAAGTCCTCGATGGGGTACTTCGGGGGTGGAGGAGGCGGTGGCGGTTCGGGCTGCGCGTACACAGGTGGAGAAAGCTGATCATCCCGAAAAGAGATGGGAAACTGGAAGGGATTTCCAGGCAGAGGTAGGTGCATAAACTGGCCGGGTTCCGGGTGTACGAAGACGTTATGCCTGCCCTTGACGACCTGCGCCTGCTGGTGGTTTGGTTGTTGCTTGCCCTTCTGCGTCTTGGGGGCAGGTTTGAGCTCGGGCAGCCGCACGGGGCCATTGGAAGGGAAAGCCTCGCCCATGCCATTGATATCATGTGGTTGAAGCATCCTCTTCTGCGCTTGTACCTGCTTCCGTTCCTGCAGTTTGGTGTCATAGCGAAGATGCGGAGGCACGCGCGTGTCGATCTTGTACTTCTCAGCCACATCATGCTTGACCAGCCATGGCGCCCCATTCCATGCCTCCCGAGATACGGTCTTCTTGATGAAGCTCCGCAGAACAGATTTCGTGAACACTTTGCGATCGCGATAGATGTGGGAATCGTCAACAACGGCTTCCTCGGTCGGACGATCGTCCAGGCTGACGAAGTAACGAGAGAACGGCGGAGTCAAAGTGCCGTCCGGGAGCACCTTACTTCCGAATCGAGTCTTATCCCGGACCACCCCGTGTAATCTTTCGCCGGTGAGGATATGGACGGTAACTGCCTCTCCCGGGTAGTAGTCCGCCTTGAACTCGTCATATATCTTGTCGACTAGGTTGTCGAGACGAGATACCGTCGAAAACTGGACGCGTCGCAAGATCGGGCCCTTAAGCGCTTCGGGGAACGACTGATCTACCTCCTCGGCACCAGCGAGCTTGAGGCACCCCCTGTCAGCATATTGCAGGTTCGAGTAGTGAAACTTGACTAACCTCGCTCTGAAGTGCTTCAAAGAATGTCAGACCAGAGTGTCCGGTGATCTGGCATATGAACCGGCGCTAGGAATCTGTGAGCAAGGCGGAGTAGGGGCGCGGTCGAGTTGGACGCGACATACTTGCTTGTAGAAGTCCATCCTGCGTTCGGATTAGCAATGTCCTCTGCGCGCAAGGCAAGGAGCCGTACCTGTTGAGGTAGTCTTCGTAGGTAAGGAAAATCTCCCCCGTCTGGGGGATATGGAAGACCTGTACGGTGGTCAGCGTCGTGGACCTACGCAGCGGGTAGCCGCGGCGCGTGTATACCTCTTGATCCTCATCCTCTATGGCTGGAGGAACGACGAACTGGACGGGTTTGCGCTTGAAGAGGACCTGGGGAGGCTGGTCAGAGCGCATGCAAAATCTGCGGTGGCGCGGAGTGGTGATGCGTACCATCTTGGGGACCGAGGACCTGCATGTGGACGCGCGCCGAAAATGGACTGCAAGGCTGAAAGTCAGCCTTATGCCGCAATGCTGAGCGATTCCGGCCGATGAGAGAGATGAACGGGCGCGGACGTGATGGCTGGAGGTGTTGTTGTGGCCCGGGAGTCGCGGCGGCGTCAAAAGCGGGAGACGTGGAGCTGGTCGCGGAGGTGCAGGAGCAGGGACTGGGGGGGCGTGTATGGTGGTGGGCGGCACTTCGAAGGCCGACTTACACGAGGCTGCTGAGCGCGATTGGACGTGTCCGTGTTGTCGGCAAGCGGTTGCAGAAGATCCTCGAGGGGTCTCTGAAGGAGCTGGAGCGGTAGGAAAGCGGACTGAGAGGCCGGCGGGCTCACTGGCCGTTAAAGGAAAACAAGAAGCAATTTTTTTGGGAGAGAGAAGTGTCTAAGGTCGAAGAGGAGCGCCCGAAGAGCGTGTATCCGTAAATAAGATACGTCCACCCTGGCCCATGTGGGTCCGGCCGGCACGGGCTCTAGACGAGGGAGGGAACGCCAAACTTTCCCTCCTCGAAACCCCATCACCTCTCCTGCTTCTCCCACCGCCACCCTGCGCATTGCACCCTCGACTTTCCACCATGTCCATATACTCGTTCTGCTCCTCGCAAAGAGCGCAATTGATTGAGCACTCAACAGCGTATTTTGGGCCATTCCCCATGATTTTATCGTCCAGAATGCGTCTTGCCGCAAACACCCCTGACTGGGAGTCCTCAAGGATATGCACTCTCTCCTTGTTCTCGGGACGCCAGTCTGCAGGAAGGTTGAGCACCGCTGGCGGGATGCAACCATAGCCTCATGCAGAAGAAGACACGAGGGTCTAACAGAGTGTTATTAACAGTCTTCCCGCGAGATATTTCCGTGATTCATGACCATTGCACTCTGTTCTCTAGCCCATATCAATGGTCGAGCTCTCATCTTCAGCCTCATAGCCATGCGGGATTGCGGTACTATCATTGCATTGGAACTGTCCTCTGTCTCTAAGCTCACTCTAAAAATCCGCTGACTGCTTGCGCACTCGATATCTGCTTCGTCGGTCTTTGCAATGAGCAAAATGCTGGGAGGAGGGATTGGCCTGTGTACGGGCGCCCCCATCTGTTCTGGTGAGCGGGTTCGCGCCAAATGCCAACGGTGGCGTTGGCCTAGCCACTCCCATCAGCCTTGCATTGATCTGGAGCGTATCTTCTGTGGCTGACGCTAAGAAAGTACTGGAGCGGTGGCTGCTAGCAAGGCCCGCGCGAACGGTACGTGTCTAACACATTTTCAGGGGTAATACCACCCAGCGGGCCGTCACCACGTGGGGCCGACTTTGACTTGATGCAGCCACGCCGCCGCGAGAATAGCCGGAACGTCTGCAAATTACTCACGTCAATCCCGCCAACACGTCTCAGTAAAACACTGATAGGAGAACATTCATGCACTTCATCATGGATATTCCTCTTGATTTCTCTACGTATGAGGCGAGAAAGTCGAGATGTCTCTAAGAGGTAAAGTAAACTACCATGAAGCCGACCCAGCTGCCAACGACCCCGACGGCAGAATATGAGCTTGTGAACATGAGCGGCAAGAACTCCAACTTCTTGCCAAAGACGATTGCGTGGATCAGAGAGCAATAGAGTATCAGTGGGATGCTGATGGCGATGTACAGAGTGCTGAAGCGGTCGAGGAGGAAGAGGCGGCGGCTGTTGGACGCCTGGGCAAGCCGGTCAAACACCATTAGGAATAGGACCAGCCAAAAGATCGTGTAGACGACCTTGATCGGGAACTCCGCTGGAGTGAAGAGGAGTGGAAAGAGAGATACATGTCCAGCAACCGCGAGTGGTTTGAAGGCACTGAAGTATCTCCGGTTCTTGAGAGCAATGAGACTAAAGGGGATGATGATCAGGAGGACTGCCTTTTCGTGGACATGCCAGCCGAACAGAAAAGAGGCGTAGCCGCAGAGAGTGACGGCACCGACGAAATTATCCCAAGACGGCCGCCAAAAGAGCTTCAGCAGCGGGATAGCTTGAGACAGGAGGGTGAGGCCGAAGCAGATCCTCGGACTGATCTCAGGAAGCACTGCGAAGGATGTGTCTCCAACCAAGCCACGCGTTACACTGTTAATGGCCTCTTCCTTGATTGGCAGGCCCAAGCGCGGTGCAGCTTTCCGGTCAGCTTTGAGTTTCTACGTGTGGTGTAGGAATCCAGTAGAAGACTTACCATAGATCATTATGCGGTCTGTAAAGGAGTACATGGCCCAGACGTTCGGCGCCCAATAGGCGTGGCATAGGCCTCTGGAGAAGGGGAAGAGCCTACTCAGTATCTGAGGGATCTGGTTCTTTAGTGCAAAGGGACCAAATGCCATGCCAAAGATGGCAGCGATGCCCCCGCCCAGCTTGATGCAGTTGAGAAGCTGGATACGGAAGATTGACTTGGGCGACAGGCAGTATTCCCGTAGAAGAAAGACAAAATATGCCGGCGCAAGATATAGGTAGATGTGCTTCATGCAGAGCAGGATCGCAAAGACTAGTCCGCTTGCCAGGAGGGTGGACTTCTTGCGAGCCAGCACCAGCGAGGCGATCAGGATGCCGTACATGCAGCCATTGTACTGGAAGTGGATGTGGTCAATGATTAAGAGACCCGGCGAAAGAAGAATGGAGATGGCGGCAGCCTGTGCAGCCCGCTTAGAACCTCCGTGAGTAGAGTCAACAAACCTAGACAGGATCAGTCTGGGCGGTACATAGCGGATGCAAGTGCCGGTTAGACATACATCTGAAGGGCAAACACAAGCAGTAGCTCGGTGACAATAACCGTACTCCTCTGAAAATAGACCGTTTGCCAACTGTCATAGTCTAGGTTGTAGACACGAAGCATCGCAGGGTCCACGAGCTTGGCGACCTGGGACATAATCCATTCGAAGTAGGCGAAGAAGGGAGGATAGTCGAGGGTCCATTCTGAAGTCTTTTCATAGTACCACTCCCACAGTGGGAGGCTGTGTGTAATCGCAAGCCAGTTCCGATGGACTTCAAAGTCGGTGGATTTGCTTTGAAGAGAGAAGACATTGTCAGTAGGAGCTTCCTACGAAGAGCGCGTGCTGAGGGAGGGACTGAATTTACTAGGCAGGGAAGAGCAGGATCTTGAACGCGGCCGCGACTACGGCGCATTGCGGAATTGAAGGGTATATCTCAGCCATGGAGACATATTATTCCCTCTCACAGACCACTAAATAAAACACTCGGAGTTGCTGCTGCGCGCTGGTTATGAATTGCCCGTGTCCGGCTTGCAGCTTGCGCGTGGAGTTCTTCGCGGCAGCTTGAAGACAGACTAACAGCCCACCGAGAGTCGTCGCGACTATTGGAGCTTGAGCCACACTTCCTGTGACGTTTCCCCACAGGTGCCACAAAGACCGGGCCTATAAACCACCAGCCACAACTCTCCGCAGAATTGGAGAAGCTCCTGCAGGGGTTTCTCGTTAGAACAACTCGGATCACAGGCAGGCAAAAGACGCTTTGCTTCATTAAGCAGCGTGCTATCTCAAGCTTCCCGCGATCGTCCCTAGAAGGCCCCCGCGTGTCTCAGGTGTCTGGAGTAGAGGGAAGGCTCATGAGCTATTCCACTGGGAATTTTGTTCACTGAGTTGCTGTTGCGTGTACATAAACTTCCGGCCCGAAATTCTGTCCTGGTCCTTTATTGGTATGCAGCTGAGCTTTTCCTGTCGCTGAAGCCGTACGGAGCATTCAGCCAGGGTGTCCTCAACCGCACATAAGAAAGTCGTGGATCTTCTGCAGACAACTTGCACTACACCTTCCACGACGAGCTGGCCTTCCCTTCTTCTTATTGTTTTAAGGGTTCTCTGCACAATAATCCTCGGCTTCGTCTTCTGCTCGCTTGTCTTCATTAGCCCAGCATGTGGTTCCCTTCGTTACTATCGCTCTGCCTTGCGGCAGGGCTATCACGAGCGCAAGCCCAGTACCTTGTCTCTGAGCTCAGCTTTGGCTATGGCACGAGGTATGATAACTCAACGCTTCCAGGATTCATATTTACATGACCATTGGTGGGATGCCTACTGACGCATCTCGTTCAACCTCGCAGGATAAGCCCCGAGAACAAGCAGACGATCCCGAACTTCTCCATACAAGGCAACCCCAACCTCCCCGAGATCCTATCCAACAAGGTGATCTTGACGGCGCCCTCCCCGGGCAACATGCGCTCGGCCATCTGGTCCGACCGGCAGCTGCAGCACAGCCAGTGGGTGACGGACGTGGACTTCCGGGCGAACGGTCCCGAGCGCGGGGGCGGCAACCTCAACATCTGGCTGGTGCACGACGGGGCGCACGACGTCGGCTCCAAGAGCATATACACGGTGGGCAAGTTCGAGGGTCTGGCCCTGGTGGTGGACCAGCACGGCGGGACGGGCGGCGTGGTGCGCGGGTTCCTCAACGACGGCACCACCGACTACAGCAGCGCCCAGGTGGACGCGCTGTCCTTCGGCCACTGCAACTACGCGTACCGCAACCTCGGGCGGCCCTCGCAGATCAAGCTGCGCCAGACCGAGAGCGCCTTCCGTGTCGAGGTCGACGGGAAGCTGTGCTTCGAGAGCGACAAGATCCGCATCCCCACCGGCTACAACTTCGGCATCACGGCCGCGTCCGCCGACAACCCCGACTCCTTCGAGATGTTCAAGCTCACCGTCCTGGCCGACAGCCTCGGCGCGCAGCAGGACCAGCCCGTCGGCCAGCAGCAGATGCAGCAGGACCAGCAGCAGCAGGCAGCGCCGGACCGGCCGAGTGCGAGGTTCGGTCGGGCCGGCCGGCTCGTCGATCAGCCCGGCGAGGACGGCTATGAGGGGGACATCCCTGACGAGGACGCCGACAGGATCACGAGCTCCAAGGCGCAGTTCACGGACCTGCACAACCGGCTGCAGAGCGTGAACCACCACCTGTCGACCATCTTCCGGCAGGTGTCGCAGCAGGGGACCATCGGCGAGAAGCGGCACGAGGAGACGTCGGTCATGCTGGGCGAGATCAAGGGTCTGCTGTCCAAGCTGGACCGGATCGCCGATCTGGAGCAAAAGGTCGTGAATCTTGAGCGGGAGATGCGCGCTCTTCGGGGCGACGTCGCCCAGAAGGTGCGCGACTCGGAGAACGCCATCAAGGGCCACATCATCGACACGCACGCCACGCTGCAGGACACGGTCAAGAGCAGCGCCCCGGGCCATGGCCGGCTCATCTTTATCATCCTTGGCAGCCAGGTGCTCCTGGTCGCCGCTTATATCTTTTATAAGAGGAGGAAGAACTCGTCGCCCAAGAAGTACCTGTAGAGTATTGCACCTTGTGGCGCTACGTGTCATGTATAAAGTTGTTAGGCGTTGTCTTTCTGTGTAAGTAGCAAGGGTCGGGGGGGCATAAGGTTTCCGGAGGTTCAGAGCAAATACCATTGTCATTAAGGCCTTAATCTCGTTGGTCAAAGCAAAGAACGCGTGATTCTCTATAGGTATGTATATATAGGCCAGTCCTCCAGAAATGTTCGCCAGCTGCTTTCATTCTCGTAAAGGAAAAAAGAAAAGTCTCTCACCCTCCCAAGTATCCTGGGTTTGATGAGAAGGGGCTCATCGCCCCGACCCGTTGATGATCTTCAGAGCCTCCTCGCCTTTCGGCGCCGTCGTCAAGTTCTCATATCCATCCTCGGTGACGAGGATGTCGTCCTCGATGCGGACACCTCCCACCGGGTAGAACTTCTCCAGCACGTCCTTGTCGATATACTTCGCATGAACCGGCGAGTTCAGGAAGAGCCCCTCGACGTAGGGACGGAAGAAATAACTGCCCTCACCATCAGTACACAACGCTGGATGTAAAGAATGAAAGGGACGGAGATTATAGACTCACATGCCCGGCTCGACCGTGACAATCATATTCTTCGCCAGCCTCTGCCTCTCCTCCACCGCCGGCGCAACCCTGCCACCCGCGCCCTCCCTGAAAGCGCGCGCCAGCATCTCCGGCGTCACCGGCGCCCTCTTCCCCGCAGCCCCGCCACGGGCCCCCTCCTCCAGCAGCCTCGCGGCGCCGACGTCGAGCTTCCCCGGGCCGCTGACGTCGTGCACCTCCAGCCCGACGTGGTGGCCGAGCCCGTGCGGGAAGAACGCCGCCGTGGTGCCGTTGGCCACAATCTCCTCGGGCGTGCCGCCGCCGCGGAAGATACCCAGCGCCAGCAGGCCCTCGGCGGCGACCAGGTGCGCGCGGCGCGTCAGGTCGTAGAAGAGCACCCCGGGCGTGATGCGCGACACGCATTCGCGCTGCATGCGGTCGACGACGTCGTAGACGGCGCGCGCCTCGGGCGTGAACCGCCCGGACACCGGGAACGTGCGCGTGATGTCGCTCGCGTAGCCGGCCCACTCGTACGCCGCGTCCAGCACCACCAGCTGCCGGCCCTCGAGCGACTCGTCGTTGGCGCTGTAGTGCAGGGCCGCGGCGTTGGGCCCCGACCCCGCGATGACGGGGTACGCCTCCATCTTGGCGCCCTGCGCGAGGCAGGACCCGCGAAAGGCGGCCTCGATCTCGCCCTCGTTCTTCATGCCGCGGAGCCGCTCGAGGACCGCGCGGTGCGCCGCCGAGGAGAGGTCGGTGGCCCGTCGGATCATGGCGACCTCGTAGTCCGTCTTGACCACGCGGGCGGCGTCCATGGCCTTCCGGAGCTTGTAGGTGTCGAGGTGCAGGGGGCCACGGCACGGGCGCTCCCGCTTGGGCGGGCCGTGCTCCGGCTTGAGGATGTACATGATGGTGGTCGGGGGCACCGCGCAGATGTACTTCTCCAGCTTGCTGACGTACTTGACGTCGTCGACGTCGTACTTCGCCTTGCACTCCTCGACGGTCGGCGTCGTGCCATACCACAGAGCGAGGACAGGCTCATTGTGCGGGATCCACAAGGTCAGCCAGTCCTTGGCGATGTCGTAGGTGACCGCGCAGCCTGGGAAGTTGGCTCCAGAGAGGTAGAAGAAGCTGTGATTGCAGTTAATCGTGGGACTGCTATGCACTGCAGAGCCATGGCTACTTTATCCAAGCCGAGAGGATCGCACGCGACCAGGGGGACATACTATTTGCGCTGCCGGAACGGCACTTGTTGGTCAGAGTCCTCATACTCTCTCGCTTTCTCGCCAGGCAGGTAAATGAGGCCATGGTAGAAACCGAGTTCTTTGGCGACCTTCCGGGCATGTGTCTTGGCTTAATGAGCAGTCAGTATGGGTTCCGTCCTTGTCCGACAGTGACGGCCTCGTCATGAAGACATCCGTCCACGTTGGAGGAGCGCGGCTGCTGCCAGTCACGACACCTTCAACCTAGAGGCGCCGCGACGGGGTCGTCACATGGTGGAGCGACGACCGTAAAGCTCACCTGGATACTTCTGTGGCGGCTTGTATGATGCCGAAGGTACCTTGACCTCAATTGACCTAAGAATAACAACAACCATTAGCGTGCGAGTCGACAGCAGCTTAGCCGCCCATTGAATCGATAGTCCAGTGATCGGCAGAGAGCCTCTCGTATCCCAAGATAGCCGAATGTCTCTGGGTGCTGTGAGTGTTTGGGGTGCTCCGGGTGCCTCTTACAGTGCATCGAATTCATCCACGACCACTAAGTCGTGCTCGACCTCCATCTTCGTATCTCGCACTCCTGCGGAGTCCGTCTGCGAGGCTGCACCGCTAGGCTCGGGGTGATCAGACACGCAAGGGAACACCTCTATAGCAGTAGAGTGTCCTTCACGGTGCCTATTATGCTCCTGCGAAGTCTCTCGTCGTAAGCCGAGACGATGTTGATGATGAGACGTAGTAGCAGTTGCCGGCCCGACGGTCGGCTGCACGTGCGACCGGGTGCGGCGGGCTTCCTCGCCCGGTCCGACCCTGGCTCTAGTCAGATCCGGCAGGTCGCGATAAGCTGCGGAGCACGGCGAGAGCTCCACCACGGACAAGAATGCAGCGAGAATTACGGTAATTGTAGACGCAAGACTAAAGAGGTGCATTGTATTAGCCGATCACAGGCGGGTAGCGTCGGGATGGGAATCGTTCCCCGAGTACCTTGCAGCTCCTGGCGTTGTGTGACGCTGCATTCATGTAGATAGATAGGTTAGGTAGGTTCAGCTAGTCAGTCTACGATGGGACATCGGCGTAAACAAAACCTTAGCCGGCATCATAGCTACAGATTTTTCTCATCAGGTTCCATACTGCTTCTGTTAATGGTAGGTAGCAAAAGTTTGAGCCCCTGAGCCATCTCCAGCCTACTTCTCCTTCCTCGACCTTACCCCGGCCTTAACTCTCCTAGAAGCCGCGGTGGTGCTATTGCTGAACAATAACTACGGTGCCTAGGCAGGTTCGTCTATCAGTGTTACAAGCCGAGTCGATAGGAGGCACATGGAGATATCCCATTTCTTTTGTTCATGCCCGCCTCTCCTGTCTATCTGCTACCTATCCCTGCATAGACGAAAGCGCATCCCTCAAATATGTGTTTATAGAAAGACAAGTAGTTACAATAAAGTAGAAATTATGTACATGAAGTGACAGAAAAGCAAGCGTGTATCTTTCTGTTCCTTTTGTTCCTTTCGAAGCCTCCAGATGGAGGAAAACACAGACCCGGGGTATCTCGAGAAAATGCCATGATAATGATCCATTCCAATTCAAGTCCATACCCGCCCGGCATGTCTCGCAGAGATCGCCAATCATTTGGAAGTTGGAGAACACGTTTCGTCGCTGGCGCCGGACCCGGCCGGCAGCCGATTGCCCCGAGTAACCCATGGCTGCGCGTCGTATACAGATCGTGAAGTTGTCCCTCGATCCCTGGCCGTGATTATCCATCCAAAAAGCAGTAGTTTTTCTTCACATCGGCCGATAGTTGTGTGGAAACATATCGCCCCATTCGCCTTTGTAGCTCGACCCAGCCATCATCTCGTCCAGCTCACTGTTTTGGTTGTGTTGGGTCGGCTGCTGCTGCTGCTGCTGCTGCTGTGACTGCGTTTGGTGCAAGGCCAGCATACTGGACGTGTCATACATGTGCGCGGAGAGGTCCATCCCTGGCTGGCTTGGCTGCATGAGGTATGGAGGAACTGGTCCGAGAAGTTGGCCCTCGATATCATCATAGACGTTGGGCATATAAAAGTGCCCAGAGTCGTGCTGGCTACCTCCCGGAGGCTGAGAGGGTGTAATTTGAGACACAGGCGTATAGTCCATCAACGGCTGATTTGGATAGGCGAACGGATCTCCCGACGGGAACATCATGGCGTCGACCTTGTAGAATGGGCTATTACCACCAGTCGTTCCTTGGGCGAGACTCGGGGCTACGCGGTGACTTGTGGTCGGAGTCCCGCCCGACTCAGAGCTCGCCGCCGTAGATGTCATATCCAGGGGCATCATCTCCTGGTAGCCAGACATAAACGCAGGGCTTGGTCGCATGCCCGCCGGACTTGCCACGCTGTCGAGTGACATACCCCTCACAACATTTCTCATGCGATCGTGGCCGGAAGAGCCGCTGCTGGGTCGATGCAGCTCATCGGATCGGCGGGATACCAGGACCTGCTGGGAGTGCGTAGGGACAGAGCCCGGTTTCGGGACAGGTGCTGATCGTTTCTTGGTCGGAATCGGGCGCGACTTTCCCTTCCTGACCTGGTCAGGCAGTTGATCGAATAAAGTCTAACTGCTGTTAGCTAGAAGCACATCCAGTCAGACATGGGGGGAAGGCTAACATTGAGCGCGGCGCTGACTCTATCTGCGGTCAAACTCCTCTGCGCCATGCTGTTTATCATATCTTTGCCTGCAGCCGCCTCCGCCAGCATTTCGGGAGATCCTGGCTTGTCCGGATTTTCCAACGCATAAAACACCAGGGAAAGAATGGCGAAGAACTCGGTGTACAATATGAACCAATATGGCCCAACGAGAACAGATTGCTTTTGGATCTCAACGCCAATATGGACGATGTTTCGAGATACGCTGATCCCAGCGGCGGCACAAGCGTAGTATCGATCATCAACAGCTTTCCCGGCTGACAGCCTAGGTGAGATATAGTGGAGAAAGGGGCGGTACAGGAGCATCTGAACGTGCGCATAGGCAAACCTCAGCAGTGTTCGAACCCTGTGAATCCGAGAACAGTCAGCCTGCAATGTCACCACAAATCCAGGAGTCGAGCCAATTCGGTGTCTCTTTCCAGGAACCCTATGCCCTGGATATGCCGGGAAAATGGCGAATTGACGACATACCGGATGACTTCGATGGGTCCCTCAGAACTAGGTCGCCATCTAGTTGGAAGTCGTTCATACCAGTCCTGAAGCTCGGCCTCTATTTCTTTGATCCGCCCATAAGAAATCGAGTAAGTTGCATTAGGGCGGTCCCCGTTCATGGCGCACTCTTCTATGCCCTTCAACGGATATATATACTTGACCACCTTCTCAAGAATTCCCATCAGCTTGGCATGCGCGTTGAAGGCTTCAAAGAATGAGCCGGCGGTGCCAGGGGGAGGTTTTTGAATTCCATCCATAGTGATGTACTCGTCATCCACTTCAGTGGGTAGCGGTTGGTCGATGTCTTCGGTCCTTAGCAGAATTGGAAATCCTAGAAGGGCGGATACGTATGTGTCGATCTGCCTGACCACATGAAATACACGACGTCGCGTTTCGTGCTCGATAGGGCTGAGCTTCGCATGAGGTAGGTGACGGTGCAGGCCGATGCGCAGAGCAGACCGCAAAGCAATTCCTATAAACGCGTAGCAGGCACTCAAGTTCGAGGTTGCTTGAAGGAATAGGATAATAAACAGGAGGGCCTGCAGAGAGGTCATGTCCCGGCATTCGGTGATGTCTTGGAGCAAGAGTCGCGCCGATGTGTAGTATTTGAGACTGTGCATTGTTAGATCATGGATCGGAATATAGGTACCCCCTGGACGATCTTACCCTTCTTCCATCGCCGCCTTGTAATGCACAGGAGGGGTGGAGCTTCTCTCATCATAGGTCCTATACATAGAGCCAAGCGCCATGACGGCGTAGAGAAGGCCGAGGGACCTGTTGTCTTCAGTCGTAAACCTATCAGGCCGCTTTGCGTATAGCCTATCCAAGGTAGTATAGAAAGTAGGCACATGGACGATTCGAAGAAGACATGTTGCGCAATTGATGGCAAAATAGCAAAGGGAACGCGCGTGCTCCTGTGGGGGAAGATCGTAGAGGTCGGGCACCGTCGAGTCGTAGGGCGAGCTCGCAGCTGATCGCGGAGAGTCAAGGTTTAACATGCCAGCAGGCCGCGGTGGTCGTGGAAGAAACGGGTAGCTGGTGTCATTGCCAAGCAAGCCGCCAAAATGCTCCTTCATCCGCCTCAGAAAGACAGCGCCAGAGGAGATTCCGTGAAAGTCATATTCCCCGCCCTCAGACAGATCGAGCTGCCCAATGGTCTCGATCATGGAAACGATCTGAGCATCCTGGTTCTCGCCTTCCACGACTGCTTCCCTCTTCAACTTTGCGGCCTGGGCTCGGGCACGCTCCCTGTGGACAAACTCTTGCCGCACGGCCGGGTCGAGGTTGGGATCATTCAAGTCAACATCTGGCATATACTTTCGCAGTAGTGTCTCAGCCCGTTGCAGCTTGCTTTCCAGCGCCTCAATATACTGGGGCGCTGGATTCCTTCGCCGGTTAGATGGCTTGTCGTATGTACATTCTGGCGTTTCCGTGGCGTGTCAGCGGCAGGCATTGCTTGCTTTTCTGGCGTCGGGAAGTGCTATTTACCGTAGCTGTACACCGAGCAATGGGTACAGGGTTGCTTGCCATCACACTTGATCTTCTTGCGCCGGCACTCGTCGCACGCTCGAGTCACTCTTCGCCGCTTCTGGACAGGCATAGGAAGGGTGCCAGTGGAAGCGCCTTCCAGCTCGTTTGCTCCCTCAGACTTGATCAGGTCCCGCGACCTCTGACTGTCAGTTGGCGAGGGGGCGTCCGACTCTTCGCCAGACAGCTCCTGAGAGGCGAGGGAGTCGGCCATGTCGGGATCGGAAGGGTTCCTAGTCGCTGCCGAAGGCGGCTGCGATATGCGACCCGCAGGTTTGCCGGGGCTGGCCATATCTCTGTGAACCGAGTCTTCGCTTGCGCTTATCGGCCCTGGCTTCCCACCCAGGTGCTCTTCCAATCCTTCTCGGAGTTAACCGTGACCCTGGTGGCATGTCGGACGCGATGGTCATGTGGCTACAGCCTACAGCACATCTGAGCCACCGCAACCGACGCGAGCTGATCCGGTGGAGGCGGCCAAGAGTGAGGGAGTCTCGGGACGGGAGATGGACTGGAGAGGAAGCAGAGGCCCTCGGAAAGCGACTTCAAGATCTTTTCAAGAGGTTCCGCGCGCAAGGCCCTTGCCCAATAGGCAGACAAGGGACGTGCCTAACAGAGGGGCAGGACTGACCGGGGCGAGGGCTGAAAAGAAAGAGGCATGGGACAAGGCTCCTAGTGACGGGGACAAGATACCAGGTGGAACCTCTAAAGTATCAAGTGCGAAAGCGATGGCACTCGACAGGGGGGAGGGGCTCGAGGGCCTGTATGTACGGTGTATGTACGCCGCAGCGGTGCCGAGTCGGAGGTGGAGACGCCAACCTGCTAGGCTGGACAGGATGCGGAACGGAACAAAGGCGAGAGAGCGTTAGGCACACGGGGCGGCGGGAGGAGGGGATGGGAGGGGGAGAGGGATGGGATTAGCAGCACGGTAGAAATCTACCGGACCCGAGCACGGTGGGAATGAGTAATTAGGAGCCTTAGGGGGTCTTGGGTCTGCAGCGGAGACGACAATGATAGACGCTGTCGCTCCTTTGGTGGGCTCTGGGCATGCGTTTATGCGGACCTGACTCTTGGGACTGGCATGCAAGGAGGCCGGAGAGGCACAACATCGCACCGACCCATCCGCGCATCTATTCCCTCCTCGCCAGGCGTCAACCACGATGTACCTACCTCACTGTAAGGGTCCTGTAAGCTCTCATTAGAGTGCGGAGGAGCAGCACGGGCGGAGCGGGGGACAGACAATACAGTCTGCCTCACAGTGCGGCCCTCGGTATTGTACGTTGGTGGTCAAGGGGGAGAGCAAGGTACCTTGCCTTATGTATCTGCAGGTAAGGCCCGGGTACAGGTGTGATGGATGCTGGTGCGTGCCCAGAGAATGAGGTAATAAGGCTCAATTGAAAATCTCCGGGGTAAGGAGAGAGGGAAGCTAGGATCCGCATAAGGTAACACGTCGGAAGTGGCCCCGTAGGTTGAAGCCACTAGTCACCGCGGTGAACGGCTGGCTGGCTAGTCAGGTCGAAAGCAATTATTAAACGTGGGATTACTGTCGAAAGACTGGCCGGGATCCATCAAGGTCAAGGTCAGGGATCCGAAGATGTCGAGGCCACATCCTGATCCGTCCGGCGTGCCAAACGTTGACGGGATGGGGGATCAGTGGAGGGGGGGTCTCGGGAGCAAGCAGCCAACACCCCCCAGATGCAGCTACCGCAGATCGGCACACACAAGGCAGATGGGCGTTCAACAACGCAGAGCAAGGCATTTTTCAGCTTGGAGAGGCGACAGGAGTATTGCTGGAGACGCGGCCAGCCACCCTTTTGGTGCTCAGGGCGGGGAGGTGCCGTCAGGGGAGGGAGGGTAACTGAGACTTTGTAAAGGAGACGCGAGCAATCGCTTATTTCCGCGAAAAGGGGGGTGGCACCTTCGGTAACTTGCGAAGGGCTCGTACTGTGGCCCCAGATATGCGATACTTAGTTTGTGTGGGAAGCGTGCAAATCACACACGACGACCTTATCCGACTGGGCCGCCTTACCTGTCTCTAGGCTTGCTCTCAGGGCGTGTACGTCGATACATTGCGCCCAGCCGGCGGTACCCAGCAGCTGCAATGCGCAATCGGCCCCGAGGAGGACGACATGCCGAGATGACTCGGCCAGCGGGTTCCAACGGGAGTCAGACGTGGTGTCAGATGCCATCATAGAATGCTCAGGCTAGCGACGGCGCGAAGACTTGGAAGGCGAGAGTTCCGTATCCGGCAAGGACGCGATCAACAGATCCAGCAGCAGAGACATTGAAGATTCTGTTTTCTATCCTTGACGACACAGTGGTCCGATTCTGTGAACGGATATAGAGTAGTGTAGGCCAGCAAAAGAAGCGCAAGCGGGGGCAACTAACGATTGAGTACGATGCCTATAGCCAGCTCGTGGGTCTAGCATACAGAACGGTCCGCCCGTTCGGATGTCATGATGGACTAAGAACCCGACCGTTCATCAGTGACTTTTGGGTCAACCCCGCCAGTCAAGTCGGAGATGGCTCGGGTTTAAATATGGCTGTTGGGTGGCTGCGCCTGCACTGGCGACGCCTCTTGAGGACTTTGAGGCTCCTGTCGGAATCCTCCACAGCCCTTCATCGGCCTGATCGCTGCTCCGCATGGCTCATATGATATACGAGGCATCGGCGTGCCGGCTGAATGGCTTGAGAGGGGGGAGGAGGCCACCTCGGAGGCTGCAGGGAATGCAAATAGATACCCGTGCGTATTACCGGCAGGCACCATCTCCCAGTTGAGGACAGTGTGCTCTCGCAAAAGATTAAATTTAACTGGCGACCCCGATGCTTGGCTTTGGCGCTTGTACATAGAAAGGTAGCGTTGCGTGGGCTCCCGCGTACTTTTACCTGCCTTTTCGTCAGCGGCGCCGCGTGCTGCTATTTTTCTGATACGCGAGCACCTTAGCCGACGGCGCCGTCAGTGATTATCAATACTTGTCCGCGGCTCGAGTCGGAAGAGCCTTCTCTGACCGAGGAGTGCCTGTAGAAGGACAAAGACGAAGAAAACTCATAACTGACGGTGGTAGGTTGGCGGGTTGGGCGTTAGGAGGCTCGCAAAAGGGAAGACCCTTCGTGTCTGAGTGGACCCCACCTTCGCACCGGGAAGGTTGGCGTCGTCTTGGCACATCTTGGCACATCTGCGCGATTGCGTCACAGAGGACGTACCGGGAAGGACCCCACGATTACCTCCAAATTACTGGCGTAATCCGTCCACATTAACGAGAAGGAGCTACACCCACCGCAAACGCTGTTTTACGCTAGGTGTACGGAACATCTACTCGCGTACACGAACACGTCCCAATTGTCGTCTCCTTTCAGAGGTCGAGGGCAAAATAGGGGAGATGCACAATACTCGAGCATCAAGGTACAGAGGTGCCGCTTGACCATCATTCGAACTCACCACTCATGTACCGAGCCAGGGCAGACCGGCCTAATATGGAATCATGCACCCTGACAAAAAGGCAGCTTGTGAGCCGCACGGAAGAGTGGCCCCGGATTTCATATCGAAGTACCTATCTACCTTACCTTACCGTACTCTACCCTAGAGTGCTACGTACAGAGCCCCAGCAGGAAGGAAGATATGTGGGACACGCAACGTTGAAAAGCACACGAAAGGACCGAAGACGGAGCGATGGCCGGCTCCCCAGGTGTCGCATTTCCGGTGGTGCAGTGCACGCGCGCTTCCGCGGATGCAACCATCAGGACGACATTGCAGATTGCAGAGCGCATCGCGCATGGCCATCCACGCGTCCAGCTCTGAGATTTGCCAGAAACACGCTTTGCATCACAGGCTGCGCTCGGCGGGGACGATGCTGCAGGTAGGAGGTGCTCTTAATCTCCTTGATCAGCCCATTTCTACGGCTACTAGCCGACTAGAATGCATCAGCGTAACCGAAAGTGTACAAGACCCCATGTGTCTATCGCCCGGGCGTCCGGTGGTTCGCCGGGAGAGGGTCATTTTCCAAAAGCCATGCAGAAATCCCATGCGGGCTAAACCCTGCCAGACCCTCTCTGAGATGGAGTCAGCAGCCTGCACTACGTAGCCCCCGGTAAGCAGACAAGTCCACGGATGCCAGACTAGTCCACGTTTTGCACTGTCGGCCTGCCACTCTGGGCTAACACGCCGGTATTATCTCTCTACCTAGTGTGATTAGGATACATGAAGCATGTCAGTTATCTGTCCTCATTGCTCCTCGACGTCTGTTCTTCCCGAACAAGTTGCTCCGCTGAAAAAAGTAAGACTCTTCCTGACTTAAAGGGTATGCGAAGCGACGAGAAGGGGAGAACTATCGGTACTTCGCACCTTAGTTGGCGTTAGAACGACGTATCGAAGTGGCATCTCTAATATACGGAGGTCCATTCCGCCGCCTTGAGTTCGTAACTCGAAAGACACTCTACGCTGCTCCATTTTCTCAGATCTTACCTCCTCAGTCGGCGCCAGTCTGTAGGCTCAAGACGGGTCCCTATCTGTCCTTATGGCTGCAGCTATCAGGAACGACCTCCATCCTTTCATCTCCGTCGGTAATATGCGGTCCCCGAGGAGCATATATCGTGATAAGCTCAGCGAGCACCATTAGCGAACCATGGTCTCTGCTTTTGTGCTATATATAACCACGTAGATCCTTCCGCCGCCCAATCTGGGAACTGATAATCCTTCAGAGGCTAGAAATACCTCTCACCGACGATCGAGCCAGACCGACAGCAGGGGGGGGGGAGAGGGGGGGAAGACGACGATGCCGCTTCCAGAAAGTCCGTATAGAAGCATCTCTGCCCCGCCAAGAGCTGCGAGCCAATCAGAGACCGCTTGTCACGACCCCGCCTTTTCTGATCCGGCCCCACCATCCTTTGGCGGAACGGGAAGCAGCTCAACGACCTTCATCCCACTCACCGCACCGCGTTTGACGGCCCGGAGACACAACCGAGCTATCTGACCCTCATTTCGGCGACAGCCGCATCCATCGACAGCCAGCATCGCAAGAGGGCAAGATGGCGGCGCCAACCGGTGACCTGCTCAACTTCTTCTCTTTGATGGACGCGCAAGACGGTGTCATTGTTCAAGGTACGCCTGCTTGATTGCTCCTGCCCACTTGTCAGCTCCATCACTTTTTTACCCCATGTAGCCTCTTGCGTTGCTCAAACGGCCCAATAGAGCTTCCGGGCCCTGCAACGAGCGATCAAGAGCTAACGAAGCTTCATCTAGAGACGCCAAAGCTTGACCTAGAGCTGTATATCCAGAATTACAAGGGTGAGCTTGCCAGAGCTTTTCCCAGCCTCGCCTCCCATAATATCATGCTGACAATACATTCTTGCAGGCCGGACTCGATTCGATCGACTGCTGCTTATTGGCCGGTCTTCCGTCGTGCTCTGTGTTGACGCCCTCAAAGTCGCCATCGCGGAAGCTAAGAAAGGCAAAGATGTACATCGGTACCGGGAGGCATGGGAGTGCATTCGGGTGGCCGCTCCTGGCGAGCCTGAGGCACAGTTTGACTGGACCTGGGTAGACACAACCGAGAAGTCCAATAAGGCTGAGACTCATCGTCTCGAGTCTGAGCTGAAGGGATACAAGAATAACTTGGTCAAAGAGAGCATCAGGGTACGTCGCGTGCCTCTCGTGATGTGTCGGTTTGTGCGAGGCTGCGAAGTTCTTCCATTATGCATATGAACTTAGTATTGCTTCTAATCAAGCGCTGACTGACACTGCTTTTCTAGATGGGTAATGAGGACCTCGGCCGCCATTTAGAAGCAACTGGTGACTTGAACGGTGCTACGGAAGCATACTCTCGCATGAGACCCGATGTCAGCACAGCTAAGCAGATTGTCGATGTTGGAAGGCATCTCGTCAGCGTCTCTGTTCAACGCCGAGAGTGGGCCATGGTTACTGCCAACCTTAACAAGATGGCGTCTTTGCAGAATGCGGACGAGGAGAAGGCGATCCAGCCTTATCTTAATGTTATGCATGGCATTGCACTGCTTGGACAAGAGAAGTACGTGGAGGCAGCCAACAGCTTTCTGCAAGCAGATTCACAGGCGCCACCGTCGCTGTACAACGAGTTTGTTAGCCATAACGATGTGGCAGCCTACGGTGGTCTACTGGCTCTTGCGACTATGGACCGCAAGGAGCTGCAGGCGAAGGTCTTGGACAACCAGAACTTCCGCACCTTTCTCGAGCTGGAGCCGCATATCCGTCGAGCTATCACGCAGTTCGTCAGCGGCAGATACTCTGCTTGTCTTACGAGTTTGGAGTCCTACCGTGCAGACTACCTCCTCGATATCTACCTGCAGAAGCACATCAAGACGATCTACGCGCAGATTCGGAGTAAATGCATCGTGCAGTACCTAGTTCCCTTCTCTCGGGTCGGCATGGAGAGCATGAAGGCAGCGTTTGAGGTTCAAGGCTATTCTCTTGAGGAGGAGCTTGTTTCTATGATCCGCGAAGGCGTTCTCCAAGCTCGCATTGACTCGATCGACCAGGTATTAACCCCTTGCACGGATTTTCAGTTCGTCGTGTCACGATACTGACAGCAAAAGGTTATCACCACTGTATCGGTCAACCCAAGGGCGAAGATGCAGGCAACTGCTCTCGAGGCTGCCAGGTCCTTCGAGAAAGAGGCACTGGATCGTATCCGGCGCATGGGCATTGCTGCCGCAGAGCTCGAGGTCAAAGGTAGTAAAAAGGGCGGTAGTGGGAATGTCCCTCTCCCACAAAATGCGGAAGGGTCTTGGATAGACGTGACCCGGCATCATCCACAGCTGCCTGCTGAGCTGTGAAGGCCTTCGGTCCCAGACAGGGTTGTTTGTGTGCTTTTGAGTCGAGGAGTTCCGGAGGAAAAGGCGTTGCGGCTTCGTCAACTGCACAGTCGATGGTATAAAGTATGGGATATGGATTAGATGCATGGGTCTTGGTGTCATTCGGACATGTGCATGGAGCTGCGTAGGCCGGCAGCAATCCGGAGATAGCCTCACAGCTATGAGCTCGATAGTAGCGTAGAGATACTGCTCCTGTAGGAGTCCACGAGACTTAGCGCCATAGCATGTATAACCGTCAAAGTGGAAGGGGTATCTCGCATTCTTCTATCCTATGCATCAGGGTCACAACCCCGCCGTACTCATCGAACACTCATCCCATGAGCTGCCTCACATCCTCAGGAGGCCATCGTACCTGCGCAAAGGTAAGGCAGCGCTTGATGCTCTGGAGATACTTCCGCGTCACCTCGTCGCCCATGACGTGGCCCCTCTCACCGTTGTGCAGCTTCTCCCGCGCGCTTCGCTCGTGGATACCCACCATAGTCACACCGATGGGCCAGGCGGCCTTGCCGATGCTGAGCCGGAGGTACCCGTCGTTGGCGTCGACGTACCGCCGTTCCTGCGCCGCCTTGACGATCTCCACAACTGGTTCCAGGATGCTCTCGTCGAGGTCGCCCTTCTCAAACTTCCGAAAGAGCTATGAAGGAGCCGGGTCAGCAGATGGCATGTATGGAATGCGTACGACACTGTGGATTAAACAGAGACGGAACTTACTGGCCTCATCGCATCTTTGCTCTGCACCATCGCGTTGTACGCTTGCCTGCTCGCCATCGTGTCCCGCCTCTCCTTCTCCAGCGCCTCCTCCCACTCCCGCAGGATCATGTTGAAGTACGACGCCAGCTGCCGGAACAGCCACTTCCTCCCGGCCTTGTCCTTGGGCACCTTCGCGTCCACCTTCATGTCTTTCTCCTCCACGGGCGCCAGCGTCGTCGGGATCGGCCCCTGCGTCACCGCCGTCGTCAGCCGCCTGTACCGCCGCCGCCGCGCCGCGTGGCCCTCCCCGAACAGCGTCGCCGGTTCGCCCAGCGCCCGCAGCTTCTCCGTCAGCTCCCCGTCCGGTATGTCCTCGGCCTCGTCGTCATCCTCGTCATTTTCGGACGCCGCGGCGGCGGAGCCCTCCCTCGAGGGCGGCACCTCCGGCAGGCCCAGCCGCCGCCGCCGCGCGCGCTCCTCCTCGGCCTCCCTCTCCTCGCGCCGCCGCCGCGACTCCTCCGCCAGCCGCTGCCGCTTCTCCTCGCGCGCCCGCGCCTCCGCCTCCGCGTCCTCCTCGCGCTTGCGCTTGGCGGCCGCCCGCGCGGCGCGCTCCTCCTCCAGGCGCTTCTGCTCGGCCAGGTACGCCTCGCGGCGGGCGGCCTCGGCGTCGCCCTTGCGGATGTATTTCTTGGTGGTTGACGACGATGCCGAGGAATCGGCGGCGGCAGCGGCGGGTGGCGTGCTGCCTTTTGCCTTGGCGATCTCCTTGGAGAGCAGGGCTGCGAAGTCCATGTTGAGCGGGCCAGGCAGGAATATCAGGAGGGTTTCGAGAGAGTTACTTGTCGAGGTCGAGATTTCCGTGAGTGAGTCGATGTAGTCGACGTAGAGTGAGGTCGGACGTCGTCGTTTGCGGGTCGTGGAAATCGGCAGAAGGCTGAGGCTGTGTAGGACAGTTACTTCCAATGTTGCACAGTACGGAGTTCCATTAAGGCAATTACTATAGGCCCTGAAAATCCGCTAGCTATCCGCTCGCGGGGCAAGGCGCCCCGTTTGCCCACCCTCGTCACAACCCACTCCCATCGCAACAGCCCGGTCGGTGAACAGGCCCCAGTTTACGGAGGAAGTGCTCATCGCGGGAACATCTACCTAGATATGTTGTGACGCAGGCCTACCACGCGTTTGGTTTAACAACATTGAACCGCAAGGGCGACCTGGGAGCAGAGGAGAGGACGACAAGATGGACTCGCCAATCGATCGCACCAGCACCACGCCCTTCCTCCTGCGACTCTTCTACAGGACCGGCGCCTTTCACAGGTAAGTTCACTATAACGCCCCCCTCTGCACACGCGAGATAAAGACGAGGTACAGGTAGTTCAGCAGCTAATACCTCTCTCAGACCGGACGAATTCTCCTCGTCTCACCTACCCCCATCAATCGACCTCTACGCCTGGCCCACCTGCACCCTCACCGAGCTCTCCCACCAGCTCGCCGCCTCCACGCCCTCCCTACTGCCCTCCCCCGCGATAGGCACCCGCCTCGCCTTCCGCCTCATCTACGCCGACGCCCGCGCCCCCGCGCCCGCCGCGCACTCCCGCAACCAGCAGCAGCAGCACCACCCAGCGCGGTTCGTCGTCAAGGACCTGGGCAGCGTCGTGATCGGCGGCGGCGGGCCCGGCGCGGACGAGGCGGCGCCCCTCCCC